>QRDG01000290.1:253772-793895 GCA_012064385.1 Puccinellia tenuiflora | reverse complement strand
TCAGTTCCGATTATGAAGGGATATGTTAGCAACTGTTACTGTTCTTTGGAATTCAAAAAGATTCTTGACTGGAGTAGTTTGCCAGAATATTAGGATTTCTTAAATAGGGTAATGTTGAAAGTAGCGGTGTTTCTGTTTAAACTAATACGAATCCAAGTGCATTATACTCCTACTTGACTAATTCACTGATCAACTGGTCTACTAATTATGTCCACTAATTTGTTTGAAAGTAGTGCCATTAGACCAATTCACTGATCTCCTATTTTATGTTACTCGAAAGAAATTCTAATGTGACAAGTTGACATGCATAGAGCATCAGGCTTTGGTAGATGCATGTGCAACAATATGTTTCCCCCATCCCCATCTTTGGTCAGCACACGCTTGCTTGATGTCCAATAAACAATCTTTCCATCATCTGGAGTACCTCTTTGGATCCCCAATCTTTGGTTTTTCTGTGTGATGATCTGCTGCCTTTTTGTTGTTGTTTTGGTACTGCTTATTATTGTCTATGTGTGAATTTGATGCAAATAAGAAACAACACCTTATTGTTCAGAAATAGATAAGCTCATGGTTCATATGGCAGCAACACCTTATGGTTAATATGATTAATTGTTGTGACTGCTGTGAGTCAAGAAATATTTGTTGTGTTCAACGACGCTACCCGAAAGTTAAATATTGGATGAGGAGTATCCAATTCACAATTCACAGGAGTAATGTTCAGTAATTACTCTGTTCATGTGCATGGTCATTCTGAGGTTACTATAGTACATGGAGTAGTTATGTTTCTTTAGCTACAACCTAAGCTCGTTTGATCTGGTTCCATAACTTTGATGTCCATGGTTTACCTTCTTGCTAGGAGTAGCTCAACTGATATACTCCTACTCCTAGTATTGTAACCTGCTGCACCTACTCTTGCAAATTTTTGTTGTCAGTTCATGTGATACTAATTTACCTATCTCCTGTTATTACCCAATTAACTGACGGATGCTTCCAAGTTTTCTTGGTAAAAACTCAGCGACATGTGTCGTCTTAAAAGTTTATGATCCATATCCCTCGTGACCGATGGCAAAGAAGACACGGTCGCGTTACTTAAGAACAGTGTCGTCGTCGGTTACCGATAGACGAGCTAAAGTGCAGTTTCAGATTGTTTCCAGTTATTACTGGACCTTGATGCAATCTGTTCTCATAAACTGAGGCACACTTCTTTTGGGCTTCCTAGAGGGCTTCACGGTTGCGGACAGCACAAGCCCAAAAGAAGTGTCCGGCTGGTGGACTGCTTTTTTCCACCGCGAAGCGGCACCGCAGTGCAATTCCAGAATCTGCTCGCGAGACGTTTCCCGAGCTTCTCCGATAGGAAATCGAATCGGTATACTATCCTACCCATCCGTTTCACGTATATTACAACGAAATGCCACCCCGCGAGCTCGCTCAGCTGGGAACGAAAAAGAAATCGAATCGGTATACTGGACCCCGACCTGGTCGCGAGCTCTTCCCAATCCCCATCCACGATATTCGTACGGAGCGAGCTAGCTAGGGTTCCAACAGCGCCGCCGCCGGCACCTCCGCCCGGGTCTCTCCGGAAGCCGGCTGCGCGCTCCGCCGCGACCTCTCCATCCCCGACGCGCGCGGACGGCCGCCTCTCCTCCTGCCCCGCCGTCGTCGCTGTTGTTCCTCCTCGCTACTGTCGCAAGTGCTACTCGCTTTTGCCGTTGACGTTCAATGATTAACCAATTGCTTTGATTGAGGTCAGGAGTACAAGTTTAACAGGCAGAACTTGAACTACACCACTTGTTCACTGGACATACAGGTTCAGATCATAGAGCACACGTTTGCAATGCTAGTATTTGATCTTGTCCTGTGTATTTGTCCTGAACGCTGTAAAATAGAGTGTAAATGAGAACAAGTTCTTAAGTGAAGGCACAGATCAAATTTAAGGGCATTATAGACAATACACAGTAAACAAATCTAGATTGCATAAGCCCAAAAGAAGTGTAAGAACAGCTTCTGGGAGCTTCTCCCCACTGGAGTTTCTCCCCACCAAAATTCATAAGCCGGCTTCTCCATAAGCATAAGCCTAAAAGAAGTGTGCCTGAATTGTTCTCACTCTTGTGCAGGAGTACCATGCTGATTCGGAGGAGGAAGAAGATGTCACTGCCCTTGAAGATCTAGAGGCGCAGGAGGAATACGATGTAGTGGCACTTGAGGCACTTGATGCATCCATCAACGACATGGAGGCGCGGAGGCAGAGGAGGAACCGGAGACGCACCGAAGGAGCTGGTCGGAGGTAGTCTTGGTCGGAGGAGGAGATGGCGCGGAGGAGCTGCCGTGGAGTTTGCTCGGAGAACTAACTCCTCTCCGGCCAAGACTTTGGCGATCAAGGTACAGGAGAGGCTCTACGTCTAGGAGAATCGAGCTGGAGAGGCTGGAGCGCGATCTGTAGCTGCTGGAGACGCACCTGGAGCAACCTCTACGTCTAGGAGAGGTGCGACCTGGAGCTGCTGGAGGGCGAGCGAGTGAGCCACAAGAGGTGCGAGTCGAACGAGATGTTTTGCTGAGACGAAAGGTGCGAGGCGAACGGAATTCGTGATCCAGACCTGGAGGTTTTTTTTTTTTGCTTGTTTTTACGGAAGTGGAGAAGTGAGGGAGTAGGGAAGTGACCCGTATGAATTGAGATATTGGGGCAGTTTGAAGAAGTGCCCCAGACGAATTGGCCTATTAGGGCACTTGAGGTGCCACAATAACTAATGTGCTATTGGGGCACTTCTTTAAAGTGCCCCAAATGAATTGACCTATTGGGGCACTTTCGAAAAGTGCCTCTATAGGTAATGACCTACTGGGGCACTTTCGAAAAGTGCCTCTATAGCTTATCCAAATAGAGGCAGTTTATGAAATTGCCACAAATTATATATGAATTTGGGGCATTTTATTTAAAGTGCCTCTAAATTGCTAACTTTTGGGGCACATTCGAAAGTGCCTTTATGAAAGTGCCTCTATATATAGACTGTGGCCTAGTGTTCTTTGGTCGAACCAATTCATTGGCCACACACCAGCAAGCTTTGGTAACTTTCCAATGCTTCTATCTTGGGACATTTCCTACAATAATTTTCATGGTGGGATTCGAGTGGTGATCTTCAGGATCCCAACAATATTTCGAATATATTTATCTTTCAACAACCTTGATGGATAACTACCTACTGACGTCGGTAATACAAAACAACTTGTAAGTTTGGGGCTTTGATCAAATAAGCTATCCGGAAATATTCCAAACACTCTGGGGGATTGTGGAAGTTTAGAATACATTGAGTTAGACTCGAATATTTTCAATGGAAGCATGTATTCCCATTTCATTAGGTGACGACCGGGGTACAAAAATATCGGAACGATGACGAGAAATGGAATAAATGGACAAGAGAAGTCTGGATATAATCGTCAATGACGCCCTCCGATCTTTACACGTTTTGTTGCGAATCATTGAGGCATATGTCCTATCTAACATAAACAAGCAAAGTGCTAAACTGGGGTAAAACCATGTTAAAAGCCTGCAAAATTTGATATTTCGATTGAAGTTCCATTAAATGGGGTAATGTGTGTGACAGCACAACTAGAGATAAAAAATTGGATTTCACTCAAAAATCAACTTACGACAAAAAAAGAAGCTAACACAAAAAAGAAGCATGTACAATCTAACAAAAAATAAACATGTACGTACAGTCTAACAAAAAAGAAGCTAACACTCGCTCTATTGGATGAAAACGACACACCATAATCCACAAAATTATTGTATTAAATTCTACTCCCCCCGTTTTAAATTAGTTGACATGAGTTTATCTAAATATGGATGTATCTAGATGTTTGAACAAACATATGTCAACTAATTTGGAAATAGATTGAAAAGCAAACGTCTTTTTTTTTTTTTTTTTGCGGGGGAAGAAAAGCAAGTCTTGACTAATCTGAGTTCCTTAAATTTGCTTTGCCTTTATCCATGTCTTCAACCTGTCTTCGTAGACTCGCCATGAACGACCTCAGATTATCAGAACAAGAGAGGAACGCCATGCACGCTTCCTTCAGCAAGGGGCACCCATGCCGGCCCGCCAGCTCCATCATGGCGCCCACCGAGCCCGAGTCCACGCACCCGCACAGCGTCTCCTCGCACGCAAGCTTCAGCCTCTCCAGCCCGTACCTGTCCGCCGCCGCCAGCAGGCGCTCCGCGATCGCTGAGCCCACCTCCAGCTTCTGGTGGTTCTTCGAATCAGACGACGGCGGCAGCGCGTCCGTGTATACGTAGTAGAGCAGGGCCTGGAACGTCTCGGCGTCCACGTCGGCGACGTGGAGTTCGCCGTTGGCGGTGGTGCTTTTCTCGAGGTCCGCCTTCAAGACTGGGCACCGGGCCTCGAGCACCCACCGGTGCGCCGCGAACGCCACGCCACCGGCGTAGACCGTCACGTCCGCGGTAGCTCTGCTCCACATGGCCTCCGCGACCGGCCCGCGCAGGTGCAGGTCGAAGGTTGGCGCCGCGGCGGCCTGCTCCTCCGGTGGGGCGGCAACAAACTCCTCGGCGTGCAAGGGAAGAGGGTCGCCGATGGTGACGTCGCACAGGACGGTGAGGCAATCGTCCACGAGTTCCAGCTCGTCGTTCTTCACGAACTCTCCCCAGCCCCAGTTGCTGGTGCTGGGCTCAAACAGTCGCAAATCCGAGTTCTTAGTGCACGACGGCCTCCCGGCGCGGTCGAGCAAGCTGAGGTCGAATCGCGCCATGGCGCTGCCGCCGGGGAGGTTGGCGAGGTAGAGGGACGTGTACTGACCGCCGGTTTCCTTGTTGTCGCCGTTCGGGTAGCACTTGATCTGCCACTCGTGGCCGCCGACGCCGAACGCGGGCGAGGTGATCGCCGTGCCGGCAGGGACCGTCTTTGTGATGACCTGCGTGTAGTCGGGAATCCGTAGGATGTGGGAGCCGGTGACTGCCTTCCTCGCGGCGACGGTGGAGGCGGTGAGGTGCTTCCGCCCGGCGGCCCGCAGGGCGGACATCATCGCCGACATTGGCATGATCGACATGATCCCCGGCTTCAGATCTAATGAGCCAAGGTTTCACGTATACGCGCGTATAAATATGGGAGAGTTTCTTTCAACACACAAATATGGGAGTACACGTACGTGTTCATATCGGAACCAATCTACAGCACATCCAATCGTGATGCGTCTGATCTCTGGTATATAAGGATGGCTTGCGCTACAATTAATTACGAGTAGAAGATGTTTGGTTTGTGGACTCTAAGGTTTTATTACACTTTTTAAGAACAAACAAACCTTTTTCACTACGGAAGCCCTACTATATATTAACACAAGACAATCTCTTTTCTGTTTGGGGTCAATACTTGATTTCGGCATGACGATTTAAAAGAAACTTGATTTTGGCATGACAACTAAAAAAACTTGATTTTGTCATGACTAAACACTCCAAAAATAATCGCTGTTGAGCACGCTAAGGCCTCGTAGGGAAGCCGTACTATTAAGAAAGAACAATCTCTTTTCGATCCGGGGTTAATACTTGATTTTGGCATGACTAAACACTCAAAGAATCATCATAAAAAGCCACCCGAAAGCCTTTTTTCCTTAGAAAATTAATAATGGCTCCTAGGTCCAGGTCACGTGGAACTCTATCCGGAGCCTCCTCGCGCTAGTGCCTTTGCGCGATCGAGTTATAGCTCGGTTTCGGTCCGGTTACACCGGGCTTGATCGGTTTGACCTAGCTTGGTCGGTCTAACACGGGTCGATGTCCTTGTTATCATGGCCCCCCAGTTGCTGTGAACGGCTCCTTTTCGCATGGTCATATAAAAGACTTTATCTGCCTTGCCTCGATGTGATGTTACTCGGGCAATCAACCAACTGCCATATTGGCTACTCGAAGGGGCTCCTTGCAACTCAAAAGTTGTTTTTATCTCTTAATGAAATCTTTGTGTTGGATTTTTCCTTTTCTCCTTATCGGTATTGCCACAAGTTTTACGAATATATAAATAGCATAAGATGTGTTCTTAGTCATTTGATTGGGGAACATGAACAACACGAGGAGGATCCAGGAATGATAAGAGGAGTGGGAGTCGGAGGATGAGGAGGAAGAGAGGGAAGGAGGGTAAGGGTCACCTCAACAATGACAATAACCACCCTAGATGTTAGCCACGATCACATGAGAAAGATCGATTATCCCACTTAGATGGAAGTCAGATCAGCGTGTGAGGGCCAGCGTGTTTTATTATGATCCCAATTCATATAAAGCCAGCTAAGTTCCGACGGAGCGAGTGAGGCCTCGCCGGGAGTACCATATTCTAGTGTCGTTGGTTCTTTAATGTATGCCATAGTCTGTTCTCGTCCTGATTTGTCATGTGCTATGAGTTTGATCAGTAGATACATAATTAATCCTGGTAAAGAACATTGAAAAGTTGTTCAGTGGGTTTTCAGGTATCTTCGTGGCACCAGTGATCCATGTTTAAAATTGGCAGAACTGGGAAGGGACTCATTGGCTATGTGGATTCAGATTTTGCTACATATTTTGACAAGAGAGGGTGCTTACAGGCTATGTGTTTACAATTGGTGGTTGTGCTGTAAGTTGTAAGGCAATGTTGCAGTCAGTTGTTGTCCAATCAACCACTGAAACAGAATACGTGGCTATACCAGAAGTTTGCAAGGAGTCAGTTTGGTTGAAAGGGTTGTATGCTTAGCTTTGTGGAGATATTTTCGGCATTGATCTATTTTGTGACAGTCAAAGTGTCATATACGTTACTAAGGATCAGATGTTTCATGAGGACGTCAAATACCATTATATCCGAGAGACTGTTTCTCAAGGTAAATTAAATATATGCAAGATTAGTACTCATGATAATCCTGCTAATGTGATGACAAAGTCAGTTTTTGTTGTAAAGTTTGAGTTTTGCTCAAGCTTAGTTTGTATCAATGTTTAGCCCAAAAAGCTAGTTATCGCCTAAAGTGGATCGTTACCGATTTAGGTTTAGGTTACCACCCTTTATATATATCTTTTATGCTATCGTTGAGATAATTAAGTCGCACATTATAAATGATCCGATCACATGAGAAAGATCGATTATCCCACTTAGATGGAAGTCAGATCAGCGTGTGAGGGCCTCGCCTGTGCTCTAATCTTAACACTACCATTTCGTAGTGGACTGATCGGACACGACGAGCAACGGTGGAGGAGCGGAACTAGGAGGGCAAAGGGAGGGAAGCCGTCGATCCACCCTAGCTAGAGATTAACCACCAACTAGACAACTGTTGTTTTATTATGATCCCAATTCATATAAAGCCAGCTAAGTTCCGACGGAGCGAGTGAGGCCTCGCCGGGAGTACCATATTCTAGTGTCGTTGGTTCTTTAATGTATGTCATAGTCTGTTCTCGTCCTGATTTGTCATGTGCTATGAGTTTGATCTGTAGATACATAACTAATCCTGGTAAAGAACATTGAAAAGTTGTTCAGTGGGTTTTCAGGTATCTTCGTGGCACTAGTGATCCATGTTTAAAATTGGCTGAACTGGGAAGGGACTCATTGGCTATGTGGATTCAGATTTTGCTACATATTTTGACAAGAGAGGGTGCTTACAGGCTATGTGTTTACAATTGTTGGTTGTGCTGTAAGTTGTAAGGCAACGTTGCAGTCAGTTGTCCAATCAACCACTGAAACAGAATACGTGGCTATACCAGAAGTTTGCAAGGAGTCAGTTTGGTTGAAAGGGTTGTATGCTTAGCTCTGTGGAGATATTTTCGGCATTGATCTATTCTGTGATGGTCAAAGTGTCATATACGTTACTAAGGATCAAATGTTTCATGAGGACGTCAAATACCATTATATCCGAGAGACTGTTTCTCAAGGTAAATTAAATATATGCAAGATTAGTACTCATGATAATCCTGCTAATGTGATAACAAAGTCAGTTTTTGTTGTAAAGTTTGAGTTTTGCTCAAGCTTAATTTGTATCAATGTTTAGCCCAAAAAGCTATTTATTGCCTAAAGTGGATCGTTACCGATTTAGGTTTAGGTTACCACCCTTTATATATATCTTTTATGCTGGCGTTGAGATAATTAAGTCGCACATTATAAATGATCCGATCACATGAGAAAGATCGATTATCCCACTTAGATGGAAGTCAGATCAGCGTGTGAGGGCCTCGCCTGTGCTCTAATCTTAACACTACCATTTCGTAGTGGACTGATCGGACACGACGAGCAACGGTGGAGGAGTGGAACTAGGAGGGCAAAGGGAGGGAAGCCGTCGATCCACCCTAGCTAGAGATTAACCACCAACTAGACAACTATTGTTTTATTATGATCCCAATTCATATAAAGCCAGCTAAGTTCCGACGGAGCGAGTGAGGCCTCGCCGGGAGTGCCATATTCTAGTGTCGTTGGTTCTTTAATGTATGTCATAGTCTGTTCTCGTCCTAATTTGTCATGTGCTATGAGTTTGATCAGTAGATACATAACTAATCCTGGTAAAGAACATTGAAAAGTTGTTCAGTCGGTTTTCAGTTATCTTCGTGGCACTAGTGATCCATGTTTAAAATTGGCAGAACTGGGAAGGGACTCATTGGCTATGTGGATTCAGATTTTGCTACATATATATTTTGACAAGAGAGGGTGCTTACAGGCTGTGTGTTTACAATTGGTGGTTGTGCTGTAAGTTGTAAGGCAACGTTGCAGTCAGTTGTTGTCCAATCAACCACTGAAACAGAATACGTGGCTATACCAGAAGTTTGCAAGGAGTCAGTTTGGTTGAAAGGGTTGTATGCTTAGCTCTGTGGAGATATTTTCGGCATTGATCTATTCTGTGACAGTCAAAGTGTCATATACGTTACTAAGTATCAAATGTTTCATGAGGACGTCAAATACCATTATATCCGAGAGACTGTTTCTCAAGGTAAATTAAATATATGCAAGATTAGTACTCATGATAATCCTGCTAATGTGATGACAAAGTCAGTTTTTGTTGTAAAGTTTGAGTTTTTCTCAAGCTTAGTTTGTATCAATGTTTAGCCCAAAAAGCAAGTTATCGCCTAAAGTGGATCGTTACCGATTTAGGTTTAGGTTACCACCCTTTATATATATCTTTTATGCTATCGTTGAGATAATTAAGTCGCACATTATAAATGATCCAATCACATGAGAAAGATCGATTATCCCACTTAGATGGAAGTCAGATCAGCGTGTGAGGGCCTCGCCTGTGCTCTAATCTTAACACTACCATTTCGTAGTGGACTGATTGGACACGACGAGCAACGGTGGAGGAGCGGAACTAGGAGGGCAAAGGGAGGGAAGCCGTCGATCCACCCTAGCTAGAGATTAACCACCAACTAGACAACTATTGTTTTATTATGATCCCAATTCATATAAAGCCAGCTAAGTTCCGACGGAGCGAGTGAGGCCTCGCCGGGAGTGCCATATTCTAGTGTCGTTGGTTCTTTAATGTATGTCATAGTCTGTTCTCGTCCTAATTTGTCATGTGCTATGAGTTTGATCAGTAGATACATAACTAATCCTGGTAAAGAACATTGAAAAGTTGTTCAGTCGGTTTTCAGTTATCTTCGTGGCACTAGTGATCCATGTTTAAAATTGGCAGAACTGGGAAGGGACTCATTGGCTATGTGGATTCAGATTTTGCTACATATTTTGACAAGAGAGGGTGCTTACAGGCTATGTGTTTACAATTGGTGGTTGTGCTGTAAGTTGTAAGGCAATGTTGCAGTCAGTTGTTGTCCAATCAACCACTGAAACAGAATACGTGGCTATACCAGAAGTTTGCAAGGAGTCAGTTTGGTTGAAAGGGTTGTATGCTTAGCTTTGTGGAGATATTTTCGGCATTGATCTATTTTGTGACAGTCAAAGTGTCATATACGTTACTAAGGATCAGATGTTTCATGAGGACGTCAAATACCATTATATCCGAGAGACTGTTTCTCAAGGTAAATTAAATATATGCAAGATTAGTACTCATGATAATCCTGCTAATGTGATGACAAAGTCAGTTTTTGCTGTAAAGTTTGAGTTTTGCTCAAGCTTAGTTTGTATCAATGTTTAGCCCAAAAAGCTAGTTATCGCCTAAAGTGGATCGTTACCGATTTAGGTTTAGGTTACCACCCTTTATATATCTTTTATGTTGTCGTTGAGATAATTAAGTCGCACATTATAAATTCCTGGCGTTGTAATGTCATCCGATTATAAAAATTTGCTGGTTGACGCTCGTGGTTTTTTATCTTTCTTCTTGGAAGGATATTTTACGTTAGAATCTCATATCTTTTTGGTTGATCTTGTTTTGTTTGTCATTTATTTGCTTATAGTTTATAACAATAACTACGTAAGACCAAATAGCCGCTTGGATAAATGCCGGATTAGGGCCGTAGCACCTACCTCGATGCTAGAGGTAAGGCTACGTTGGGACTAGGAATGCGAGGCACAACGGGTCTTCAAAGGTTGTCGGGTATTTTTTACTAAATCTGTCCCTTTACCAAAACTAATGCTGCATGTGGTCTCTTTTGAAACTATTTTCAAATCTGACCTTTGAGATCGGCGCCAAGTAGAATGGAGCCGAACTTGCGTAGATCGGCGGCATGTTATTTTGGCGCCAAATCCCTATTTTGGCATCAGAATTTTTTTTGAGGAGCCTCTAGAGCCGACCTGTACAAGTTCAGCTCAATCCTCATTCAAGCCGATCTCAGAGGTCAGATTTGAAAATAGTTTACGAGAGAGTCCACATGTGACATTAGTTTTGACAAAGGGTCACATTTGACAAAAAATACGGTTGTGGGTCGCAGTAACCTGTATTTATTTTACTTTCTAAATTATGAAACTGCACTTGTAATATAAAACGTTTACCGAGGTGATTTCTGCAAAGTACTCCTAACTCCAAAACTGACCCCATCGTTCAGACACGACACGACACAACCCGACTCTTCTTCTCGAAACATCCATCCAGCCTTGTCGCCGGCGACCTCACCCGCCGTCGCCGCCGCCGCAGCCGCCGCCGAAGATGCCGGTGAGGGTGGTCGACACCGCCACCCCTTCCTCGCAGCCCGCCTCAGGTTTCGCCTCCTCCTTCGCCCTCGTTTCCCCTCTCTCTGTCACGCACGCCCCGGCCCGCCCCTTTCGCTCCTCGTGCTGTTCCCAGCTCTAGATCCGATGGGAGCACCCTGCGTCGGGCTGATCCAGACTTTGCGTGATCTGAATTCGTACTAGGGTGAACCGGAGCGTGCGGGAGTACTTTGGTACTGATTTAGGATTGGAAGGATTCAGATGGTGGTGCGAAATTGCAGCTCCAGTGCCAGCTGAGAGGATTGGGCTACAGTAAAAGGAAGCCTCCTAGTTAATCAAGTACTGCGAATGCTCGACTGAGTTTGATCATTCACGAGTGTGGATTTGTGTTACAGTGTTAGAGGTCCTGAATTTGTTGAGCATGTGAAAAAAAACTGTGCTCAATTTGATAATCAAGTTGCTGTCTTTGGAAGGAAAAAAAGCCACAGTAGAGATCTTGTTCTTGGAATAACAAGCTAATCAAACATTCAGTCCACGCTCTTGCATTTCGTGGTCTGAACTCTCTGAAACAAACTTTGAAATTTTAACATGGCTATGTCTCTTTGGTTCTTACTACAGACAAAACTAACATGGTCATTGCTATCTTTATGGTGTGTTTTTCCGGTTTGGTAGCCCGTCGCATAGTTCTGATTGAGATTCTCGTTGCAGGTCAAGATGCAAATGCTGTGCAGCCGTCTGCTCCTACCTGTTCGCTCTTAACTGCTGGAAGAGTAAGTTTCTGGTGCCATTATTTGGACCCTCCGTAAAGATGGAACAACTCAAGCTTGAATTAGTTCTTACCAAAAGGCTGTTGTCTAAAACAGCAGTTATCATGGAATGTCACTGAATTTTGTTTACCGCCATGTCCTGCCGTAAAGAAAAAACGTGCAAGATATATTGCATGTGTTTCTAGGTCAACAAAAAACGTTGTCATTGGTTGGGTATGCTGTGAAATAGTTGGAGTGTGCTGTTGATCGTCCTGTTTTCTCCTTGCTATCGTCGAATAGAAGTTGTGGTGTTCATTTTAATGTGGATTGGCCTAATCTACTTGCATATCTCGTTCAGTGTTTTGCAGGAACTCAGAATGTTTCAAGTTTACAGAAAGATGAAGCATGGAAGGTCAATGTGCGCATCCATGGTTGTGATCTCGAACAGGGTTATTTATGTGGAACGATGGAAGCACTTAATGTCCCGTTAGCCGATACACCTGTGAGAAACTTGTTTCTTCTTCCACTTTGACTCCCTGACTTCATGTGTTATTACCTTTTCCTTGAGAAACGTTTTTGGACAGATCAAAACTAGATTTTTTTAATACAATTAAAATATTCACTATTCTTTTATGTATTTTGTATCACTATCAAATATTTATTTGATGCACTAAATAAACAGGTCAGCAAAGACTTTCTTAAGTGAACTGGAGAAAAAATATACTGCTGCAGTGGCAGGCTGATTTCTCTTACAAAATGGGACCAGAGCAGGAGGGACCCCTAGGTCTTTTCCTAAGAAGTTCGGTAGACTCAAAGGCAGTATTCCTCTCCATGGTGGGATGAACCCACCTGGCCTGGAGCACCAGATAGTGCCACTAGAACTGAGCATTCTCAGAGGCAGAGTCGATTTTAATAATTGTTCTACACAATACTTGAGAAGAAAATCCAACTGCTAGGAAATGAAGTATTGGTTTTTTAAAGGAAACAAAAATATTATTTAGATAATCATCTGAAGTTGCTAGGTTTATAGTTGATGTATTGTCCCGTCCTGTTATTTTGATTCATCAACTTTAACTTCACATATTGGCGGTCGATCCATAGGTGGTGACGTTCTGGGAGGGGGAGATAGTTGATACGAAAAATTATACATTTTTCACTGGCAAGTGGGAAGCATCGTGAGTGTTTACTCTATCTAATGCCATCATTTATGTTTCTTTATACATATATGTCCTGGTGCAGGATAAAATTCCAAAATTACTCATGGAAACATGGTTCTTGTTTTATTTTGCAGAGCAGAGGATGATGTAAGGCACTGGTCCAAGTTCCCATCATTTACCCCTCTTCTGGTAACCAGTTACCTTTATTGGTGTTGTCAGTCAACATGAATTTGAGAATACATTTCTCATTTATGTTCCTCTTGCAGAGTCAGATCGAGACAGATGGTGGCAAGTCAGTGGACCTCAGCAACTATCCTTATATATTTATGGTACAGCATAAACCTGATCTGTTTATATGCATAAGCATCAGATCTTAAAATTCTTATCTGATATTATCTTCCAATTTTCTGATGCAACATGCAGAGATGGAAAGAGCAGTACTTTGTGAATGTTGGAGTAGACTGTGGGTTGACCATAGCGGGTTTCTACTACGTCTGCTTTTCTTGTAGCGATGGGTCCATTAGTGGCTTTTACTATGACCCAAACAGCAGGTAATGAATATTTTATTGCGGTTCGCTTATTACGAAATTAGAATGGAATTTTTAATTAGGTTGTCTTTTGTTTTCTTTATGTGCAGTCCATTTCAGAAGCTTGAGTTGAAGTGCACCAATGAGAAACAATCTGGGTTTACCTTTTCTTCATATGAGCTGCAGTGACAATGTGTAACTCTATTATTTGAAGTTGGCAAGGATTGCATGGGCGACCTTTCTGCACTTGCCCATATGAACATACCATGTGTGTAGTGAAACCCATAGTCCCTAATGTTCTACTAAAAGAGTTGATATGTCATGTATGTACGGTTGTACCAGTGAATGTTGTAAGATCAAAAAATTATGTAAACTTGTCCTTTTGTGATCTCAATATTCCAAAAGTAAGGTATCAATTTTGTTATTATCTAAAGTTGACTTGTGTAAATTTTTGTGTTTTGACCGTAATATGATTTTATCCAAATTCAGTTTGATGGGGATGTGGAGGCAGTTGCTCATTTAAAGGCATGATTTATGCCTGTTTTTGCATAAGTTAGCTGTAGAGTTAAGTAGTTTTTGGTTCAGTTATTGTAAATGTATTCTCTGACAGAATCATAGTGCTGAGGTTTATCTGAAACTTGATCAAGATTGGGAGTCGTTTAATTTACTTTCTTGTACAAAGGTGCGGGAACCTCCTTTTGGTTGCACTTGTAGTACACATTACACAAGATGTGTTCACTATATTGTTAATTCTATGAACAAGGTATACTCGGGGCACACTGTTTGTCTTCGCCTCCAAGTCTATATTGTAAGGTGTACAACTCTCTACGGATGTCGTATCGCTGTGACTTCATCTCTTGCTCCAGGCAGTAGTTAATTCTCTAATGAATAGAACTCTTCTGCATCTGCATGTCATAAGTTTCTTGTTAGCTAACTTTGTTTATATAGTAATGTTGTGCACCTGATGAAGCTTACCTTCATTTGCGCAAGGATGTGTAGACACTGGGATAGGAGATATTTCTTCTCTCCCTCCTTGCAGGAACCAAGAAGAGATCTCCTTTGCCCTCTGTATCAAAGGCCTTTCGACGTTCTCGCTCCAGGCCTCCAACAGATTTAGGACGGCCTCAGTGATGGCTTCTGCAAGTGCTTCGTCATCTGGTCCAGGCTCCAGCTTCAACATAAGGTATCTATTGACTGATACTATTTTCTCTACCACGTGCCTTTTGTCAATGTTGTATACTACCATTGTATCTTGGATTCTAGAGACCATCTTGAGGGCAGCCTGATATAAGGTGCAATACGCCTTTCTGAATATATCGGTTGTTGCTTCAGGGTGTTCCTTCTCGACGCTCCAGCCTTTGTTTTCGATCTCTGGCCCGCATTCTAATATCGGCGCGAACGTCACGGTCTTGTGCTTGGACGTTTTGACGCGGAGCTGCTTTGATTCCATGAGCATTTCATTGGCTTCCTTCATTTCTGACTCGAACCTGCTGCTGACCTTGAAGAATGGCTGTTCCTGGCGTGCGTTGGGGCTCGGGGCCGGTGTGTTCTGCCTTGGTGATGCTACCATGTACACCTCAGGTTCGTTCTCCGACTCGGAAACTACGGTTCACATGAAAATAAACATTTATCGGGTTTGAATCATCGCAACTGAACTATGCTGGAATTGATGTCTTGACTGAATTGAACTGGAGGTATTAAGACAGGTGATAATTCAAACGTACATACATGAAGTTGGGTGTAGTCCTGTGCTTGGAGTTCCAAGGTGCTCGTCAGCATCGTCTGAGCTGGGCCCAATACGTGGCGTCCACATCATCATCTCCTCATGCGGTGCAGGATGCTTCTTCTTGTGATGCAGCAGGTGCATCCATTTCTTAGCCTTGCTCTTTACCTTGCCCAGCACCGGCTTCTTCTGGCTGCCCCCGGGGGTCCGTGGCGACCCTGTGGGGCTAACCGGTGGCGCTCGCGGTGAAGGGCTCACCTGCAGCGCCCTTAGCGAAGGGCTCACCAGCGGCGCCCGTGGCGACGGGCTCGCCATTGGCACCAGCGATGAAGGCCAATATCGCTGTTGCTCCTCCCACTCATCAAACGGAATTTGGGCTGCAAGCAAATGACACAATGGATTAATCCAACGGAGGCTTTTTATTTCTCAAGACATTCTGATCAAAGCCATACAATTTGCACTATCCAAGGTAAAATCACCACGAGAAATGGGAAAGACATGCGTAGCGAAGATGGAATCCTGACGAGGATCACGGCTGAAACCAATAAAAAGTCTCTTACCTTGTTGGACGACGACGGGGTCGCTTCGCTTGGTGCTGATCCCGCGCTTCAGTTTTCTGAGCTCGTTCATGTTCGTGCTGGGTTCGAAACCAAATCCAGAAACTGAACTCCAGGAGGAGCCGGAGCCTGCTTTTTATCAGGCGATGTTGGTTGTGCTGGTAAAAGGAAAAGGGAAGAAGATGGCTTCTGCAGCACCTATATCCTAAAGTTGGTAAAGTCGAGGGTTGCGAATTCGTTTCAGGGTTATAGTGGCGACATGGGTGGATTCTAGGAGGGGGAGCGGTCACGTTTCGCCGTGCTATTTCTGGGGTGGTGTTTGGTGGTCAAGCCAAGAGGCCTTTTGTGAAGAGGATACCTCCAAACCTCTGTTTGCATGTGTTCCATAAGATAATTGCCTTTCGTGCTCCTGGCCGGTGGCTTTCTTCTACACCTTGATATAAAAAGGAGAGCCTGTTTTACATTTCGCAAAACCATCATTGTATCAAGAGTTAGGATCAATATATTGTGGAATGAAAAATCACGATTATCTCTGCATGATTGATCCAGCTCGTCTCTATTTATCTTTTATAAAGACTAGCATCTCACAAAAAACTTTACCACTAAACGGGAGTTTGTGAATGCCTGGTGGTATCATGATTCTAACTAATTACAGAAATATACACCACACTTGCGTCCATCCCACCCCCAACTTACACACCCTCCTCCTTCGTCAGAAAACAAAAATGAATCTCAAGCCTCTACCTCTCACGAACAAAAAAAATTGTACCCAGAAAATAGGAACAAAACCAGCCCAATAAGGACATGCAAAAATTCGAATTGTCAAGAGTGGGATTTGAACCCACGCCCTTTCGGACCAGTACCTGAAACTGGCGCCTTAGACCAACTCGGCCATCTTGACGTTGATGCCATTTGTCAATTTGTTATCTATCTAACTATTAGATATGGACACATATGGACGTCCGCAGGAAGAGAGGATGGGAGTGCCGGAGGGAAATGTATTTTGCGAGTAATAAATGTATTGCACTCGACTTAGGTAGTTTATGTCTGCTCTTGACGGAGTCGGGTATGCTCATACTATATGTGCACACACTATTATCTTAAATTATAATAGGATGATTTCTATACAATGCAAAGCTCTGATTGATGTTTATTTGTTCATTTCTTTGTTTTGCAGGTATTGGAGTGATGAAAGGGATGGACCAGGAATTAACCGACCACCCTAATATTGTTTTAATTTTATTTATCCTATGATATATGAAATTAATGATGTATTATAACTTACTACAAATTTTCGAAGTGTATGTCACGTGCTCTATTTTAAGCAGTAGATTCACAACTGAGCTTTGCTGCAGACTAATATCTCTGTACGTTAAAATTTTATGGTCGAACAAGCCAATAGTCATGGCATATATGACGTGCTCGTGTTCCATCCATCTACACAATTAAAACTAACTAGAACACCCAAATATTTCCTCAGGCAAGGTACCAACCTGGCACCCAAAAAAGATTAGAGTAGAATTCTTCAATCCTATTATCTCCCCCTACCAGGAATAACTCACATTTTTTATAATTGATTTATAAACCTGACATAAGCTCAAACATGAATGAATAACAATAATTTGAGATTTAGAGCTTTCTCAGGGTCATGAGAAATTCAAAGGACTGATTTCCTTGTACCACCGAGCTGGACCAATGGTGTGTGGTGGTGAATTGAGCCCAAAATCCAGGTCAAAGCCCATGTAGACGAGATGACGTGAGCGAGACGACATCTCTGTCCTCCCCTTCGACTCCCGTCTATCGGAGGCAACGGCGGCGGATTGCAGGCGAGCGCCGCCTCCCCCAGGCCTCCACCTCAAGCGGCAGAGAGCTTACCTAGGTGCGCCGCCGCGGTCCGTCGTTCCGGATGCCCAGCCCCAACCCCCCACACTACCACCAGCAGTTCAATCGGAACTATTACCCACCCCGTACATCGATCGAGCACCAAATGACTGGCGCACCATTCGCAACCATGTCAGTCAACCTCAACAAGGAGACGCTCCAGATCGATTGAGCCTAACGAAGAGTGTCTACCAACTTCCATTTTTTGCTTGCCTTCACCTTCGATGCACTGGAAGGTGAACCCTTAAGTTTATTTTCTTATATTCTAGTAGTACAATGTTTCTGTTGTTTTAGGTGTAACCAGCCAGGAACACAATAGGTGTGGAATGTGTTCCAATTTATAGGGATTTTTTTGGTATATCGTGCTGATGTCTTCACTTTCTTGAGCTTGAGGGAGGATATTTATTTCAACAATCTCCATCTGGGATGCTTCCATTTGTTTCCTCTGCTGCTGCTCTGCCTCTGAATAAGTCTGGATCTTGCTAACGAATTCAACTGGTTTTAAGGTTTGGCCGGTGCGAGAAGAATGTCAAGGAGCATGTCCACACCAAGACCGCAGTACATGTAACCTGAATTCAGTCTCGAACTCGTGATGATTACTTTGCATTTGGAAGACAGAGAAGTGCAATGGTCCTACTGATGCAAAATCGCTGATTGTTTGTGTACAGAACTATAGATACACAACCATGCTCACAGTATCTTCTGAAGGTCCAGAGGCTCCAACTCGCTGTTGGGCTGCCGTCATAGTATCTGAGCCGCAGGCTTGGTGTGTCGCAGCAGCCCAGAGAGCTCGCTGGCTGAAAGTGGCGCGGTTGCGACGGCGGTTCAGAGTCCCACCGGGTGCAACTATCTGGTAGTCCTTCCCGCGTCCTGTGGCAAGTGACTTTGTCTCTTTTATCCACATGCTTAGCGTTCTAAACTTATAAACAATTTGCTTCATTTTCTTATTGCCTTTTTTTGGTTAGTGATCTAACATGCATATGTTGGTCAGACATGCAGGTGTTGGACGGGGACGCAGTTCAGATAGCATGGGTGAACAATGGAGGTGCAGGGAGCCAGACCTCACTAGCTCCTGCAGCACATTCAGGTAACTGCTCGTGTCACCTGAATTTTGCCTTGCTACGCACACACACAGACAGTTCCATTCGGAATAATCCTTTCCTTCAAAGAATCATACATTACAAAATACAAATTCTGAGAAATATACTACATTTATATGATTGCGATCATGTCAACATTTGGATATTACCCCTCATCTCCAATCATACTTTGACTATTTTTTATTAGTTGTATGCTCTGTTCTTATGAAGAATAGATGTTTATATTAGATATATGAATGCAGAAACTATGCTTGCCCATGTAACATCACCAGGTAGTGTGCTTAAGAAGGTTGTTATCGTGTCATTTATTTACCATGAGGCGATCGTTAATTAGCATGGCGATGAAAATGCTCATGATTGCTCTATCATATTCATACCACCTCTTAAATGGTCTATCTAGATGAACTTTTAAATCACTACTTGTATTATTGAGTTCTCAAATTGGCTTTAGTTGCCAGATGATCCTTTGACGTGAGAAATAAGCCCACATAATTTTCAGCCCAGTTTTGGCTCACTTGCTAGATGCCTATTAGATGAAGGAAAATAGATTTGTTTCTTCTTTTTGAACCCGCTTTAAAATTAAACGATTAATTGATAATCTCTTATAGCAAGGAGATAATTTCATATATACACATTTTCTTAAAGAAATATGTTAACCAAAGTACCAAACTGACAGAAGCTGCATCAATTTCTGCCTAATTTTTTTTTTGCATCTATTCTTTACTCGAGTGCTCTAAGACATCCACGTCTGCCTGTGGTTGTACGTGAAGTCCATCAGGTACACGAATTTTTTGTTACAGTTACATTGGGGTTTGCAGATCAAAATCATCACAACTGAACACAGTTTGTGACACATTCGTATTAGATATCGCAAAATAGAATGCATTAATGTGTTATTAAGAAGTCACATGTAAATGTAATACATTTGCAGCACCATCTACAGACCCGGAAACCAAAAGCTGCTGAAAATACTGTGGCTGGTAACGAACACAAAGTAGACCATAAGGATGCCCATACCATGTGATGTTGCACGTTGCAGAGTGGATATTCCAGATCTGTGCATTGCAAAGCAGTATTGGTTTTTTTCCCAGCATTGGACAGTTGTGGTCTATCAACGAGGCCATCCATTTCGGATAAAAATATGACTCGCTGTGTTTCGATAAACATTCATGTCTTTCGATAAATTTTGCTAAATATACTGCATGGAGGGATAAAAATATATCAGAATGGTAGTTCCCAAGCTGATCACTCCGACTAAATTGAAGTCTTAAAAATAGTCGATGATGAAACCAAGTTAAAATTTTAAAGGTGAACAGTGCTAGTAAACCATGCATGATTCGACAAAAAAAAAAGTTAACAAGCATGCCTGGTTCTCCAGTGACTTCAACGGAGTCCACCTCTGCCTGCACAAATAGAACATTGCTTAATCAGTCCCGAATGCTTAGTGCACGGTCTAGCGCACTATACTATTGCAACCTACCTGTGTTTGATAGTCCCAAATGCAAATATAACCCCCCTTGTTACTCGCAAATCAAAACGCAGAAATGAATCATATATAAAGGCCACACCAGCTAGCAGACACTACTCACCATGGCTCTGTTGCATAGACATGGAGTATATTTCTGATATAAAAAAGAAAAATAAAAAAGAAAAAAGGACAATTGTAATAAGAAACTCACAAGTTTTTTTGGTTAAGCCTTATGGTAAAAAAAAATCTAGATATATCAGGTTGGACCCTCCTCCTTTTTCCGGGCTTGGGACCGGCTATGCAATAATATTAAGTGTAAACTTAACATTAATATCATAGGCGGAGTTCCCCCACCTTCCCCACCCCTTAAAACCCACCCAACAACCCGACCCTCAGAAAAAATAAAACGGACACATCTGAAATATATGGAACCAGTAAATACCAACACCTATAACTTTTTTTTTCTTGAGATAACATACGAACACATACTACAAAAGACTTTTTTTTTACTTTTTCTGCTATTTTGGGAAATAATCACTAGCAACTGAGAAAAAATAAAAGAGCAAAGTACTATTTTTTCTCTCTAAATAGAGAGTATTGAGCAAAGGAACTAAAAATCATAAATGGAACTATGACAGAGACACAACTGTTTTTTGTCGTTTTTTCATATGTTTTTTTTTCTTTTCAATCTCTTTAAAACCAAGAATAGAGCTCAACGGGCAGTACTTTCTGTTGGATGTCGCGGCTGACGGTACGCGCGGTCTGCCGGCATGCTATGATGGCCTCCTATATGCACATATAGAATAATAAATGTGTCACACAAAATAAGCATATGGATATATGAATTGAAGAAGAAGAATCGGATAATAAAACAAATGCCTACGTACGTATATCTATACTGAAGGAATCTTTAAACGGGGAAGAAATATCTGTATGTATGTACCGTACGTGCTGCAGGTTCTTCATTCCTCCTCCTCAGACTCGTAGCGTCTTCCGAATTAGTAAGAAAAAATAAAGGTCTGGTCAATGAGACATGCATGAAAGCGTAAGATCCGGGAGTCAAAGCCGGGTGTCAAAGCTGGGATGGTTAGGATGGGCGCGGAGTGCGTTTTGTAGCGCAGTCTGCGCTTGCTTGGCCTCCTTGACCGTCACTCCAAAGCGGTAGAGATATACAGTGGCCCACCGAAGGGACAGCAGGTTCCCCATTCCCAGCAGGTCAGAACAACCACCACCTTCACGTAAACCGACAGAAAGAATAACTCTTTCAGCCTTGGGCATAGCTCCCGGCCGGAACAAGATTTGGCCCGGTGACTCGGAATATAAACGGAATGATACAAGACAACGGAACCCATCTGCACCGATGAGTAGCAGCCCGCTCCAGCGCTGGACTTGCAAGACAAGACAACGAAGAGCCGGTAACCTTCCAAGGATGTCCAGATCCTCCTGTCGGGCTTCCTTGACAGAGATCATTAACTCGGAGAGTTGCGACATATGCGAGGGATTCTTCCTTATCCATGCTGGCAGTGCAGGGAATTGGATCCATAGGCATTTAAATATCTGGAGACTGCGTGGCGGCATCCAACGTTCCCACAAAAGATCCATTGACTGGAAACCCCCCGCTAATATTTGGGAATTTTTAATAACTAATATTTGGATGCTTGATAGCTTACCCAGTGACTCCACAAAAGCTTCCTCTATCTCCAAGCTCAGATCATCAAACACAATCCGCAACTCTCTCAATCCTTCCATGTGGCCTAGATCTTCTGCGATGCTTAGTGAGCCACAACAGATCTCACTCAGAACTTCCATGGAAGCCAGGTTTCGCAACCCATCTGGAAGCCTCTTGTGGTCCCTGTCAATAAGCAGGCACATTAGTCTTTTCAGCTTAATAATAGTCGATGGCAGTTCCACTTCATCGTTTTCCTCCAAATCAAGCACCTGCAAAAACTGCAACTTTCCAAATTCTTCCGGGATCTTCGAAATTCCTGTGGAGGCAAGACTTAGGTACCTCAGCTGCAATATACTCCCCAAGTCCCGAAGGTTTAGATGCTCGCCTAGACGACATCCAGTCAAATCCAATACACGCAAAACAACAAATCTCGAGAAAGACGGCATTATATCAATACCATGTCCAAATGAAGCAACAGACCTCACTTTGAACAGACTTGGAGTTCCGAGAATGCTTCCTTTTCTACCATCTTGTAGGGACAACCTACGGATGTTGCTCTGAGAAGACATGCTATTACCAGTACCATTCACTACAGTAACAAAGTTTTCCTCGCTTGATAGGGACAAAATCAGATCTAGAATCATATCATGTACATTGCAAGCTACTACTGTGTCATCATCATCATCATATACCGGCAGGATCATGTTTCTATTCAGGAGCTCATAGAAGTATGTTTCTCCTATCTCAAAGAGGCTAGTTTTTGCCTTTTCACATTGGACAAAACCTTCGGCAATCCACATCCATATTAGCCGATCTTTTCTAATCTCGTAATCCTCCGGAAACATGCTTAAATACAATAAGCATGTTTTCAGATGACTAGGCAGATCATAATAACTAAACGATAGTATCTGCAACATCTCCTTCACACTTCGGTCTTCTGTAAGCCCATTACCAATGGACTTAAGCAAAACATGCCATTCATCCACTGTTTTTACCTGTTGTTTACTAGCTAAAAGACTAGCTATAGTAATGATGGCTAACGGCACTCCACCGCATTTCTTCAATATATCTATGGACACTTCCTCGAATTCACGAGGACATCCACTCTCGTTTGAAAATATCCTTTTATAGAAGAGCCTTTTGGAATCATCCTTACTCAGAGGCTCCATTTGATAAACTGAATCATTAGTAGAGGAGCAACATAAGTTAGACACACTGACTTTACGAGTTGTTGTAATTATCCGACTGCCAAAATTGTTGCTACCAGAGAATGCCCAATTGATAACTTTCCACAATTTTTCGTCCCATATATCATCAATTACAATGAGATACCTATACGAATTGTGGAATAAACAATTTATTGCATAAGAACATGGTAAGCCGGAGTAGGGAGATTTAATATTCTCAAAAATAATTAGGGGTAATTAATATGAAAGGGACCAAAAATTAAGGATGGAGCACATTTGATAACTCTCCACATTTTTTCATCCCAGGTATCATCAGTTACGATGAGGCGCCTATATCAGTTATGAGATCATTAATGGATTTCTAGTCCACATGTCCAGAACCGTTAGATTGTTTTGAGATCCGGTTTTTCATTATAATTGAAAGGTTTATTCATTCAAATAGAAACAGTGCCGCTTGTTACTCTAAAGGTTCCTGAAAGGTTTCAATCATATAAAAATATTTATTATTATAAAAAGTTAATAAAACTTCATAAGTTAATATATTTTATCAAAATGTATATAGAAAATATAAAGAGGTATAGTAATATATTCGTATGTGAGGTATATTGAATATGAGAGTACGTACATCCAGGAGTATATGAAATGAGTGTAGCTACAACCATATGGGAAATCCACTTCGGCTCATAGGTGCATCTACACCCACTACCCAAAAAACAAAATTTAAAATGTCAACAAAATTCTAACAAAAATTTCGGATGTACATATAAACATTCTATGTTCCAAAAAAAAAAATTGGATGAAAAGACATTTTTTGTGTCCAGTGTAAAAAAGACAAATCCCCAATGTTCCAAAATGACTTTGTACGTAACATTTTTTGTCTTTTTATACCGGCCACACAAAATTTCTTTTCGATGCGAAACTTTTTCGCATGGATAGACATTTTTCATGTGAACATCCAAAAATTTTGATTGGAAATTTTTGATATTTTGAAATGCGTTAAAAATGCATTTTACACAACGGGTTCATCTACACCCGTGAGCCAAAACATCATGTCATGTGTTTCTCATGATTTAAAAGTTATATATCATATCGGAGAGTACGTACATGTAGTATGAAGTAGACATATTCATACTATATCCGGGTGTAGCTACACCCATATGCGTTTCTCATGATTTAGGAGGTATATATATCATACCAGAGAGTACGTATATGTAATATGAAGTATATATATGACTATTTTGGTTGTATATATGCTACTTTACAGGTAGTATGTATAAATTTTTTACATATTTATTTTTTATGTATAAATATGATGGTATTTTTAATATAGTGCAAACTACAAATCTAGTTGTAATTTTTTTCACGTAACTTGGTATAAAATATCTTAGATATAATATATGAATATACTTAAATTGATAAAGTATTGCATATACTCCCGTATGGTAGTATTTGAGACATGGGTGTAGGAAGCATTTTCATATATATATATAAATTAACTGGTGCTCTCTGGTGTATGGGTATGAACCAGTTCTAGAATAACTATTCTCCAACCCTTTCCGAACTTCCTTCGTCACGACAGTGAACTCCGAAATATAATAAGAGTGAACTTTCTGATGGAGCTCCACTTTTCTCCTGTTTTTATGGATAGTTTTTGCATCGTGATTCTTAAATCGCTAATCGTAACAATGCATATGATATATCGTTGGATAGCTATAAAAAATGCGCATACTTATGATATTTGCAGGTTTCCCAAATTGTGTATAGTTGTAAAACAATTTCAGTCATACGAAACACAATTTTCGAGAAAACCTGCGTTTCCGTAGAGTTTTCGAGGCGCCATTTTCAAACCACTCGTCGGATTGATGCGGATGATATACTGATGAAAAGCTACGGAAATTACGCATCTTTCTCAACTGTAGAATTTTTTCGAAATTCTTTACGGTTTAGGAGCAGTTTTAAAAATATATAGTCATGTTTTTCAAACATTTATGTCCGGCGGAATGATTTCTGGGCAGTATTTTCAAACCATTTGTCGGAACGAAACAAATGACATGGCGTTGGAAAGATATTGACTAGACGCAACTTTTTCATGAAGAAATATTTTCCAAATTCATTACGGTTTAGAAGTAATTTTATAAATATGGAAAACGAGTAAACCCGCCGACACGATAACCATTTAAAATTGACATGTTTGCAATCATTTACTTGCATACTCATGAAAAATTATGAGCTAATGCTGCTTATTGTAGGGTGTACAACAACTAAAATGTCATTTTTTTAACCAGGGCGGTAGCTTCATCATTGACACAGTAGTGCACAACTGCAATGAAAAAATAACTACCAAGTAAGCTAGATGCAATCATCAAGTAAGTGGCATGTTTTATGTACCTCTTAACCTCGAGAATTTCCCGGAGTATATTAATGAGCTGTCTTGTATCAAACATGCTGAACTGACTTTCGTACGTGCCAAGATCAATAAGGATGTCCATGAGAATCTTCTTCGCGTCAGCATTTCGACCGACGGGAACAAAAGCGCTGCAATCAAAATCACCTTTGATCTTGTCATAGATGGTTTTAACAAGAGTGGTCTTGCCCAATCCTCCAAAACCAACAACGGAGACAATTTTCAACTTTTGTTTGGACACACTATCTCCATCTGAGAGCAATCTCATTAGCTCTTGATCTCTTTTCCCAGCAATGCCAACGTGATCTGTCACTTCCTTGTACATAGCCCCAAGGCGAGGATCGATGGTCGGCATGGTTGCAGGCATAGCAACAATATTATCAACATGGTACCTTTCACGCCTTTTAGCAACCTCTTGTACTTGCATATTGATTTCCTTGATCGCGTTGCCAATCTCATGACGAGCCTTCCCTTTAGTGAACAAGCCAGCCATCTTCTCCGTGAGGCGTTTGAGCTTGTTGGACTTGGTGACGGTGTCAGAGTCGTCATCGACACGCACCAGGAACTTGTCGACGATATCCTCCAAGTCGAAGGAGAGCTCCCTCACCTCCCCTGCCCAGAGCTTGACCTGCTCGTCGAGCTGGTCCCGCGGCACCTCGGCCACCTTGCGGAGGGCGGCGTGCATGCTCTTCATCTCCTTCTCGAGAGATTTGATGCCTTCCCTGACGCCCTTCTGCAGCTTGTACTCGTCGTTGAGGAGCTCGGCGAGCTTGGGGAGCAGGGAGCCCATGGCTCCCGTTGCCAGGTCCATGGCTATTGCTCGTGGATTGTTTTACTGGTTTGTTGCTTGGTTGTCGTACAAGTTGGTTTGGTGCCGTGGGATTGCTCTTTGTAGGCCGGCCGAGCAAAGTGGGATTGCTCTTAGTTGGTTCGTTGCTCTTAGAATAATTCGTTGCTTGGGTTGCTCTTTGTAGAATAAGAATCCCTTATGCTTTTGTTGTAACGTGGCCGGCCGGGCAAAGTGGTCGGCCCGGGCGCGATGTAACGTGCGAATGATATCCCTTGTGCGAATGATTATCCTTGGTCTCTTTCATCCAACCACCGACAGCCCCATGTGATCCCTGCGACTTATTTGTCGGCATGAGTAGTACTTGATAGTGTAGCCGAAAGCTCTTTTGGCTCTCGAGCAGCAGTGCTCTCCTTGTTTGATCCGTTTCCTGCATCTGGCCAACAAGTTGTATACGTATTTGTCCGAGTACATGTACGCTTACCTTGTTGTATATTCTTCCATATATATCAATCCGAGTTGTGTTCTTTGATGGTTGTTCACTTAAATCTCCTCTCAAAGTGTAGATGATTTTTGGGGCTCGACAACACTACATGCATTTATTCGGTATAAAATCACTTTCAAACTTGGAAACATATGTTTCTGTCACAGGAATAAAAAAAGGTATGTAAAAAAATTCAAAAGAAATTTGTCGAACATCTCGTCGTTATATGTACGCATGACAAACGGTATTTTTTGTGGCCTGTATAAAAAGGATAAAACTTATCTCGTGAAAATCCTTTTTTAATATTAAATTTTATCTTTTTTACACAAACGACACAGAAAACATTGATTTTTCTGTGAACAAATTCGTGATCATATAGAATATCAAAATGTACGTACGGATTTTTTTAATCCAAAGTTTCAAAAATTTCTGAAGCGGCATTTTGAAAACCGGGAGCATGCTGTCGGGTGCCAAAACTCCACCCTACCACTATCATTTATTGGTATTATTATGTTATATATTTTTCATGAAAATAGTTTACGAATATAAATATTTACAATCATTTACTTGCATACACCTGAAAATTTATCAGCCAGTGTTGCTTATTGTAGGATGTTGTTGCTCGAGTTGAATTCCACCTCAGGTGCACTTTCTTTCTCAAGGGGAGGAGGGAGTGGTATGTCGACGACTTAAGCTGCGTTAGCTCTACCTACATCCCGAAAGACTCGGAGATCTTGTTAAACTCCTTGTCGCACTTATCGAAGCGTGTGAAGTTTTCATAGATGGTAGTCGTGTTATTGGGTCCCGGCATCTTGTCGCACTTCATATCACCGCTCTTTATAGACCTTGGGTATGTTTACTATATATTAGGTATGTATCACCATACTCCAGCCTGAACCGCTCCGGCCCCCATGGCATCCAAGTTGTCATCATTGTTCTTTGGGAAGTTGCGCTCCCCCTCTGTCCATGGTCCCGCCGCGTGAGGATGGTGTGTCGAAATGTGTCCTCGATGGCGGACAATGGTGGCACAGCGAGGCAGAGGCTGCCTGTCCTGATCACCTAGGCTGAAATCCAGCGGCACGAGGATGGCGTACCGGTGGAGCTGTCGACGGCTTCGTACTTGTGTATGATGGCGGTCGCGGGAGCAGACGAAAATGAGGAGAGTGGCGAGCGAGCCGTCCCTGGCTCCTTTATTCACCATCGAGGGGGGAGCCGAGCGGAGGCGAGTAGACCGAGGGGCGGCCAGTGGACCGATGGGCGGTGCCGTGGATCAGACGGCGTGACGACACGTGGACTGGCGCAACGCTGGCGGTGGGCTAATGCGACGCGTCGCATGCCACATGCCTTGCTTCGGGCAGTGACGCCATTTATATGTGCGTACCGGCCTTCTGAACGACGTCATTAATCAGGGGATAAAACCGCCGCTCTATGTTGATGACAAGCGGGGCCTACCTATCACAGCCGATCCAGCCCGTAAAGTTGAAGACCTGCCCGGTGGTGCGAGATAGAAATTAAACCACACGGGAGCTTTGAGCGATGCTGGTGTCATCCATTTTTCTATCCGCGGCACCCAACGACTCCCACTCAGGTACAGTGCTTGCAAGGAGGAAAGATCGCCGGAGACGGAGAGGGATCCAAATAGTAGCAGCGTTGTTGATGGAAAATGCAGCTCTGCCCTGGACGGCATCTGCTCGCACATTCGGACGGTCACTGCACCATGCACACCAAGTCACCAAGTAGTATTGATGGACTCGCTCTCAGCGGCAAATGCAGTGAATTCCGTACATGGAAGGGACCTGTCTCTGACTTGGGTTGCATACGTCCACTTTCAATGCTTTTATAGAAAACTGCACGCATACATCTCCACTTTCAATGTGCGTGCACGAATTCTGATGGAAATTCATTTTATAAATATGGGCCCCACACAAGCCAATCAAAGGGGGCCTCTGTCTTTTCACGAATATACAATGTACCGAATTCATTTATTTTGAAACAAATTTACAATGCGAATATTATTTTTTGTTGGTTCCTAGCGCTCCCACGAGGCGACGCAGCAAACTCGAGCGGAACTGCTCATCAGGGAAGACACATCTCATTGTCGAGTGTAGACGGCAGTGGCGGAGCTTGGGCCGATTTCTTGGGGGGGGCAAATGGGCTGGGGGGGCTAAAATATGAGGTCCAGGCTGATTTTCCCTGGAAAATGGGCCAAATACCTGTAAAAAATAAGCTGCATCTTCGTGGGCTGGGGGGGCGACGGCCCAGGTTCGCCCCCACTAAGCTCCGCCAGTGGTAGACGGCTTAACCATTCCGGCGTCGGCACAGCCTACTCGCCAACGCAGGCCGTTCCGTCCTGGTCTGACCTTCACGTCATCAACGCCAACAACATCAAACACACAAGCTCTTTATACACTTAACGTTTTCAAATTCATCATATGATTCATGAAATAAAAATATGTCTTCTAGGCTACACAAAAATGATAAATCGGATAAAATTTGGAGATTTGAAAATATGTATACTCAGATCTTCACTTTTGTCATTTTTGTGTATCTCATAGTAAAATGTTGATATTTTGCGATTTTTTTTTGAAACTTTTAAATATTTTTTTCAATTTTTTTAAATGAGCGAGATCACTGGAGCTTTTGCTCGGTCGTATGATCCTAATCTATCAACGATAACCTGCTTTTGCTCCGTGCTTTTGGTTAATTTTCTGATTTTTTTTTGCCTCGGGGCCTAAAATCTTATATTTTTTGTTGGTTATGTCTTTATTTGTTGTTTATGCATGTGTTGTAAGTGATTTATTTCTGCAATTTAATTAATTCTTCAGCTCTGCACGTTCATTGCCTTTAATTATCTCACTATATTCTTTTGTATTGTAGAATGATGATTGTCGAATGCAGAAAAAAGGGCATCTATGACACTGGGTTCATTGACCCAAATTATGTTAATGAAGGGACCGTAAAATACAATTGGAAGACCACCGAGGATAGCTTGGTCAATTGGTTAGTGAACCAAAATACTTGCGGAGAAATATTTTTTCCTTACGTCAACAAGTGAGTGTTACCTTTTACCCATTCTATTTTGCTTTGCATATCTTTAGTGTAACCGATGAGTCATTGACATATAAACGTGCGCAGTTTCCACTGGATTCTGCTAATCATTAGAGTTGACCAAGGAGTCGTTCAAGTCATGGACTCGCTAAGGAAACCAATGGAAAAGTACCAACGCATTCAAGATATGCTCCAGATGTAATTTCAATCATTATCGCTCTATATCGACCTCTGTCATTCATTTTTAGATACCAACTAATCAATAACTTCTTTAATCATATTTCTATTGGCGGGCAGTGTTTGGAAACGCTTCATCAAGATCGTTCCAGGGGAGTGGAAACCGGAGCTGTATTTTTATACCACCAACGTAAGTAGTACTATATATATAGGTCCATTATGAAGCAACTCTTTAATTCTAGTTTCAATACCATTATGAAGCTTCACTATTATTTGATTAAATTCTATTTTTTTGTAAAGTGGTGTCTGAGACAGGAAACTGGGACAAATTTATGTGGATTCTATGTTTGCGAGTACATACGCTCTTTTGTCTCTGAGCGGAATAGAGAACAAAGAACGCGTGATGTATGTATACACTCTTCTCACTTTTTATTACCATGCATATTGTGTTGACTTCCATCCATAAATTATTTTATTATGATTTTATATATATATATATATATAGTTATAAACAACTCACATATTCATATTGATCTAGATGGAAAGAATGCGGGACCAGCTCATACCATCGAAGCGCCTAAAAGCACTTCAAGAGGAAATTGCGGGATTTTTTCACTCCGCGGTCCTGAAGAGAGATGAAGAATTTTTTCACTCGACAAATTTTGTTTTTGCCCGAGGACATGTAATTGACATCATCTCGACGTGTGAGAAACATTATGTCGGCGTGTGACGTTATATATGTATATATGAAACATGATCTCGACGTGTGAGAAACGTTATGTATGTATATATGAATTAAATATTAATGCATGGTAGTACCACTGACACGGCACGACACGACACGACACGGCATCGGACACGACGACACGGCACGGCGACACGGCACCTATTGATTTAACCCCCCCCCCCCCCCCCCCCCCAAAAAAGAAAGCATTTCGTTAAAACAAAAAAATGGAACCCCCTAAAAAATAAATTAGCAGGAAAACAAAAAGCAGGAACTCTTTGGTCCCGGTTGGTATTACCAACCGGGACCAAAGGGGTGCCCGCCATGCGCGCCCAGCGCAGCCCACGTGGAGGCCCTTCCATCCCGGGTCGTGGACACCCGGGACGAAAGGCCACCCCCCTCTAGTCCCGACCCTTTAGTCGTAGGTGCACAACCGGGACGAAAGCCCCTCTGGACCCGCGACTAAAGGCCTTTTTTCTAGTAGTGTATGCTCAGCTTGACAGTAGATATGGCAACCTTCTGTTGGTCACGATTCCTGAGGCACATGTATCTGTATGTGCAGTATGTACCTGTTGACGTTAATATTTACCTGAAACTAAGTTATATATACCAAGAAAAATACATCTGAGGTGATCCATGGCAAGTGTGTGACCTTGAATAATTTCTGTGCTCTCTCATCGTCCATAATGACTTTGTATATACCCGGTTCATTCAAAAGGAAATAAAGTGAAAATGAAAATTCATCTTGTAAAGCAAACAAAACTCATTTCAACAGTCATGGTCGGTGCAGAAGATTAGTACAACTTCAGTGGGCAGAAGAAGTTATGAGACAAACGATTATCGAAAACCAAATTTGTCCCGTATATGAAATCTGAGATAAAAACATATGATGAATCTACTACTATATTTAAAGACAAACCAAATCGCGGCCTCTCCGCGCTCCGGCTACTGTTCCTGGAACAGTATATACTGTAGCTTACTACAGTAGCTACAGTTGCACGATCTCAACCGTCGAACGGCGATCCGACGGCCCGGAGGACACGTCCGTGACTCTTTTGCAAAAACAACCCTCCAAAAACCGTAAATCAAGCCCGCAGTCCACGAAAACGCGAAGCGAGGGACCTACTCGCGATTACGGGAAAGTCGGATGGCTTCTCTGCAAAATCGCCCGCAGAAATCCCCTCCCCCTTCTCTCTCACGCGTGACCCCGAGGTCGCCGCCGGCAGCCGCGCTCGATGCCGCCGCTCCGGTCCTCCCCCCTCCAATCCAAGCACACACAGGTCTTCGCCGCCGCTGCCTCTACTTCCTCGCCGAAAATCGCGTGCCGAAGCTTGCCGCCGCCGCGGCGTTTGGTCGTCGTTGGTGACGCTCCGGTAGCCGAAGTGCGGCCGCGCCACCACCTATAGGTCGCCGGCGCCCAGGCGCGTCCGATGCGCCCAGCTGCGCATGCCGGCTCGCGGTGCTGCGCCACGGCTGTGCTCCTCGCCGTCCTATTGCGCCGTCTCCGTCGCCGGCAGATCCCGGCCGCAGCCCCGGCAGCAGTTCCTCCTCCTCTTTCTTTTCCCACGGCGTGGGACCCCCGAGCTCGATGCACCAGCCGCGGGCTCGATCCACTTTTTCTCCGCCGCTCACCGGCGCCGGTGGTGGTTCGCCTCCGCCGTCCCCCAGTGCTGGTGGCCCTAGCTGACGCCGCATCTCGCGCTTCCGCCCGCCAGCAACCACCAGTAGCGAGGTCGCTACTCATCTGCTCACGACAGCCTCCAGGACGCGACGGCGCCAACACGAGCCACGAAGGGCTCTGCAACCACCAGCAGGCAAGGGAGGTCGCTACTCCTCTGCCCGTGCCGCCGTCCGGGGAGTGGAATGGCTAGAGCTGGCCGTGGACGACGACGCCCAGCGACAAAGGGCCTCGACCTGGCCTGCCACCCCGGGAGCCCGACCAGCAGCGAGACCTCCACCACGATGGAAGGTCCATCCTTTATTTCTCTCCTTCTTTTCCTGTTGTACATCTCCCAATTTTCGATTCAGCAATATGGAGATTTAGTTCCGATTCAGCATATGCACTTCTACCTTCACAGTAGCTTAGTTCCTCACTGCATCGTTAGTGGGAATCGCTTTAGGAATGAAGCTAGCTATGGATATCAACCTCGAGGTAACTTCCGTTGAATTTGAGGCTGCCACAACTGTTGTAAATGGAAACCAAGCAGCAGGAAACACCTCTAGACGGACTATTTACAAAAACATAGCACATCCACTAGAGACTTAATTCTTTTGGTCCAGTTAAACTGTACGAGTTCTTCTTTCAGTTTGTTGTGTTTTTTTGAAAAGGCCAGAAGCACATTTGCTTTAGTAGCTGCCATCAGGCTTGACACTCCTTCGAAGTAAAGCATGTACAATGATCTAAGAACGTCTAACTATAGAAGTGTTGTATTTTCTAAGAATGTGTAATTGAACTTCTGCTAGAATTCTTATGTTCTTAACGTTCATACAGCTGAAAATTATAGTACAATTTGTTTTCAGCCAACTAAAAGACAAACCCAAATATATGAGCCACGGCAGGAGGCCGCACCCGCTCGCCGTCATCGATTTGCACTGCCTCGACCTTCTACGGCTTCCCCGAGCTCACGAACGACTCCAGGGTGAGCAATCCGACATCGCAGACCTTTTTCCCTCTCCAATTTGTCATGTGTCGTCTTGCCGTCCTGCGCCGCCGTACTGTTCCGCTCTGGCGAGCAATTCCGCACTGAACATAAGCATGCTCCCTCTTCACATTGAAGTTAACAAACAATATTTGATGCACATTCTACATAATAACTTTTCTAATAACTTTCTAACCGGCAGTAAACTGGTTTTGTTAAGGCTTTTGTTTCCTGTTTGAATCATCTGGGGTAAAATTTGCTCTGTAGCACTAATATAAGAGTAATCGGTTAGTGGTTTACAAAATTGTATTACTGGTGTTGTAGAGCTGCTTCTGCAAAGCTTATCAGTGCTGAAATTTTCTCTCTACACAGCCAGCAAGTAAATAATCTTTTTACATCTTTTCAACATAAGATTGCACAGGTCTCTCGATGATTCTGATTCGTGCAATTGGTGGCTCCTGCAGATGGACTGCTGCATGATTTTTTTCGAGCGCTTCCTCTCCGGCCAGGCTCAAGCTCTCCTCGACTCCTCCCATGTACGGCTGCATCTAAGAAGTCGGTCAGGAGTAACCTCCCACCAATAAGTACCAAAATAGGTGATTTTTTGTCTAATTTGCTGGGATGACTTGTGAGGCAGCTCGAATTGTTGTTAGCATTCTTCGTCAAGTGGCAGCAGCTGAAGAGGAAGAGAGCGCGGTTAAATCTGAGACATGGAGAGCATTGCCTCTAGGCCGTGCAGCTTCGTTGTGGAGAGGAGTACTATCTCCGACTGTCTGGTTTAATATAGAGGTGCAGCAGCGGAACAGTGACACACATTGCTTGGTGATTTGCTGCCTTCATGTTCTTTTCTTCACGTTCTTGAAAATGCTCACTTTTTTCATTGTATAATTTGGTGCATGTTCGTTTTTTCTGTACAGGTTGTGGTTCATATGCCTGGGCAGCAGCCGGACAAACTACCGGAGATGTTGTGTGCACCAGCTATCGTCAATGATGAAGTACTCACGTTCTTTCTCTTCCTTGGCTTTTGCAACGTTGAATGCTTCTGCTCCTAAAATAGCCAGTAAGGAAGACAAATGGAAATTACATTTCAACATCAAGTATGAAGGAGCAGTGAACAAAGAGAGTGTGCTGGTGTTTATTGTAGCAGCAATTAAACCATTTATAGCTACTCGCCTTAATATTTTGAGTTATCACACAGATATTGAGAAACCAATCTGTAAAGCTGCAACTAACTTTATAACTTTTAGGAGAACTCTTAACACATGTAAACAGATTAAAAAGGAAGGAGAGAATTAGACTTGCTTCATATAAGGAGCAGACATGATAATGTAATTACTTGAGACCTATTTAAGAAAGAAAATCAGTAGCAAGTAGAAAAAGAAAAGCTTATTCTACAGGCTGTTTGACTATCTTGCTGCGAGACCTGACATACAGTGTGCTTGCCTGTTTGCACTGCTGCTTTATTATCTTTATGCTCATATGTGGACTTGCATATCATTTGTTTCGGAGTCGGAGTGATATAACAACATTTATCGCAGATTATGCCAGGTTCGTGTAGCCATCCACCATAACATTGCCATATTGGTCGGCGTCTTCTTCTCATCACCATAATTAGTACCGTTGATCTCAAGTAAGAATTACCTTCTAAAGTGTAGTAGCAAGCTGACTAAGGAGCCAATTTCCCTTAATCCAATTGAGACACTCATAGATTTTATTACTATTTTATTCAGAGTTCTGCATTTTCTGTGTGTTTTGTGCTATAGCTTATAAGACACTTTTGTCATCTAACAAATTTTGCCTCCTATAGTGTGGTAAGGTGAAGCACCACATATGATATTATTCCATAATCATGGATGCACTATACTATAATGGCACCTTGACTTTTCCCCCCTTTTCTCAAGTGTCCTGGTTATATAAAAAATGGGCACACTCTACTGAGACATTTATAAAAAAAACTAAAACGGCACCTCTGTTGGAGAGAAGCTGAGCTGATTGATTGATGATTTTAATAGAGTTTGCTAATGTTGGCACTTACTGCCCTCGAGAAAGATAGCAAATAAAGGACATCCTAAGCAAATTATTGTGTATGTTGATTCAAGTGATGTCGTCGAGAACATTGCACCGTTCTTCCAATCCTCACATTTTTTACTTCAGTTTGATGTGGGTTTTACATTGCTCTTTACATTTAGAAAAATATGAATTGATTTTGTACGAATTAAGATATCAAATAATTTTCTGTAGAAAGAACATAAATACTATAGCTTCTTCAGTCTACATACTAGGGAAAACCATGGCTTCTTACTACTTGCAATTCAGCACACGAATCACGGATGGCTTAGTATGGATACAAATAATGAAAAGATATATGTCGGTAGCCGGTGATGATTGTATAGATGCGAATGCAGATTTGTTATTGAGGATTTCTCTACTTCACGAGTTTCTCTATTTGACGAGGAATTTGACGAATGGGAAATCGAGTGGAAAAGAGTTGCGACCGCGGGGAACAGAGAATTTGACGAACACACATTGGAATAGTTCAACATTATTTGCTTGCCTTTTCCGGCAAGGAACTCATGTTGGAAATTTTACGGCAAGGGCACATGAGGGTATTCTTGCTTTGTGTGTGCGAATTTGTGCTGCTCAGTTTGATGTTGTGTATGCTGGAAATTTGGCTTGCTAATGTTCCACTCTACTGAATCTGTCAATTTGTATGATTAGTTACAAATACTCCAAACCTTTCTAAAAAAATGAAAATTACAGAAAGCGAGTAATGTTACAAATACAAAAATTCCAAATCTTCCTACCAAGAAAATATGAACAATAACTCAAACTAATCATACAAAAAAAAGTGCGTACTAATTATGCCAGATTACAAACATAATTAAACATTCTAAATCAGAAAATAAAAGTAACAAACACACGCACACACTCTAACTATATGTCCAACTGTATGGAACTGAGTTGAACAAAAAAAACACCCAAATATGGAATTTAACTAAATATGTGTGCACTTCCATTCATTATGCCTCACACAGATTTTAAAACATTCCAAACTGCTTAAAAATTTAAAACATTCTCATGCTCTTAAATGTGTCGAACTTTTTTTCCTTTTCACAAATAATTTCAGAAAACACCACAAATCTTGACGTGTGGGCCTACCCTACTTAATCAAATTAGAATAAATTTGAAATTGTTAACTTTTCCTTCTCAATTTTGATGCATTCAAATCTAAACAATTTTCAAATGTGGAAAGCTTCAAAATTGAATTTCTCTCACCACCGTGTTAAAAAATATGACAAGCATATGAGCATTAACATAAGAAAAAAACTTTCACTACTTATGCCATAAAACCAAAACTCAAATTTTAAAACTTTAAAATTTTCAACGACTTCCAAATTTAAGCATTTGAAAAAAAAAATGCGAACAACTTCCCACTTACACCAACTTTTGAAATTCAAACAAAGTATACATCGATATCTCTGAAAATATCCGTTCGACAATTACGACAAATATATCAGAACAATCCTAAAATTACATGCAAAATACTTATGCTGATATATTTTTTCCCCAAATATTCATTTTTCCTCCATTTAGATGTAATTCAAATGCATTTCTTCTAATTCCAACTAAATATTGACGCCGAAATACAAACATGATTGACCATTACAAACTACTACATATTTGAATATTCTACAACATAAATAAAAAAATGCTCAAAAACAAATACTATCTGTTCATTACAAAATTAAAAACATGTTTGGAAACACGAATTTTGCCAACGTTTAGGCAAATATTCAAACATGATCGGCCATAACAAACTACTACATATTCAAACATTCTACGAAATATTTCAAAAATGCTCACGAAAAAATGCTACCTATCTACAACAAAATAAAAACATGTTTATACACTCCAAATTGGCTAACATTTTGGTAAACAACAAATATACATTGTAAAAAAAATCACCAAGGGCGTAAATCACCAACGCCAAAATTCAACTGCAGTATACTCACAACAGATACCAAATTTATTTTAACATTTCAATTTAGCCAACATTCCGACACGACACGAACAAACTTTCCTCATATATGAAATCAAATTCAAATGGATTGTTCTAATTTCAAAATAATATTGACGTCGAAATACAAACATGTTTGAGCATTTCAAACCTTCAAATATTTGAATATTGCACACAATATATCAGAAATGCACACAAAAAAATGCTACCTATTCATAACAAAACAAACAAATGTTTCAACACTCCAATTTAGCAAACATCTTGGTTAACAAAAAAATAAATATATATATATATATATATACATATATTGCACAAACAAAATCACCAAGGGCTTGGCGTGACGCCACGCCAAAATTCAACTAGTAAGCAAATGATGAAACTACATATTTCTTTGACATGGAATCCCAACTTTTTGAATCGTGTTAATAAATAACATTTTCTCCACCAGTCCGAAAGCTTTCCCCAAGATATATGTATTATGACCTTCATCCTATTTAGGTGCCCTGGAGCAATGCCTATAAATTCAGGGGGGGAAATGGTACTACCTCTGTCCAGTAAACAGCCGGTTTGTACTTATTAAGTCAACATATCAGAAGATTGCGCCAACAACAATCCAATGTCCAGATCAATAACTACAACTGAAGGGAAGGTTTGCAAATTCAAATCTGAACCACTAATGCAGCTTGAAAGAAAAAATGGTGAAGAAGTTGGAAATTTTACCTGCCTTATAGTGAAATCCATGATAGCAAGAAAACCACACTAAATCTCAATGCTCGGATCTGAAAAATATTTGCACACCGACTCCAAGTTATATTTCACAACACAGGAAAACAAAATCATGGAGCCACTTTGAATATAGGATTACATTACTGATTGTGAATCCCATGTTTAGCTACTGATATCCATTTAACTGAACTCCGATAGGGGCGCCAACCTGCATGAGAAAGCCAGCAGTTCAGTGCATACTAAATCTCAATGCTCGGCCATGAAAAACACTTGCACACTTACTCCATATTATGCGTGTAAACAGAAGATAAAAGCATGGAGCCAGTTCGAATATAAATGAAGATCCATTCTAGAATTACATATAACCAATTATAAAGCTCATGTTTAGCTACTGATTTATATTTAATTGAGCTCCGATAAGAGTGCCAACCTGCATGAGGACGCAGTGGAGGCAATGGAGCTCGATCCATGCAGATTCACAGCTCCTAGCAACACCAAACCACATGGTGGGCCGGCCCTGGAGGGTGGCAGGGTGGGCGGCCGCCCTGGGCACCCAAAATCCAGGGGCACCATCCAGGATACGTTTTAGTATATGTATTTACCAGAAAAAAGTAAAATGGGCCAGCAAGACTATAGAAATTAAGGCCCATGGATCGCTCGCCCATGGATTCACATATATTTATGATTATTATTACGATGTCTACATTAGGGGCACCAAGTTTTAGTTTCGCCTCGGGCACCAAAAATCTCAGGACCGGCCTGCCACCGCCGCACGTGTACTTTCCGAGCACAGCATCACCACCTGGTCCTGCAGCGAGCAGTTCGTCACAGTAAGTGCAAGCGCCGGCGACATGATGTTTTACTGCTTACATATGGTCGTAGACGTACTGCATGCATAGCAATCCGTGAGTCGCAAGTTCGAGTACTCGCTGGCAGCACATTTTATTTCCTTTTCTTTCCAGCTTAACATGAGCACGAATCTCCAAGGAAAATCAGACGGCTCTCATGTCGACTGAGACTTAACAAGTTCTCAGGTGTCTGGATTAGCAAATCCGTATATGTTATTGCCTATCTGGTGTTTCCTTCTCTCCCTCCGCGATCGAGTTTATTCTTAACGGGAACGTGTGAGCCGGCCGGCGTTTCATCAGTGCGCATGCGTGCAGTTGTCCGATCAGATCGGTAGATTTGTACGGAGGACGCGCCCGGTAGATTTCTCTCCTTTGTTAATCGCAGGAGAGAAAAAAACTTATCCACATGCTTAGCGTCCCCGCGGGTGCAACTATCTGGTAGTCCTCCCCGCGTCCTACCACAAGTGGCTTTGTCTCTTCTATCCACATGCTTAGCGTTCTAAACTTATAAACAATTTGCTTCAGTTTCTTAGTGCCTTTTTTTGGTTAGCGATCTAACATGCATATGTTGTTCAGACATGCAGGTGTTGGACGGGGACGCAGTTCAGATAGCATGGGTGAACAATGGAGGTGCAGGGAGCCAGACCTCACTAGCTCCTGCAGCACATGCAGGTAACTGCTCGTGTCATCTGAATTTTGCCTTGCTACGCACACACACACAGTTCCATTCGGAATAATCCTTTCCTTCAAAGAATCATACTACATTTATATGATTGCGATCATGTCAACATTTGGATATTACCCCTCATCTCCAATCATACTTTGACTATTTTTTATTAGCTGTATGCTCTGTTCTTATGAAGAATAGATGTTTATATTAGATATATGAATGCAGAAACTATGCTTGCCCATGTAACATCACCAGGTAGTGTGCTTAAGAAGGTTGTTATCCTGTCATTTATTTACCATGAGGCGATCGTTAATTAGCATGGCGATGAAAATTCTCATGATTTCTCTATCATAACACCTCCTAAATGGTCTATCAAGATGAACTTTTAAATCACTACTTGTGTTATTGAGTTCTCAAATTGGCTTTAGTTCCCAGATGATCCTTTGACGTGAGAAATAAGCCCACATAATTTTCAGCCCAGTTTTGGCTCACTTGCTAGATGCCTATTAGATGAAGGAAAATAGATTAGTTTCTTCTTTTTGAAACCGCTTTAAAATTAAACGATTAATTGATAATCTCTTATAGCACGGAGATGATTTCATATGCACACATTTTCTTAAACAAACTGACAGAAGCTGCATCAATTTCTACCTAATTTTTTTTGCATCTATTCTTTACTCGAGTGCTCTAAGACATCCACGTCTGCCTGTGCTTTGGTTAACGTGAAGTCCATCTGGTACACGATTTTTTTTGTTACAGTTACATTGGGGTTTGCAGATCAAAATCATCATAACTGAACACAGTTCATGACACATTCGTATTAGATATCACAAAATAGAATGCGTTAATGTGTTGTTAAGAATTCACATGTAAATGTAATACCTTTGCAGTACCATCTAAAGACCCGTAAACCAAAAGCTGCTGAAAATACCGTGGGTGGTAATGAAGACAAAGTAGACCATCAGGATGCCCATACCATGTGATGTTGCACGTTACAGAGTGGATATTCTAGATCTGTGCATTGCAAAGCAATATTGGTCTTTTTTTCAGCATTGGACAGTGTGGTCTATCAACGCGGCCATCCATTTCGGATAAAAATATCACTTGCCGTGTTTTCCAGTCGTGTAGACACTTTCATAAAAATCTTGACTTAAAAGTCTCGATTTTCCACACGTTGCAATGTGGATCACGAATTGAGCAAACTGGTGCATCGGTTAATTACCTGCATAAAAGAAGAATTTTTATCACTAAAAATCTTATCATTTCTACAAAGCCACAACGACCGTATTACGGCTATCGCTCCCACTCTTGTCATTTCAACCAATAAATACTATGTATCATTGGTGAAAACAAAAACAAACAATAAATGCGTATAATCTCTTATCACCAAATTCAAACAACAACAACAGAGTGGAAAATATAACCTTAACAGTGTGATCCAAGGAAGAACTTGCGAAGCTTTCGTTGTTCGTCGGGTCAAACATTACTTGCATGACAGTGTCACCATTCCCCTCAAAATTTCGTACACACAGCCATTCGTTGGTCCAGTCCCAGAGCTTAATCGTGTGGTCATCAGATGCTGATAGCACGAATGGATGAGATGGATTCACTGCTAGACTTATGATGCGATGACCATATCATGAGCTTTGATCCTGTCGACTTCTTCCATGGTAATGTAATTGTACACGTAAATATATCCATCATCACTACCAACCGCAAACCATTCATGTCTTTCGGTAAATTTTGCTAAATATACTGCATGGAGAGATAAAAAATATCAGAATGGTAGTTCCCAAGCTGATCACTCCGACTAAATTGAAGTCTTAAAAAGTCGATGATGAAACCAAGTTAAATTTTTAAAGGTGAATAGTTCTAGTAAACCATGCATGATTCGACAAATGAAAAAAAATAACGAAGAAGCATGTCTGGTTCTCCATCAACGGAGTCCACCTCTGCCTGCACAAAAAGAACATTGCTTAATCAGATTGGAATGCTTAGTGCACGGTCTAGCACACTATACTATTGCAACCTACATGTGTTTGATAGTTCCAAATGCAAATATAACCCGCCTTGTTACTTGTAAAAAATCCTGCATTAATAATCGCAACTCAAAACGCAGAAAGGAATCATACATAAAGGCCACACCGATTAGCAGGCACTACTCACCATGGCTCTGTTGCATGGACATTTACGGAAACATTACAACAGTCGAGTAGAAAGGAAAAGAAAAGACAAAATTAAGACATCAGAAATATTAAGCTGAAAATGATGGAGTAGTTTCTTGACCAACGAACACTGCAGTTTCTTGGCTCAAAGTACCGCTGACCGCTTTTATAACATGGCCTAGGGACCGTCGTCGTAGTTTCTTGGCCGACAACCACTTCAAAAGGAGGCGTCCAGGATGCAGAGCTCGTTGGCTCTGGGTACGGGTGCAGCAGGTATATGAGCCAGCTGCCAGAGACGGCTCCCAATTTTTTTCTCTGCATTTCCTTCTAGTGAACTTCAATCTGAACTTTTAACAAAGGTTTCAAACCATAACTGCTATTTTTCTACTAAGATATTATGAAATGCTTGAATAGAACAAAATGGATCGAGTATATGAAAAAGGACAATTGTAATAAGAAACTCTTAAGTTTTTTTTTTGGTTAAGCCTTCTATGGTAAAAAAAAATCTAGATATGTCGGTTGGACCCTCCTCCTTTTTCCGGGCTTGGGACCGGCTACGCAGTAATATTAAGTGTAAACTTAACATTAATGCCATAGGCGGAGTTCCCCCACCTCCCCCACCCCTAAAAATCCACCCAACAACCCGACCCAAAGAAAAATAAAACTGACACACCTGAAATATATGGAACCAGTAAATACCAACACCTATAACTTTTTTTTTGTTTTTTTTAGATAACATACGAACACATACTACCAAATACATTTTTTAAAACCTTTTTCTGCTATTTTGTGAAATAATCACTAGCAACTGAGGAAATAAAAGAGCATAGTGCTATTTTTTCTCTCTAAATAGAGAGTATTGAGCAAAGGAACTAAAAAATGGAACTATGAGAGAGACACAACTGTTTTTTGTCGTTTTTCCATATGTTTTTTTTCTTTTCAATCTTTTTTTAAAACCAAGAAAAGAGCTCAACGGGCAGCAATGTCGCAGCTGACGGTACGCCCGGTCTGCCGGCGTGCAATGACAGGCTCCTATATATACGTACAGAATAATAAATGTGTCACACAAAATAAGCATATGGTTACGGATAATAAAACAAATGCCTACGTATATGTATGTACCGTACGTGCGTGCTGCAGGTTCTTCATTCCTCCTCCTCAGACTTGTAGCACACATCGTCATCAAGAGCGCCTTCCGAAGTAGTAAGAAAAAAAATAAAGGTCAGGTCAATGAGACATGCATAAAAGCGTCAGGGAAAGGAAATTAGCATCATGGTTGTCAGTTACGTACGTACCTTTTGGTATGCGTGGATGGATCCAGGTGTAAAAGCCGGGATGGTTGGGATGGGCGCGGAGTGCGTTTTCTAGCGCAGTCTCCGCTTGCTTGGCCTCCTTTACCGCCACTCCAAAGCGGTAGAGCCGTACATTGGCCCTCCGAAGGGACAGCAGGTTCCCGATTCCCAGCAGGTCAGAACAACCACCACGTTCACGAGCTGCTTCCTCATTTATGACCCGCAAACCGACAGAAAGACCAACTCTTTCAGCCTTGGGCATAGCTCCCGGCCGGAACAAGATTTGGCCCGGTGACTCGGAATATAATGTGAATGATACAAGACAACGGAACCCATCTGCACCGATGAGTAGCAGCCCGCTCCAGCGGTGGATCTGCAAGGCGAGACAACGAAGAGCCGGTAACCTTCCAAGGATGTCCAGATCCTCCTGTCGGGCTTCCTTGAGAGCCATATCTAAGTCGGAGAGTTGCGACATATGCGAGGGATTCTTCCTTATCCATGCTGGCAGTGCAGGGAATCGGATCCATGCGCATTTAAATATCTGGAGACTGCGTGGCGGCATCCAACGTTCCCACAAAAGATCCATTGACTGCAACAGCAGATCCTCCCCATCAATTCCAATATATAATATTTGGATGCTTGATAGCTTACCCAGCGACTCCACAAAAGCTTTCTGTAGCTCCAAGTTCAATTCATCAAACACAATCCGCAACTCTCTCAATCCTTCCATGTGGCCTAGATCTTCCGCGATGCTTAGCGAGCCACAACGGATCTCACTCAGAACTTCCATGGAAGCCAGGTTTCGCAACCCATCTGGAAGCCTCTTGTGCTCCTTGTCAATAAGCAGGCACATTAGTCTTCTCAGCTTAATAATAGTCGATGGCAGTTCCACAGCATTGTTTCCCCTCAAATCAAGCACCTGCAAAAACTGCAACTTTCCAAATTCTTCCGGGATCTTCGAAATTCCTGTGGAGGCTAGACTTAGGTACCTCAGCTGCAATATACTCCCCAAGTCCCGAAGGTTTAGATGCTCGCCTAGACGACATCTAGTCAAATCCAATACACGCAAAACAACAAATCTCGAGAAACACGGCATTATATCAATAGCATCTCCAAATGAAGCAACAGATCTCACTTTGAACAAACTTGGAGTTTCGAGAGGTGTTCCTTTACTAGCATCTTGTAGGGACAACCGACGGATGTTGCTCTGAGAAGATATGCTATCACCAGTACCATTCACTACAGTAACAAAGTTTTCCGCGCTTGATAAGGACAAAATTAAATCTAGAACCATATCATGTACTTTGCAAACAACTACCGTGACATCATCATCATATACCGGGAGGATCATGTTTCTATTCAAGAGCTCATAGAAGTATGTTTCTCCTATCTCAAAGAGACTAGTTTTTGCCTTTTCACATTGGACAAAACCTTCGGCAATCCACATCCATATTAGCCGATCTTTTCTAATCTTGTAATCCTCCGGAAACATGCTTAAATATAATAAGCATGTCTTCAGATGAGAAGGCAGATCATAATAACTAAACGATAGTATCCTCAACATCTCCTCTACACTTGGGCATTCTGTAAGCCCACGACCAATAGACTCGTTCAAAGCGTGCCATTCCTCCACCGTCTTTACCTGCTGACACTGACTAGCTAAAAGACTAGCTATGGTAATGATGGCTAACGGCACTCCACCACATTTCTTCAATATATCTCTGGACACTTCCTCGAATTCACGAGGACATCCACTCTCGTTTAAAAATATCCTTTTATAGAAGAGCCTTTTGGAATCATCCTTACTCAGAGGCTCCATTTGATAAACTGAATCATTAGTAGAGGAGCAACATAATTTAGACACACTGACTATACGAGTTGTCGTGATTAGCCGACTGCCAACATTGTTGCTGCTAGAGAATGCCCAACTGATAACTCTCCATAGTTTTTCGTCCCATATATCATCAATTACAATTAGATACCTACACCAATTGTGAAATAAACAATTTATTACATGTGCACATGGTAAGCCGAAGAAGGGAGTTTAATATTCTCAAAAAATAATTAGGGGTAATTAATACGAAAGAGACCAAAAAAATAAGGATGGAGCACAATTGATAACTCTCCACATTTTTTCATCCCGTGTATCATCAATTACGATGAGACGTCTATATCAATTATGAGATCATTAATGGATTTCTAGTACACATGGCAAAGCTAAATTGAGTGGGGAAAAATACAATCTAGCATTATTATGCGGAAATAAGATGCTAAAGGAAACAGCAAAAAGGGACAAACTTGCAATGCTTCGATATCTGGGTGTCGTGGATTGGACATATGCCTAAGGATAATAACACAGCCGGCGGCATCTGCAGGCGGGATTGGGAACACGCATGCAAACCAACACACGATGTACCTAGGTTCGGAGCCCTCATGGTGAGGTAACACTCCTACTCCTGCCTTGCTCTTTCTTATTATCAGTGGATAGGTTACAAGTGAGCTCCTTGAGCTGTATGAGGACCNTCGAAATTCTTTACAGTTTAAGAGCAGTTTAAAAAATATATAGTCATGTTTTTCGAACATTTATGTCCGGCGGACTGGTTTCTAGATAGTATTTTCGAACCGTTTGTCGGAACGAAAGAAATGACATGGCGTTGAAAAGATATTGACTAGGCGCAACTTTTTGATGAAAAAATGTTTTCCAAATTCATTATGGTTTAGAAGTAATTTTAAAAATTGAAAAAGGGTAAACCCGCCGACATGATAACAATTTAAAATTGACATGTTTACAATCATTTACTTGCATACTCATGAAACATTATCAACCAATGCTGCTTATTGTAGGATGTACAACAACTAAAATGTCATTTTTTCAACTGGGGCGGTAGCTTCATCATTAACACATTAGTGCACAACTACAATGGAAAATTAACAACCAAGTAAGCTATATGCCATCATCAAGGAAGTGGCATGTTTATGTACCTCTTATTCTCGAGACTTTCCCGGAGTATATTGATGAGTTGTCTTATATCCAAGACGGTGAATTGACTTTCGTTCATGCCAAGATCAATAAGGATGTCCATGAGAATCTTCTTCGCGCCAGCATTTCGACCGACCGGAACAAAAGCGCTGCAATCAAAATCACATTTGATCTTGTCATAGATGGTTTTAACAAGAGTGGTCTTGCCCAATCCTCCAAAACCAACAACGGAGACAATTTTCAACTTTTGTTTGGACACACTATCTCCATCTGAGAGCAATCTCATTAGCTCTTGATCTCTTTTCCCAGCAATGCCAACGAGATCTGTCACTTCCTTGTACAGAGCCCCAAGGCGAGGATCGACGGTCGGCATGGCTGCAGGCATGGTTGCTGGCATGGCTGCAGGCATAGCAACAATATTATCAACATGGTACCTTTCACGCCTTTTAGCAACCTCTTGTACTTGCATATTGATGTCCTTGATCGCGCTGGCGATCTCATGGCGAGCCTTCCCTTTAGTAAACAAGCCGGCCATCTTCTTCATGAGACGTTTGAGCTTGTTGCACTTGGTGACGGTGTCAGAGTCATCATCGACACGTACCAGGAACTTATCGATGATATCCTCTATGTCGAAGGAGAGCTCCCTCACCTCCCCTGCCCAGAGCTTGACCTGCTCGTCGAGCTGGTCCCGCGGCACCTCGCCCACCTTGCGGAGGGCGGTCTGCATGCTCTTCATTTCCTCCTCGAGAGATTTGATGTCTTTCTTGACGCCCTTCTGTAGCTTGTACTCGTCCTTGAGGAGCTCGACGAGCTTGGGGAGCAGGGAGCCCATGGCTCCCGTTGCCAGATTCATGGCCATTGCTTGTGGATTATTTTAGTTGGCTTGTTGCTTGGTTGACGAACGCACATTGGTTGTCGTACGAGTTGGTTTGGTGCCGTGGAATTGCTCTTTGTAGACCGGCCGAGCAAAGGGGGATTGCTCTTAGTTGGTTCGTTGCTTGGTTCGTTGCTCTTAGAATAATTCGTTCGAGCTTGCTTGGGTTGCTCCTTGTAGAATAATCCCTTGTGCTTTTTGTTGTAACGTGGCCGGCCGGCAAAGTGGTATCCCTTATGCTTTTTGTTGTATTTAACTTGGCTAGATCATGAAGCAAAACACAAGGTTCGGCGGGAGAGAGAGTACGTGGTCGGCATCCACCAATCAGGACCAAGTGCGCGGATTGTGTGCTTCCCATCAACCAATTAGAGATGAGAAAACCGATTGTGCGTGTGCTTTCTCCGCACCACCGTCAGTCACGCCAACATTACATTTTACTCCCTCCGTTCCAGAATATATGACAATTTTCCGACAAACCAAAAAATCGCCCAAATTACATGTCTGCCCCTACTTAATTGCTCATACTACAACAAATGACATCCCGCACTGGGAAACGTTTCGCCCAGCGAACAGAATCTAAAATCGTGCGTCTTCTTCCTCCTCGCCTCGCCCAGGCCCAGATCTCGTCGCCCCGCCTCGCCCAGGCCCAGATCTCGTCGCCCCAGGCCGCCTCGCCTCGTCTCCTCGCCGGGCTGCCTCGCCTAGTCTCCTCGCCGTCCTGCCTCGCCTAGTTCCTGGTGCTGCCTCGCCCAGGTCCTGCACCAGATCATGCGCATCAGCTTCAGTACATGAGGAGCAGCAACAAATCAAACTCACCCACGTCAATACAGGAGCAGCAACAGCAGATTGTACTCACCTAGGTCCTCCCTAGCCCCAGGTTCCTGCGACCTCGCCCAGCCCCAGGTTCCTGCTAGCAAGTTTCTCACCCAGGTCAAGCAGCAGCAGCACGACACAACAACATCTTCTCCGGCATGGCACGACATCATCTCTGGCACGAGACGAAACTACTACGACAGGTCACGGCACGCCACAACATCATTTCCGGCACGGCACACCACCCCTGCAAGAATGGATGAGCTATTCAATCATCGCGCTATGGTTCTGGACCTCAATTGTACTCCAAATGTATGGCAAGCAACAATTTCATATCAAACTCCTAGAAACTGACAGAAACTACTAAAACTGAAACAATTTCATATCATGAGCAGTAAGCAGAAAACTAGAAAATGTACTCCACAATGAAAGTTTCAGTGCAAGTTTCAGCAGTAGTAGGAACAGAGTACTTGCAGGAGATAAACGGATGCTTCCAGGCCATATTGTTAAAAGAAGGGACTCATAAATTCAAAATATTGATAAACAAGCTTCCTTGTCACATCATGTGCTATTTACTCTAGCACTTCATGAAACATGATAACACTAGCACGGCACGATACGGCTATGCTAGGGAAGCATGCAAGCAATTCTTTTGACAAGTTAATTACTGCTAGTGATAATAACACTTGGCAGAAAGAAAACAAGCAACTCAACTGAAGAAGACAAGGGAAACATCCAAGTTTATTTGCAAGCATGACAGTACTAGTCTGCTCATGTGGTAACACATACAGAGAACCACAAAGTGAACAAGAAAACAAGCTACTGAACTCAAGTTTATACTCCTATGTCTTTGAAAACGTTTCATCTTAGTAAATTGTTGTAGCTGGAATCAGCTAGGGTGTGTCATTAGCCGAGTGATTTAAATAATACTCCTACAATATTTCTACAGTAGTTATAAAGGAATGTCCTATAGGAAAATGCTTCTGAATTTCACATGGTTATGTTCAGTCGAATAATACTATGCTCTCAAAAAGGAAGAGAAAATTCCACTTGATATGCTACCATGTGAAAAATACAAGACCGCCACAAATGGTTGGGAAGCAAGCCACTATCAAAAGATGCTCAGGTTTGAACGTACTAATTGTCCAGGTGCAAGACTCATGGCTATTTCTGTCTTCATTTCGCTTGACACTAGAAGCTCACCATAGCTACTTCAATCAAACATCGCAAGAGATACTCCTTGCAAGCAGCAGTGTACACAAACTTATTGAAAAAATATTGGTTTGCAAGCAAATGGAAGCACAAACAGGGCAAGCAAGTGCACCACACTGAAATATTCAGTAACACCCATTGGTTTGCGAGCAAGCAAGTTGGGAAACTTCATGTACTGGGAGTTAAAAAAAAGCACTTGCAATTGCAAGAGACATTCAATGCTCAAATACTCACAGAAAATTACAGAGAGAACTACTGCAAGTTTCAGTTAAAGACTACTGCAAATACTCACAAAGAATTAAAATTTCATCAGACAAATACTCCTCAGAGAATTAACATATGATAAATGTTGCTTGCATTAACGTCATAGGAGCATTTGCTGTGACAGTTATTAGCACAAATATAAAAATATTGCAAGCAGGCAACCATGTATTGGAATCACCGAATCATTACTTGCAAGCAAGGTTATAGACCAACTACAGGTGCACAAAATCACAGAGCAATTCCAGATGCACAAGTACTACTGCAATGAACAAGCAGAGAACAATACAGGACAAGAGAGAGAGAGGAGAAGCAGCGTACCCAACAGAGCAGTGGGAGGAGCCAATCGCGACCTCCAGCGGCAGCCGTGCCACCACAGCCGGCGCACTGCATCATCTCCGTGCCGCCGCGGAGGCTGTCTGGTCAGGGGACTCGGTCGCCGTGAGCGGGATGCTGGCTCGGCTCTACCAGCGTCCATCTGCTCGCCGCCCTCCCTCCCGTTCCGCCGCCGTGTCTGCTCAGCCGACCGGAGCCGGAGGTCAACGGCTACGGCTGCGGCGATCTCACCGGGGGACGGCGGCTTGGTCCATGACCTCGTGTCCTCGGCCGTCACAGCTGGCGTCGCCCTCGGCCTCCTTGGCCTCTTGGAGGACACCAGTAGAAAAGGGGGCAACGGTGCGCCCCCTTTAGTACCGGTTGTCACAAAACCGGTACTAAAGGCGGCCATTAGCACCGGTTGTATTTGTGGCGCAAGGTTCGAACCTTTTAGTACCGGTTGGTCTTAACCACCGGTACTAAAGGCTACTCTTTAGTACCGGTTTTTCAAACCAACCGGTACTAAAGGGTTCGTGCACATGCGGCCACGGTTGGTGGCCCACGGCCAGCCCTTTAGTACCGGTTTTTCAGAACAACCGGTACTAAAGATAGTACCGGTTGGTATTATAAATCGGTACTAAAGGTTTACCTATAATTACCTTCTTCCACCCCGAGCCATAGATCCATTTCTCAGCTCGAACACAACTCCATTTTTTCTCTTTCTTTGCTCTCCCAAGCTCTACTTCACCTCTTTTTTCTCCAATATTTGTCAAGATTTGTGGCATCTACATATACAAGGGTTAGCAACTTCATCTACTCTTCCGGCATTTCAAGTTTAGCTCATTTTGTTGCAAATTTAGCTAGTTTGATTTTTGTAGTGCTTGCAAGGTGTTTGATGAAATGTCTAAGTTAGGGATTTCATTTATTTTATATGCATTTTGAGCTCAAATTAAGGTATAATTTGTGGTTTCATATATATAGTGTCGTCCCGTCCCCCTCCTCACCGCCGTCGATCGCCCGCTCCGCTCCGTAACCGACACCACCTCGGTGAGTTTTTTTTATCTTTTATTTTAAAAATGTTAGTTATATGATTTAAATGCATAATTATTTGTTGTATAATTTTCTTGTATTTTTTTATATGTATAGTGTCATGGTTTTGATATCCGTCCCCTTCGGCCCTCGTCCGGTCTATGATTCGGATGTGGTATATTTTTATAACTATTTTTTTTCGTGGTTATAACAATCATGCCGACCAACTTGTCATAGATATATTTTTATTTAGGAGATAGTTGAACCGGAAATTCCAGCCGACCCTATTGTCGAGTTTTTAGAAAAAGAAAACAACGATTTGAAAGCAAAATTGAAGATAAGTGAAGATCTTTGTCTCCAATGCCTGGAAGAGAAGATGGTATTGGACTTGAAAATTGCCGACATTGTTGATGCTCACGAGGTCGAGCTTGCCGACGTCGTCGCTGCTCACGAGATGAAGATGGATGCAATGTGCGTCAAGCTTAAAAAGATTAAAAAAATATGTCATTAGTCAAGAGGCTTGGTATCATTATGCTGTTGGTTCAATAGTTACCTTGGTTGCGATTCTGATCGCATTTGTTGTTGGATATAAATTATTTAGATAGTTGTATGTTAGTTTTGATTGATGTATGTTTCGTGAGAACTATGTATTACATTTGGGCACTACTCTACTTTGGTTTTAATGTGATGAATTTGTATTAATTAATTTGGTTACGTATCTCTATTCATTATTTAGCTGGTGTAATGGTTTTTGATTTATTTATGTAATGCAGATGAGCCGAGAATGGATGTACGGTGATCGACGCCTTCCTGAGTTCATTGATGGCATGCATCATTTTCTCGATGTGGTTAAGTTAAACAAGCTAAAGAATGATTTTATGATTTGTCCATGTGATGAATGTCGGAATACGAGGAATTACACAAGCGTAAAAACCATACACTCCCACCTGTTGCGACAAGGCTTCATGCCCAATTATTTTTGTTGGACCAAGCATGGAGAAAGAGGGGTTATAATGAAAGACCCTGAAGAAAAGGATGATGACAACTATCATGTGTTCTCTGAACACGGTGATACTACAATGGGGGAAGACGAAGTTGAGCATGAGGTCATTGTTGATCAATCCGATGATGATGATCTTCGTCGGGTCATTCTTGATGAACAGATGAAGTGCGGAACTGAAAACGAGTGGTCGAAGTTGGAGCGCATGTTAGAGGATCACAAAAAATTGTTTTACCCAAATTGTGAAGATGGCCAGAAAAAGCTGGGTACCACCCAGGAATTGCTGCAGTGGAAGGCAAAGAATGGAATATCTGACAAGGAATTTGAAGAGTTGCTACAAATATTTAAGAAGAGTCTTCCAAGAAATAATGAATTGCCCCACAATACATACGAAGCAAAGAAGATTGTCTGCCCTCTTGGATTAGAGGTGGAGAAGATACATGCATGCATCAATGACTGCATCCTCTACCGCGGTGAGAAGTATGAGAACTTGAATGCATGCCCTATATGCGGTGTATTGCGGTATAAGATCGGGCGAGATGACCCAGGCGATGTTGAGGGCGAGCATAGCACCAGGAAGAGGGTTCCCGCGAAGGTGATGTGGTATGCTCCTATAATACCACGGTTGAAACGTTTGTTCCGAAACAAAGAGCATGCCAAGTTGTTGCGATGGCACAAAGAGGACCGTAAGGAAGACGAGATGCTGAGACACCCCGCTGATGGGTCTCAGTGGAGAAACATCGACAGTGCGTTTGGGCATTTTGCAGCTGACACAAGGAACTTAAGATTTGGTCTAAGTACAGATGGCTTGAATCCGTTTGGGGAGCAGAGCAGCAGTCATAGCACCTGGCCCGTGACTCTATGTATCTATAACCTTCCTCCTTGGTTGTGCATCAAACAAAATTATATTATGATGCCAGTGCTTATCCAAGGCCCGAAGCAACCCGGCAACGACATTGATGTGTATCTGAGGCCATTAGTTGATGAACTTTTACAGTTGTGGTCTGACGAAGGCGTACGTGTGTGGGATGAGTACAAACAGGAGGAATTTGGCCTACGAGCGTTGCTGTTTGTAACCATCAATGATTGGCCTGCTCTTAGTAATATTTCAGGACAGTCGAACAAGGGATACAATGCATGCACGCACTGTTTAGATAATACTGACAGTATATATTTAGGTAACAAGATTGTGTATCTGGGGCATCGTCGATTTCTTCCAAACAGGCATCACGTAAGAAACAAAGGCAAGCATTTCAAAGGTGAGTCAGATAACCGGACAAAGCCTACACGCCCTGATGGTGATGTTATATATGGCATGGTCAAGGATTTAGAAGTAATCTTTGGAAAGGGTCCTGGCAGTCTATCTGTTCCGAAAGACGCAAACAAGCACGTACCCTTGTGGAAAAAGAAATCTATATTTTGTGATTTACCTTATTGGAAAATCCTAGAGGTTCGCTCTGCAATCGACGTGATGCACGTGACGAAAAATCTTTGCGTGAACCTGCTAAACTTCTTAGGCGTGTATGGGAAGACGAAAGATACAACGGATGCACGGCAGGACCAGCAACGTACGCACGAAAGAGACAACCAGAATCCAGAGAAGTATCAAGGTACTGCCAGCTACGCTCTTACCAAAGAAGAGAAGGAGATCTTTTTTCAAGTCCTGAGCAGTATCAAGGTCCCTTCTGGCTACTCGTCGAATATAAAGGGAATAATAAACATGACAGAGAAAAAGTTCCAAAACCTGAAGTCTCATGACTGCCACATGATTATGACACAATTACTTCCGGTTGCATTGAGGGGGCTTCTACCGGAAAACGTTCGAGTACCCATTGTGAAGCTATGTGCATTCCTCAATGCAATTTCTCAGAAGTTAATCGATCCAGCAACTCTACCAAGTTTACAGAAGGATGTGGTCCAATGTCTTGTCAGCTTCGAGTTGGTGTTTCCACCGTCCTTCTTCAATATTATGACGCACCTCATAGTTCACCTAGTCGAAGAGATTTCCATTCTCGGTCCTGTATTTCTACACAATATGTTCCCCTTTGAGAGGTTCATGTGAGTCTTAAAGAAATACGTTCATAACCGTGCTAGGCCAGAAGGAAGCATGTCCAAGGGCTATGGAACAGAGGAGGTCATTGAGTTTTGTGTTGACTTTATTCCTGATCTTAAGCCTATCGGTGTTCCTCAATCGCGCCATGAGGGGAGACTGCGTGGAAAATGCACGCTAGGAAAGAAAGCAACAAGAAGTATGGACGGGCATTCTTTCACTCAAGCACACTACACAGTTCTACAAAATTCCAGTTTGGTGGCTCCGTATATCGTGAAACACATGGATATTTTACGCTCCGAATACCCGGAGCAGACTAACTTCTGGATTAAAGGAAAGCACGTGGAAACTTTCGGCAGTTGGTTGCGTACACATCTCATTAATAACACCACTATTGGAGATGAGCTATACTTGTTGGTCAAGTCACCATCTTCGACTATATTGACTTTCGAAGGATACGAGATAAATGGGAATACATTTTACATGGAAACCCAAGACAAAAAGAGCACTAACCAAAACAGTGGTGTCCGCTTTGATGCAACAAACGATGATGGGACAAAGGACACATATTATGGTTGCATACAGCAGATATGGGAACTTGACTATGGACCTTCTTTTAAGATCCCTTTGTTTCAGTGCAAATGGGTCAACCTAGCAGGCGGGGTAGAGATGGACCGGCGGTACGGAATGACTACAGTGGATCTCAACAATCTTGGGTACCACACCGAGCCATTCGTCCTAGCCAATGATGTGGCTCAGGTTTTCTATGTGAAGGACATGTCTTCCAGACCGAAAAAAAAGAAAAGATAAGCGAGCCGATACATCATGCGATCAGCCAAAGCGCCACATAATTCTTTCAGGGAAAAGAAACATCGTGGGAGTGGAGGACAAGACAGACATGTCAGAAGATTACAATAAGTTTAATGAAATTCCGCCCTTCAAAGTGAAAACTGACCCAAGCATCGTGTTAAATGATGAAGATTGTCCATGGCTACGGCGCAATCAGAAGAAAGGGACACACACAAAGAAACAAGTGAACACTAGATAGGGATGTTGTTGGTGATGTGTAATAATTAATGTATTAAAACTTTTATCAAATGCACACGGTTTCCCCGTCATACAGCCCAACGGTGGCTCGTGAGTGCCTGCATATCAAATGCACCGTTGGGCTGTATGACGGGAATCCGAATGATTTGCATATAGGGTCATGTGGCTGATCCAACACTGGTTTTGCCCATCCGGAAGCTTGCGCATCCGTCTCGCGTCGTCGTGAGCAGCAAATCATTGCCATATCACATATAAACTCATATATGCAACCTCATCACTCTTCCATTATAACAAAATTTTGTCTTAGGTGTTCTCGGCGACGATGTCCATGTTGGACCAGAGGGGCGATGTGTGGGACTGGGCTCCACCGGGCTGGCACTGGGAGGTGCTACCTTCCAGGATGCGCAGCTTGGTGAGGAATCCGGGTGAAGTCGTCGACCCGGATCTTCTGTGGTGGCAGTCGCGTGGGCCACACTCGGTGCAGAGGGAGCCGGCCCCCGAGGAGGAGGTACGTCGCCGTATCAGGGAGGAGGATGAGCACGTCCGTGCTACATGTATCTATTGGATAGGCAGTATGACAGTAGATGGTCGTTTCTTCAGAGGGTTCCTTCTCACGTGAGCTATGACCCTGTGAGGGTTCGTTCTATTTGGATGCGCAGCGCCGGCGGCTCAGCACCCCGCGGCTCAGGAACCGGTCGAAGTTAGTTTCAGAGTTTGTGATCGCCATTGCCGTTCTCTTGTCTGTGATCGTAGTTTAGGTTACTACTTGCTTTTGAAAATTTGCGACCTAAACTATCAACTTCGGGAGATGTGTGTGATATTCATGCATATGTATGCAAAATATTGGGTCTCGCCAGGTACGAGGGGGACAGCCCACCTCATTGATATTTTAATTGCATTTTTATCAACAATTTGATATTTTAATTGCATTTTTCTGTTAAACAGATGAAAAGATATTGAATTTATAAGTTTAATTAATGACTTAATGGAGTTCAAATTCCAAATTTTGTAATTAAATGAATTCACCTATAGTTTCAAAAAAAATGAAATTTTCATAAACAGATAGATTACATTTTTAACAACAATTTGATATTTTAATTGCATTTTTCTGATAAACAGATGAAAAGATATTGAATTTATAAATTTAATTAGTGAATTAATGGAGTTTGAATTCCAAATTTTGTAATTAAATGAATTCACCTATAATCTCAAAAAATAGATAGAAAAAATAAGAGAGAAAACATAACCAGAAAACATAAGAAAGAAAAAATAAACAGAAAACATAATAAAGAAAAAATAAATAGAAAATATAAGAAAAAAAATAGGAGAGAAAAAAACAAAAGCCCATTAATACCGGTTGTCATATACAACCGGTACTAAAGGGGTTTTCGCGCGCCAATTTTTGCCGCAGCCCAAAACCAACCCTTTAGCACCGGTTGTTCTAAACAACCGGTACAAAAGACCCTTTTGTACCGGTTGTTTAGAACAACCGGTGCTAAAGGGTTGGTTTGGCCAGTTTTATGTCTTCTCCACCGTGCGCCGATTCATTTCTCCCCGACGCCGCCCTCCTCCGCGCACCTCCACGTCGTCGACCGCGCACCGCCACGCCTCCACGCCGTCGACCGCGCACCGCCACGCCTCCACGCCGTCGACCGCGCGCCTCCTCCGCCGCGCCCCTTCACGCCGTGGACCGCGCGCCCGGCCCCGACGCCGCCCTCACCGCAGTCCTCTGCTCCGGCCCATCGCCTCCTCCCTCACCGCAGTCGCCGTGTCGACCTCCGCCCTCGTCGCAGTCCTCTGCTCCACGCCCTGCTCCCTCCTCTGCTCCACGCTCCAGCCCTGCTCCAGCCGCCGCGACGCCCTGCTCCACGCTCCAGCCCTGCTCCGGCCGCCGCAGGTTAGTTTTTTTTCAGTACTGTTAGTTTTTTTTTAGTACTGTTTTAGATGATTATTGTTTAGATTATTATTTTATAGTTAGTAGAAAATAGTTAGTAGAAAAAATTGGTAGTAGAAAATAGTTAGTAGAAAAAATTGTTAGTAGAAAACTTAGCAAACTTAGCAAAGATAGAAAATTTAGCAAATTTGAAAATGTAGTTAGCAAAGCAAGGTTATATTTTTGCAAAGTTAGAAAATTTGAAATGTAGCAAATTTAGCTAAGTTAGAAAATTATTGTATAAGATAAAAGCAATGTTATTTTTAGTTGCAATATTTTTTTGTATAAGAATATTAAAGTTGTTTAGCAAATTTACCAAAGTTTGAAAATTATTTTAGTTTATTATTAGTGTAGCAATTTTGTTAGAAATATTGCTAAGTCATTTAGATAACATAGTAAAGTTTGAAACATTGCTAAGTTTTAAATATTGCTAATTTAGAAATATTCCTAAGTTTGAAATATTGCTAAGTTAGAAAATTTTAGTAGAAAAGTTTGAAATTTATTTCATTAGTGTATAAGTAAATTTAGCAAAGTTTGAAAATTTATCAAAGCAATGTTATTTTTAGTTGCAATGAAATTTAAAGTTGTTTGCTATGAATTAAAAATTTGCAGTGACATTGAGCTATGGAGGACGACGCCCCCTTCATCCGAGACGAGGAGAATGAAGACCGGATGCAAGCAATTATATATGATAGGGCTGCAGGACCCAATTCTGATGGAGAAGATTCCAGCGAAGAAGACGACGAAGATTTCAGCGCGAAATGTTTGAATGACTCCGGTGAGGGAGTTGAGTTAGAAAATTTCAGAGACGACAACGACGACGAAGAAGTGCCGTTAGAAAACTCCGGCGAGGTATATATTAGTCTTGTTGATCACTAGCTAGATGCATTAATTGATTTATATTGCACTTATTAACGAAACATTTTTCTTTTAGCCCTCTGGATCTAAGTCGTCAATCCCTAAACGAGGCCCGAACCAAGGGGTAAAGCTGCCGGATGGTGCAAAGTTGTCGATCGACGAAGTTAGTGTAAAAGGCAAACCGGAGAAACCCGAAGGAATCTACACTAAATATGTAGCTCAATGCGGTGTTCTTGTTAGGGACGCCGTCCCGATCACCGTTGCAGAATGGAATAAGCCGAAGAAAGCCAACATTGGCGCAAAATATCTTGAGGAAAGAATTAAAGATAACCTTTGGACCTCGATGTTGCATTCTTTCACCCTACCGGCAGATCTCCCACAGAAGAGGCAGGATAAAGTCAAGCAATGGACTCTTAGCAAAATGGTCCATCAATTCAAGAACTGGAAGAACACATTGTGGAGAAAATATGCGAAAAAACCTCCAAATTTCACCGGAGCTCTAGAGAAGCTAAAAGATGACTGGCTTGAAGCGGTGTATAGGAAATCGGCCGTCGTTGTGGCCCGATCGACCCAAAATAAGTTGAATGCTCAGAAGAAGAAATATCACCATCGTTTGGGCTCAGGTGGCTACAAGACTGCCTTGCCTAAGTGGGAAGCCTATGAAAACGAGCTGCGTAAAAAAGGGATCACTCCACAGACAGATGGCTGGCCCGACAGGTCCAAGTTCTGGTTGTTTGCGCATGGGGCAGTCTTGGACCCAGACACAGGGCTGATTGTTGCACAGGGAAAATGGAAGAAAAGAATTACAAGAGTCGCCAAAAAACTAGTTGACGCAATAGAACTAGTCCGACAGGGAAAATATGTTCCCGATAGAGAGGACGACGAGCTTTCACTCGCCCTCAGGAATAAAGAACACTGGGGATGATGTCAAGGCAGAGGAGGCGGGGTTGGTTTTCTTGAAGGGTTTCCGGAGGATGCTGCATCTTATAGAAAACATTGCAGAAGTAAAAAGAGGGAGGCGGAGAGGTTTACTGCATTAGAAAGCCAGATGCATGATGTGAAGTAGCAACTGGCTTTAATTACCCAGCAAAGGGAATCTCAGCCACGAGTAGAAGATCATGCAGTCGAAGTCTGCCCATCTCAGCGAAAAAGCAGCGTGGGTTCCACGCAGCAACAAGATCCTGCAGTTGATGAACCGTCGGCGGCACACTACCCCGTTGATGATATCACGGAGAAGACAAATTGTGAGTTACATGCGCCAATGAATAACCTTAGTTTTCCGGTGGCGAATGGCTATGCTTTACCACATCAACCTGGAGCAACCTTCCATTTTGGTGAGATTCCAGTTGGATTTGCTCGTGTCGGGGTCACGAAAGTTTTGTCGGGATTCAACTCAATGCATCTTGACATTCCTGGAGCTGAAGGCGAGAAGACATTGGGAGAAGTCGAGCTTGGTATCGTTCTATGGAAGAAGAAATACATCAAGTTTCCAGACTCGGCGCCAAGGCCACCGACTCCTCCGGTTAGAAATTCACCACAGCAAAGTCCACCCTCCTCCTCCGACGATGTGGAGCCCACCGCGAGTCCATCGCCCGCGCCATCCCGTCAGCCGACTGCTGCGCCCACTAGCAGTAATTTGACAAAGCGGAAGCTGTTCACGTCGTCCCCTATCAAGAAACGTGCAAGAAAACCCAAAGAAGTCAAGGCTCCTGAGAAGTTACCTGGCGAGATGACTTTGGAGTAATTAAAACTGAGCACACAAGGCAAGGCTAAAGCCTTTTTTGAACAGAAAAAAAAGGAAAGCTTGGAGGCAAGACTTGACCCCATGAAGGAACTTCTGAAGACTATACCAACCGAGGTAAAAGATCGCACCGTTGACAACCTATATAGGTTTCCACAGCCGCCCCTTTTAGACTATGAGCGAGGTATTGGCAAGGTACTTTCCTCACAGACGGAGAAAGAAAAAGCGTGTGGGAAAAGAGTTGCCCAGCTCGGAGAACAAGAAGCACAATCGATCGCCCCGCTCATTGTGCCTTCTGAAGCTCGGGAAATCGAGCATGGAGAAGTTGTCATTGGCGACGTGGGTTATGAAATAGCGCAGATAACAATTCAACCTAAATTTGAACTCGGGCTGCCTCTGGTCGAAAATCCGAGTGCTCTAACAACACAGTTATATAAATTGAATAACTGGTACATGGCCGCCGCAAAACAAGGGAGAGAATATCTCATGGCGGGAGTTAAGGACCAACACTACTTCCGAGAATATGGTGTGCAGGTTGATTTCTCCGAACTTTTTCAGATGTACAATCAACTTGCTCTCGACAAATCTATCATCAGCTGCTATTGTCTGTAAGTAATTTATTCGTGTAATTTAATTATTTATAGTTAAGCTCGTTTCATTACTTGTAATTATCCTCACAACATTCTTTTGTATGCTATTATGCAGAATGAAGATTCGTGAATGCCGAATGGGTGGAATCTGGGACATTGGGTTCATTGACCCGGATAAAGTTAATGAAGTCACCGTAGAAAGACCTTTTTATGTCCAGGACACAGAGGACTGTTTGCTAACGTTTTTAAGCGACAAAGTACCAAAAAGGAAATACTTTTTACTTACAACTTCGGGTTAGTGTTAGTGTCTTTTACACATTCTATTTTGCTTTCTCGATAATAAGTGTAATTGACGAGTTCTGAATACCTGCGTATATAAATATGCGCAGGTTCCACTACATTCTGTTTATCATTAGACTCGACGAAGGAGAAGTTGAAGTCTGGGACTCATTAAGGAAAGATCAAGATGATTACAAAAACGTGCGTCTAATGCTCAAGAGGTAATTTCAATCGCACTATATCGTCCACTTTCGTTCATTTCCGGATATCAAAAGTATATAAAATAACTCCTCAATTCATTTTCTTTTCCGGGCAGGGTTTGGAGAAAGTTCATCGCGGAAGAATGCGGTGAATGGAAAGATAAGCTGGAGTTCAAGGCTAACAATGTAAGTACTAATACGTATATAGGTCTGTGTATCTTTCTAATACCATTATCATTCTCTCGATTATTATTTGATTAAATTATATTCTTGCGACCACAGGGGACTCAACTATGTGGATACTACGTTTGCGAGTATATTCACATGAGGGTCAATGAGAGAGTCAATAATGTAAGAAATTGAGAGGTATGTAAACATCATATACAACTTTTATTTTGCAACCATCAATTGTGTTTAGTTTCGATCATAACTGACCGGATCTCCTACTTTTAAAGATGTCAAGGAAGCGGAACCAGCTCCTACCAGAAAACCGTGTAAAAGCTATTGCGGAGGAATTGGCGGGATTCATGTTGACGCAAGTCATAGATGAATTTGGTGAATTCCACTATGTCGAAAAATAGACTCCCTCTGTGCATGTACTAGCTAGCGTTGATCTCCATTGTAATTATTACTTTATATGTAATTAACGAGAGTACTTTATATGTGTAGTGGGTACTTTATATGTGTAGTGTGTACTTTATACGTGCTCTCCTCCGAAACCCTGAAAAATGAGCGAAAAGGAAAAAAACAGAAACCCTAAACCCCGAAAAATAAGCGAAAAGAAATAATAACCGAAAACCTAAACCTCCCTGAAAAAATAAGGGGAGCAAAAAATGCAGGAACCTTTAGTACCGGTTGGTATTACCAACCGGTACTAAAGGTCCTTCGCCTACGCGCCCTGCTGTGTGCCCACGTGGAGGGCCTTTAGTACCGCTTGTATCTAAAACCGGTACTAAAGGGGTGACCCTTTAGTGCCGACCTTTTAGTACCGGTTGCACAACCGGTACTAAAGGCCCTATAAAACCGGTACTGATGCCCTGTTCTCTACTAGTGGGAGCTCGCCAAGCGCGGCGTCTTCGAGCCCAGCGCACGCAGATCCCGAGCCGGCGCGCAGATCCACCGCCTTCTCACGGAGACAGACCTCGATGGCGCATAAAAATGGAACCTTTCACTCTCTGCCGTAGATGGAGGCCGAGAGGAAAGAGGATTCTGTGGATATGGCGGCGACGGGAGAGAGAGACGGCGACGACCGGAGAGAGGGAGCGGGCGGCGACGGGGAGAGAGACCGACATGCGCCACAGCGGCACCGACTGTTCCGGCTCCGACACCTTCTCCGACTCTGATACCTGTTCCGCCTCCTTCATCTGCTCCGGTTCCTCCATCTGATCGTCCTCGCCCTCCTCCGGCTAGTCGATGTCACTACCCTTGTCGTCCTCGTTGTGCTTGTTGTTAGCCAGCGGAGGATTTTGCTCTTCCGTCGGGAAACGATGGCACGCCGGCCTCGATGAGGGTAGCCCAGGAGGTGGCTAGGCGGCTTGGCATGTTGGTGGGTGGTGCAGAGTGGATTTGTGTCGTCTATGGCGAGAAGCGGTGGCACAACAGGGCTTCTTTATAGCCGGACGACTTAGCGGGAATGCGAGGCGGGAAACGGTGGCGCACGGGAAATGACGGGTGGGTGGTGAGGCGATATGTCGGTTTAATGCAGGCTCCGCCACGTTGGCCTGGCAGCGCCGCGCGAGAAGGTTGCTCCGCCATTAACACCCGCTACGTGACCAGTGTGTAATGACAAGCGAGGCCCGCCTATCTGTGGACTAGCCCGGACGTGTCCGGCACCCGAGCCGCCCTCAAAGTTGGAGGCCCGCTCAGTGGTGCCAGTCAGAATTTAGGCTGGATGAGAGCTTTAGCGGGTGCCGGTGTAGCCGTTTTTCGTGTCCGACGCCCCAACGGGCATTTATAGGGTTCCTTTAGATGCCCCGGTAGAGATGCTTTAAAGGCGTGGTGCGCTGGCACGATGGGCGTGTTCACGTTATAGCACATCATGTTCTTGAAGGATTAAGAGAAGTTAACTTAATTTTACTTTCACACATTTTTTACCATAGGAGTAGAGTAGTAAGTAATTTAATTTTTTTGGGTGACGCCGACACCTGGAAGCATATGCTAAAATGTCTTTCAAGCACGATTTGATGCATTAGCGAAAATGGTAAAAACAAAATCATGCGTACATCTCGACATACTAGGTGCGGAGAAAGCCATTTCACGAAACAACGACATTTTTGTGTCGTGTGTAAAAAATACAAAATTCTGTGCAATTTTAAAGTTTCAAAAATATGTTTTTCTATGTACATATGCATGAAGATGATTTTCTACGAAAGTGCAAGTTATATTGAAGAATATGTAGTATTTAGGGCTAAACGTTACAAAAATGTGTCTCTAAGTAGGCATTTAAAAATTTATTTTATCTTCACATTTGTCTTTTTGTTGAGGCCACAAGTGAAAGCTTAATTCTTTGAAACACTATGCATGCATGCTATACATCTATATATACTTGTGTACCTTTTCACAATTTTGTATAGTTCAAAAATAAATATTTTGATTTTTTTTTAAATCGTCTCCATTTAGCTCGGGCTCTTTTCTAGGTGTTTGAGTGCTCTGATATTGAGCTTATTATTTTGAAATTTGAAAATGTGATTTCAAAGTTTCAAAAAAATTGGTTTCTCTCAACAGATACACGAAGATGATTTCGTCAAAAGTACATTCTTTTTAGGAATATGTAGTATTTTGTGCTAAAAAACACAAAAATGTGATTCTAAATAGGCATTTGAAATTTAATTTATCTTCACATTTGCCTTTTTATTCAGGCCATACGTGAAATCATAATTATTTGAAACCTTAGGCATAGAGGGTATATATCTACATGAATTTGTATACTTTTTGACAAAATTTATTATATACTAAAGTAATATACATGGATGTTAATAGAGACACCACGTTAAGCCACGTTATCAAAATTATTATGATAGTTGGATCTAAAATTTATGACCAGGATTTAACAAAACATTTGTAGCAACGTAACTATGTTATTTTTTGACACGATCCACATCAGGAAGGCTCCGGTGCAACATGACGTAACAAAGATTGATAGAGACATATTTCGATAGGAGTCTGATGGCCACTGGGTTTGCATCGAGAAGCTTAGGACGTGTTCGGATCTCGCCTAGCTTCTAGCTTCTTGGTGCTCCGGGCTGGAGCAGCAACGAACAGCCCAACCCTACGGAACCAGATCCCCAACCCTACCCCTCGCTCGGTGGTGGATGGCGGCGAGTGGTGGCGGAGCGCTGGTGGAGGGCGTGACGGTGGAGGCCGTGGAATGTGACGTCGGCGTGGAGGGATTCTCGATGGTGGTGGAGTCCGTGGCGACGGCGATGGTGGGAGCTGGCTCTCTCCAGACCTGGCGGCTGGGGAACGGCACGATCCTCCTCCGGTCTACAGGGATGCGTTTCTGAGCGGCGCGGTGGATCTCGGCCGTCTCGGACGAACTCGGTCCTGGTTTACGGGCAGCAGGGCACGTAGGCGGGATTCCGACAGAGGAGGAGATGGTAGGGTTGGCGCAATTTTTAACATTTTCAAATGCGTTATTGGGCAAAGGGAGCATATGTTCCTACAAGCCGAAGTGATTTCCCTCTCATCGAAGAAAAGGCAAATCAATGGCCAAAATAGGATTTTAAAAATATATTTTCAGTGCACTGATTTTGTTGTTTCACACAGAGTAGAAAAAAATTAATTTCATCACGAAATTTGACACATATGTTGAAAACTTGTATGTGTTCATCACTAATCTTTTTCAGAATTTTTTATGTTTTACTTTTTTTTTTTTATTTGGGCTACTCCCTCCGTTTTACTAATTTAAGATCTTTTAGATACTCTAATATTATTGACTACATACGTACTTAAATGTGTCTAGATACGTATAAATCAAGAAAAAGATAAGCCTTGCGCCTCCGGGTCACTCTCGGGCGACTTCGAGGTGCCCACGCCGACGTCGTCACAAGGCCACCCTCTCCCATTGCCTGACGCCGCCAGAGGAGGCCGTCCAACAGCGGACGGTTGCGGTGGGGCGCATCCTCCCTCCAATAATCCTTCCTCCCCCTCTCGAATCCACCCCAATGTCGACGAACGCATGATGGGCCGCTGTGATCTGCCGCCGATCTCGAATCGACGACGGCGAGTAGGACATGCGCGGACGGGATTCACCCCAGATCGGCCCTATCGACATCACATCATCGGCGCGCAGCCTAGATCCACGGAGATCCATGCCGCCCCGATCGGCGGGCGCGGCTCTACTTGGATTGGGTCGTGGATCCTTCGCTGGTCTCCAGAGTGCCACCAAATCGACATCGACAAGAACAGATCCTGCACCGCCTTCCGGTGAGGTTGGTATGGATCTCTGGATATGGAACTCTGCCTAATCGCTTTGGACTGGTTCTGACCACCAAGCATGAGGACACCATCGTGAGCGGCTAGGACGTGAAGATCGGCGCAGGACACAAGGTTGACCGGGCACGGATCAACTGGCATCGGAGGGAGAGAGATGATTACACACGCACTGTAATAGCTCTGCATGCGATGAGTGCGAGTTGTGGTGCATGCGCTGGATAGCTATGAGGCATAATCTAACACTGTCAGAGACGCAAAATCGACAATAGCACGATATAACTACCGTATAACACGAGAATCTGGTTTTTATAAAACCCATCATTCAGCAGTGGCAGCATCAAGAAATAATTCTTGGAATATGCATTTCTTTTTACGGAGTGCAGTCCAGAACAATAACATCCACTTAAATCAAGGATATCCATTAAGATACTGACTCCAATAATGATCACTTCCAATGTTTTTAAACCGGCCTAAAATCTGTCAGCTTCACATTACGCATGATCATAACAATTCCACAGCAAAATTACATCTGTTCACGACAAAGAGGCGTCTACTGTCTCTACGTTAGCACATCACAACAGACACAACGTTGCTACAACGTGTATACAATATTGTGCCGATGGAACAGGTTCTCGCCATGCTCTCTGTAATCCTCCAAGGTGAACGTCTGCCTCGCGAACTTGCTGGAGGCCGCGAAGGCAGCGGCGCCGCGCCACGCGTCCAGGACAGGGTCAGCGGCCCTCACGAGCCTCAGCGGCGCGAGGTAGGGCCGGAACTGCCGGATCCCCGCCTCGAGCCGCGGGATCATGCCGGGGAACACGGAGCTGCCGCCCGTGACAAGGATGGACTGGCAGAGGCGCTCCTTCACCGACTCGTCCTCCACCAGCCTCCTCAGGGAGATGCTCACCATCTCGTCGATGCCGGCCTGGTCGACCCCGATCATGCCCGGCTAGTACAACACCTCAGGGCAGCGGAACCGCTCGATCCCGATGGCTATCTTGTAGTCCTCTGCGGTCAGAGGACGGACCTTGTGAGGGTCTGCACCTAGTTCGCCTCCTGCTTCGTGCTTGTTCACGAATGTAGGGTCCACCTCCTGCACAGCGAAGCGCCATGTGATTATTTATGATAATGACAAAATGGACATCATCGTGAATAGGGAAGCTTGCGAGTGGGGATTTACCTGGATCTTGGATGCGATTCGAGCAAGTTCTGATTCATCGTAGTCGTTCCCATCATTGTCATCCTCATTCTGTTTGCTCATCTTATTGTAGACCAACCAATCTTCATCTCTCATTCCAAAAGTGTCCTCGCCTTTCCCTCGGTCAAATGCAGCAGTAGTGAGCAGCCGCATCCTTTCTTTCTGGGCCGCATTTAGACGCTCGCCACGGCCTACAGCACCAGATGAATTGTTGTTGCCATTAACCTTCTGTCGCTTCCTCTGATCGACTTTCTCAGAAAGTTCCAAGTATCGGGCACGGAGCTCGTCAAAGTATAACTCTGGGTTCTCCCTGTGTAGTTAAGAGTGGAAACAAATCACAAGACCAGCAAACAAAACACTCATACATATCTCTAGGCGTTTCCTTAGAGCAAGTCCAATGGCGGACGCTTATAGGTACAAAAAATTAATATCGTCAAATTAGAATATCATTTAAGCGCTCGCTTCTCAACGCTTGGCGCTAACTAGGGACGCAAAACTGACTAGCTTTCTTCCTTCGGTTTGCCCCAGCGTTTCACCTTGTACATGGAAAAAGAGCCAAGCGCTCGCTGCTATTCTTTTGCGCCCACACGCCAATGTCCGGGATTTCACAGCCCAGCTGCTAATTGATCAGGATTTTGATCCTAGCGCTCGCTGATAAGCGCCCACTGATAAGCGCCACGCTGTCGATGCTCTTAGCCTTTTGTCTCATATATTACATGTGGTTACTAGTTTGCTATTGTGGTAAACGTTATTTTTTTCCTTCAAAATGGTAAAACTAGCTGGTATTACAAAATGCAGAATGTACTTTCCTCCTACAGTTTATACAGGAAGAGCAAAAAAAAATGTCAAAAATGCCTTTCAGGTAACTGCATCATCAACAAGGCACAAATGCCACATAATTTCATAAAGGAGGACTTTACCATATAATACAGGATAAATCCAAGTATGAGAAGCATATGTATGAAAAAATTCAGACTGAGAATGCCGCAACTTACGTTCGCCTCTCTTCTTCTTGCTTCTCCCTCAATGCTGCCTCCTCAGCACGCCTCTGCTTGGCACGCAGCCGGCCCTCTGTTGTGGTTTTAAGTAGTATCTGTTTCTTCTTTTCCTTTAACTGGTAAAATATGCAAAAGTGGAACACAGCACTGGTTAGTGGTTGAAAATCTCTAACATTCAGAGATTAGATTTATCCTAACAGCACGAAGGTGCAAGATAATCCCAAAGGGACATTAACGGAATCCCTTGATTGACCACATAATAATTACAGATGACAGCTTATCAAAAACACACACCTGCTCTGGTGTCAACATCTCATCAGGGACAGATACAAGTGGGTATTTATCAGCTCCAGAAGCATCTGCGTTCTCCTCGTTGCTGTTGGACTCCCCCTTCGCTTTTCTTAGGGACTGCGTTACTTTCAGAATAGCAGACTTGATTTCCTGCTGGGAAAGATACCCAGATCTAGCCAGAATAGACGTTTCTTCAATTTCATCGGAGTCGTCAAGTTCCTCCATTAAGTCCTCCAGTTCAGAAAGTTGTTTTTCCAGATCCACTATCTTCTGAGACCTCTTTGCAGCAGCCATGTCGCGAAGACGTTGACCAGACTTTTCCTTAACAGCTGCTTTTCTTGCAAGTTCTTCCTCAGATGGTGGCTCATCTTTGGGTGGGGGTACCCATGGTAGCTGCCAATACCTCGTCTTCTCTTCAGCTTCTTCCTTGTTGTTCTATAAAGTGAACTAATCAGTTCATGGTGTTGCAGCAGTGTTCATATAACTGCTATAAATATACTTGTAGAAACAAGATAATCAACTGAGAAAAATCCACTGTCCATTCTATAAAAATTGAAATCTGATAATTCTGAAAACCGATAAGACAAAAAAAAGCAAGATAAAGTTTTCTTACTTTGAATATCTGCAACTCTGACATATAATCAAGAGCAATATAACAGTGTTCCTTCTTCAGCTCTTCAGCCTTATCCCACGTAACGCTTGCCCTATACAAACGTAAAATTGCTACTGTTAGACAGTGGCGGAGCTAGAGCAAACTCAAACAGGGTGCACTACTCTGTAATATGTGCTGATTTGGCTCACTGGGTGCACTAATCGTTGATTACAGGGTGCACACACTGACTTTTTAGCTAACTATAAGGTAAAAAAATAAGCTACCCGGGTGCCTGTGCACCCCCTTGGCACCATGCAGCTCCGCCCCTGCTGTTAGACATGGACATGGTAGTGAAAACAAACAATATAAAGTGCTTCAGAAAGATATGCTGATACGTACGCGTGATAGGGATATTTAAGAGAGAGAAGCTGTCTCAGGAAATCAGTAATGTGAGATCCACCAACATTTGTTCGACAGCATGCCCCCAACACAGGCTGCCCTTTTAAGAACTGAAAACAGATCCAAGTAGGAATTTTAGTTCATAGAAGAACAACCTAAATTGACATATACAGATAGATAAACCCAAATTTCTGGGACTTTTCTTTAACATGGTCTACAAAATAGTCAACGAGCAAAACTAATATAAAATACATTTTCTTACAAATAGAGAATATGTTGTGCATTCATTTTGTTTCTTCAATATTTCAAGGATCATGGTCAAGGAAAACAAACCTTAATCTGATTAGTCAAGGTATGGTGTACAACATAGAAAAGTAGGTAAGTGGATCCTCATGGACAGAGTACTGGGACAATATTGTCGCTTTCCAGTCACCCAATAAATTTAGGCATCTTGTGTCTTAATTAATGGGGATGGAGCAGAAAAGGGGACAGTGAGATCAACAAACAATCTATAGGTGGTATCTTTCCTTTTAGCATGGTTACTGTTATCCAATTATAAATTCAGAATTTAAGCAGTCAATGGTATTTCCTCCTAAACAGATGCAACTATACTAATGAGTGAAATAGAATGTCAAAAGCATTTGTATTGTGCAAAGTTGGAGAAAAGTTGAGGACACAAACTTACTGGAACATCGTGGCATGTTCCAAATTCACACGAAATAGCCAACCCATCTTCTCCACAGTTTCCAAGCTTTTGATTGTACTTGTAACTAAATACATCATCGATACCAAAAGCTGAAACACAGATAGTAAGAGAAAGCATCAGCACTACATATTTACATCAAGATCATTGCTAATATACTAATCCCTCCGTTCACTAATATAAGATGTTTTAGCTTTTTTTATTCGTATGTATATCTAGACGCATTTTACTATGTATGTATGTTTACTCATTTTAGTCTGTATGTAGTCTATATGAAATATCCAAAACATCTTATATTAGTGAAAGGAGGGGGTACTATACTAACAGATGAAGTTCAGAACAATGGCACATAAAGATCACAGAACACATTACCAACGGATGGCACACCATATGTCTCGAAAAGAAGTTCTGACATTCGTGCTCGAGAAAAGGATGGATTGCACTCACACTCTGTCATAAGAATAGGATGGCCCACCTGACAAGAACCACTGTTAGATTTACAACAGTATTCAAACAAATAATGCCAACTCTTCTTGAGTTATTCGTAAGCATACACCTTTAAGGAGAAAACTTGTTAATTAAGATAATAGTCCATGCTCGGCATCTAGCAAAAATGGAGTTGCGTTGATTCCACTAGGTAGTACCCTCTTTCTATTTACCTCACCAAAGCTCAGAGAGTTCTTTCATGAAGCCCCTAAACGCTGTTTGACTTCTCTAGAAAAATAGAATATTTGATTTGAAAATATTGAGACTACAATATATTCTTTGAAAGATAATACTAAAATATTTTCTTCAAGCGTTTCATGTTAGTGCAAAATCAACTATATAAGAATCTCCTATGCTAAGATGTATTTCTTGTGAGAATTTCCTAGTCCCCAATTCCCATCATTAGTTCACTGCGTGTACACACTCCACTGGTACTAAGAATATGAAGATTACTATCATAGGAAGAGGAACTTATTTAAGAGGCAGGTGTTGACACACAGGTATTTACCTCCGAAGTGGCACCTAATCGATCAAAACCATAATCGAGAATCTGCAACATTGAAATAATACCAGATCAAAAAGCTTAAAAGTAGAAAGATTTGTATGTTACAATAGTATTACATCTTGAAGTTCCTGGTCAACTCAGAACACAAGGAACAAACATCAAATTTATCCTTAATCATTGAATATGCATTGTTCTGGTACTTCTACACTCATACGAACTCTTTCTAATATGATTGGTACTAAGCATATAGTCAAGACTTAAGAGTTGCTCATGCCTAAAAGGTGCAAAAATTAATAGTGTATTCTGGAGAAAGGATGACAGGCCAGATTTGACCGCCCAGTTTATACATTTCAAGCCTAAAAATGCATAATAAACCATTTGCAGACCTCGCAGGAAATTTAAAAGTAAGGAAGATTATGTAATAGGAGTGACGAACATATTCCATATACTCGAACTGATAGACAACATCGTCATCAAACGGTGAGCGAATCGATGTCCGTGTGCAATCAAAATACTTCATTAGAGCTGGATCAGTGTCTCCAACCACTGTGACAGTTTCACCTGCTGCATCAAAAACAAACTGCAGTCAGCTGAATTATGAGAATCTTCTCCAATCCTCTAACAAGTCCATCAACTCAAACAAGCATAAAGGATTCAAATAAACTGAAGCCCCTTTTGTATGTTCAGATAAACCATGAACATTTGCATCGCACATAACCACAGATATGTTTCTACAGACTTGGAACCGTTTTTGAGAATCACTAGCAGTCAGCTAAACCGAAGTACAATCAAAATGATTAAAAAAACACAAAGTGTCCATAGCGCCGAAAATTTTAAATGTTGTGCTTCATTTTGGTTGCAATCAGTCTAAATATGAGAATGTTTTCCAGTCCTCTTCAGAGTCCATCAACTCAAACGAGCATAAGGGATTCAAATAAGTGAAGTGCTGCCCCCTTTTCTATGTTCTGAACACTGCACCCCACTCTCACAATCACAAGGATATTACTATAGACATCTGGCTTGAAAACGTTTGCAGAATCACTCACTCTCACAGTCAAGCAAACCAAAGTATCACCATAAAATACATTAGGCGTCTACGCTTAAGATGACGCCCAATTTCCCTGCATCACAACACAATAAAGTCGCATAAACAGCACCCAATTGCCAACGGGTTGCCACTACGAACTTCTGAAACCGCAAGCGCCATTACACCAACGACGCCGGAGAATTTAACTGATGTGCCTAATTTAGCTTGCATCACGACACAACCAGGTCTCCCCGTGGACAGCACCCAGTTGCCGATGGGACGCCACACTCTGAACTCGTGACACCACAAGCGCCATTACAGAAACGGAGCACAGAGACGTGGAATTCAAACACATTCGCATCACCAGACCCGCACGGCCACATAATAACCTGAGATAGATTTGTAAGCGTCACGTACCGGAGCTGCGGTGGCGCGGCCTCTGCACGATGTTCCGGAAGGCGACGCGGGGCTCCGCCTCGCCGGCCCACCTGCGCGCACAGAAGCAGTCTCCCGCGTTAGGGTTAGGGTTTCGGGCGAATTCCGTGGGTGCGGCGGGATGGGTCACTTACCCGATGCGGAAGGTGGATGCGCCGTTGTCGATGACGATGGGGGTGGAGTCCGGGACGGCCGCGAAGTCGGTCTGCCGCGGCGCGCGGTAGAACGGCGCCATCTCGCGCGCGGCGGCGGCGGGAGGAGGAAGAGTCGCCGGAGGGGCGGAGGGGGATTGGGGCACCCTCTGTTGTGTTGTGCGTCGTCCTCTTGGCGAGCTCGCTCTCTATGCCAATGCCATGGGAAGGAAAGAGGCAGAGTATGGTTATTGGCGGAAAACCCCCTCTACTCTCCCATATGTTTGGGAGACGTACAGGACCATAATTTAGCCATGAACATAGTTTTTTCCAAACGTTATAAAATCATCATCATTCTTGCTATGTGGCGAGGATGTGGGTCCCAAGTGGTGGATTTACGTTTTTCAACTATTTTTGGCGAATCCACGTCAAGGCGGCAAGGTGTTATTCTCGGTCGATGTGTTACAGCGGCATTCAATGACTCAAGAAGATGCTCTTTTAGATCCACCGGTGATGGAGACTTGGCGTCTCTTCCGAGGTGCGCTTTGGCGGCCATTATCTTCGATGTGTGAAGAAAATTTTAGAAATTATTTTTGTATTCTTCTATCATTTAGAGTCTACAAAGTTTTCGGTTCTTCTGGTCTTTCTTTTAGTTTCCATTAATTTGGTTTTATATCAATGGAATACGTGTTCCAAACCCCCTCTACTCTCGTATATTTTCAGGTGACGACAGGACCATAATTTAGCCATTAAAATAGTTTTTTTCCAAATGTTATAAAATTATCATCCTTATTCGCTGTGGCCGATGGAGGCGTGGGCGGGGATGTTGGTCCCAAGTGAAGAAAATTTTAGGAATCATTTTTGTATTCTTCTATCCTTCAGAATTATGTCTACAAAGTTCTCAGTTCTTCTGGTCTTTCTTTTAGTTTCCATGTGTGTTTGTTCAGTAATTTGGTTTTATATCATGGAATATGTGGTTTCTCTAAACAAAACTACTCCCTCCGATTCATAAAAATGCCGCATAATACAAAATAAGCGACACTTTTTATGAATCGGAGGGAGTATCGAATTCCCAAACCACATGGCATCATGAACAAGTCAATAAATTATGGTTGCTCTAAAATTTAACATTCCAAACAGCAGGAAATGCTATTGTACATGCAAGCATGGGTACAGGACATATCATGTCCGTTGGCAGGCTGTTCCTTGCTTTGAGATCCGCAAAAAAGAGTGGGGAGGGAAATGTTATTGCTGGAGTTTTTCCATTTATCAAAACATATCCACTGTGCTAGATGTGACATAAAGTAAGAAGGGCCCGAACACTCCGGCTGTACCAGGCCCAAGATTGGCGGAGAGCCCTGGATTCGCGCGGATCGGAAATTTGAAACGTGGTCAGATGGTCCGGTCGCACCTTCTCCTTCCACATCCCCTCCCTCACTTCTTCCTCTAGCTCACACCTTCTCCTCTCGATCCCCTCCCCGTGCCACTGCCCTTCGTCACTCCAAGCTCGTCGTCTTCTCTCTTTTCCGGCATGTCGGGTGAATCATCCCGCCGCACTAGCAGATCTGCGCCCACTAGGTCCGTCGAGGTAGACTCGCCCGATCTGATCTCACTCCTGCAATTACTCTAAATGTCGTACACCGATTGAAAGTGCACTTTTGAATGAATGTTGCTCTAATTTTCTGCTAAACCGATCATGTCCTGTTTCTTGTGTTTAGAGTGGATCCGTTGCATTTTTTTTGCTATCTGTCCTTTGGTGACGAGACGACAGGCTGCATCGACCTGAGACTCGCTACACAATCACCTAAGAGTCTTCCACTCCCTATTTTCCCGGCTTTTCCTCAACCATTGTACTGTTTTTGACAACACTTTTGCTAGCTTGATTCGTCAAGTCAGATAGGGGGAGGGGCATGGAGGTATCAGCTGTGCACGTCGCATAGGCATGTGAGCTATGCTCTCCCACCACCCCGGAGAGCGAGGTCTACTGCTTGACCATTTGGAGGGGCACGAGTTAGATAAAACATGGGGAATTCTGAACTGAACTCTGAACTTTTTCACAGAACTAACAACGCAAATCCCAGCAGAAGAATACACTACTGAACTGGCACCCTAGTCAACAAGACTTAGGAGTTGAAAAAAAAATACCTAAACGCTATGCACGCGCCAGTAAACAATGCAAAATCGATCTAGCACAATGGATTGAGGCGGGAACGCAAGCAAAATTGCACACAATGTATTTCTGATTTTTCCATTTTAGTCTCGACAAACAATGAATGATATTTATAATCTGCTTTTTCGCAACCGTGGGTTTTTAAGAGTCAGTAAACATTGTGATTGTGATACAAGTCATTTCCAGAGCCACAACTGAAAGAGCCATTGCACAAGACATTGATTTCCAAAAAAAAAAAAGGAATGCAAAAAGCATAAGCCAACTGCTACTCATTCTTCCCTCTAAACTAATTGCTAAAACAGATCAACTGAACCCTGTGATCTAAAACTAGTCCCCATCTTCAAGCTGCACCTCGAGTGCCTCAATTTCATCGGCGTTGGCCACCATGTTTTTTTGCGGGTCGGCCATTATGTTATCCGCCACATGCTCCTCCGCTCCGTCACTGAGAGGATCGACCTGTGTTGTGTGTACAATAGCAACTCACGACTGTTTAGAAGAACAACTGCTTGAACATATCTAGGTAATTTTAGGACTCACCTTGGCAGGCTCAAACAGCAGGATCACCTGGTTGGCTGGTTCACCACACTGTCTTCATGGTTCACCGGATCACCGCGACGAAACCAGCATTGTCCCCATGGCCAACCTAAAACAGAGTCGAAAGGATTGCTGTCAGAATGATATTCCGCAGGAACAAACATTTTTTCACGATATCCTGTGCGAACTATGGATTTTTACTTGTGACTTTCAGACACAAGCAATCCTTGTGTTTCCTTGTATACATGGTTTTGCACAGCAAGTGGGTACAGCCGAAGGCATGGTGTCCTTCTCCCAAGCCAGCTCAGGTTTTTCAAATATGAAAAGGGGCCCTCTATATATGCGGTCTCACCTACACGCCTTGCTCCTTTCTTTCTCATTTTTTTCCCCACTCAAACATAGGACAGAAAGCTTCAGCTGCATTAGTCGACAGCAGCTGGACAGATTTACAGAACCATCAATATTGGCCTGCAAGGCCAAAACAGGCTTAATCGGTGTTGCTTTTTGACACTAAAAAAGAAGGTACATGAGAGATTGGCCTCAAGCATCAGGTATATACAGACAATTGCTTGTCAAAAACAAAAAAATCAGCATGAGATTGAGACAAAGCACACAATGTCAAATAGTTCATGACACATCGGACATGCTCAAATTATGCCATACAATAGCAAATACAAAATCAACCGGAAATTACTAAGGGCGAATGGTGATCGGTCATTTCTATCGGTGGACACAGAGCAAACCACTTCGTTCAACAACGCAAACCACCTAGCCTGGACTCTAGCGATGGTGTGTCACGACCCGATCATGCGATCGAGATCGGACAAGGGGAATTGAGATTAGGTGAGAAGAGCAAGCAGGGTAGGTGAGGAACAGACAGAGGATGAGAAGCCGTAACCAGGTTCTATTTATTCGATAGTCCTTACAGACAGGGGTGGTCAGGCTTATAACAGCACCTGCCAAGTCCAAACTCCAGGCCCACGATCCCACACTCTAATGGTCCAAGACACACACACACGCCACACACATGTCACACTGTTACATTGGTTGATCCATCATATGTAGCAGGTGTGACATTGTCCCCTCCTTGAGAAGAAGCTCCTTCCCAGATTGCAGCTTGCGGGTAGCGTTGGCGAAGCACATCATAGTCTTCCCAAGTTGCTGCTGATGTTGGCATAGAGACCCACTAAACCTTGAGCTGCACGGCTGATTCACTGCCTCGCTTCACCATTTTTCTGTCCAGAATTGCAATTGGTGATGTGCCTACACTTGTCAGGTCTGGAGGTTTGGGTAGCTCTGCGAACACCGGTGAATAGTTGGGTGTGAATGGCTTGAGCTGTGACACATGAAACACCGGGCGAATGCGGCTGTTGGCTGGCAGTATGAGCTTATACGCTAGAGTGCCAATCTTGTCTTCCACGACAAAGGGTCCGAAGAACTTGTACGCTAGCTTCGCGCATGGCCGATTGACAACAGAAGACTGTGCGTAAGGTTGCAGCTTCAGGAGGACTTGCTCTCCTACTTGGAACGAACGTTCTATCCTGTTTTTGTCTGCTTTCTTCTTGAACCGGGCCTGTGCTTGAGTCAAGCGAGCACGCAAAGTCTCTGTGTGGGTGAACCAATCCATTTCTTCATGAGTAGCACTATCAGTTGCACTCTGCAGAAGGCCTCCCAGATTCGGTTCCCGACCGTAAAGAGCTTTGAAAGGAGAGCAACCCAGAGAGGAGTGGTGGCTTGAGTTGTACCAGAATTCAGCAGTGGGTAACTGATGCATGTAAAATGCATACATGAACTTTGCATTATAATACTCATATTTCAATCATATTTGCATCATATAAGGGTTATATCATTGTTTTATAATGATTTTGGGAAGATTTCACAGTTTTCCTATTTTTCTGGAATTAACCCTGCACTGGCAGAAAACCCTATTTTCTATATTTTGATGTTTCAGTGACCCAAACGACGTCCAAATGACCTGAAAATTTACGAGCATCATTTTTTGGAAGGAATGAAGCTTGGGAGTCAAGGAAGCGCACGAGAGGAGGCCTGAGGACCAAATTAGGTGGTCCCACGCGGCCAGATTCCTTGGCCGCGTGGGGACCCCTCTTTGGGCCTCGAGGCTCCGATGCCGTCGATCTTCATCCCCACGCCTCCGTCTTGACCTAAAAACATCTATAAAAATAGCCCCCCCCCCCCGATGTTTTCTAGAGGGAGCGCCGTCGAAACACAGAAACCACGAAACAGAGACCTAGAGTTGTAGATTGGAGGGGGAAAACTCCGGCGGGGCGCTGCCGGCGTGGTCTCCATCTCCCCCAACGACATCTCCACCGTCTCCATGATGAAGAGGGAGTAGTCCACCCCTGGACTATGGGTTTGTGGAAGTAACTTATGTACCTCTCTTCTCTTTGAGCTTCACTAATTAGCACCATATGAGCTGCCGAACATGATTACGGTCATCTATGTAATTCCTTTGTGTTGGATCTCTTTATGAGTTAATATATGTTTGGGATTGCAATTGTTTTGTTTCAGTTATGAAATTAGATGCATATTATGTACCCCGTTCTTGTCTACTTGTTTTGATCAAGCATGTTTATGAAAGCTTGTGTGGGGGAACGTGTGTATTAGTTGGAGTAATGAGGGGGTGGCTAGTGCGGTGAAAGTGAGAGAAGTTCCGCGATCCACTTGGGTATTTTAACCTTACTTTGTTGCCTCACTAGGGATAAAGAAAAATACCATGCTACCGGAGGTGTGGGTGTGACTATTGCCACTTCTCCATGACTAGATCTAGCATGTTCTTAGTTTAACTTCATGTCATAAGACTTAAAGCTATGCTCTGATTTATCTTAATTACTGAGGTGCTAAGATTTAATTCACATCTTGATGGAGTGTAAGAGAGATTAATAAACAAAAGATATCTATGTTAGGACGTGATGCCCATATAATTAGTAACTTGTCATGAAACCTTTTTTTGTTACAATCTCATATGTTAATTCTAGTGTTCCATTGTCTACCACTTTATTAAAGAGAGAGTGCATTTGTGAAACCATGAACCCCGGTCCATTTTTAATCATAAGAAACACCTTTCCAACAACTTTTATCCATTTTCCAGTTTCTGCCATTTAAAAATCTGAAAATACAAAAAATACTTTTATATCTTGCATTCACAATACAAAACCCAAAAATATCATCCATCATTGTTTCCACCATCCTTGCATATTTATTTATCATCATTGCATATTTATTTCTTGTTTTGCATTTGTTTTATTTTGATATCATTCTCACACCTTGTGCTTGACAACCACTTGGTGAGGTTGAGGGCACAAAACAAAGTAACTGTGAATATGGTTAGGTTTTCAAGAGAAGGATAAGAAGATAAATCTTTCACTACTGATTCCCCGAGAGTTCGATATTAAACCCTCGAGTCACCCCTCGTGGGGAAAACTGTCTTTCCTATACTGTACACTCTGCACTTGGAGTCTCAACCTAACCATATTCATTTGACGCAGGTAACTACGTCAAAGGCCATCAAGACAATTTTTTGGTGCCGTTGCCGGGGAATCATTGCTGTAAAGAGTTGTCCAAAGGAGTATCTCACAACAAAGTCAACTTCATCACCAACTTGTGCAAACACCTAAGCTTGGGGAGGTTGCACCTACGTGAGCATCATCTTATCCATCTTTACCTTCAAAGCATTTTATTTTGTTTTGTTATTGTCTTGCATATGATACTTATATTTTGGTTTGTATATTTTATTTTCAGTTTTACATTTTGTGTTGCACTTGTTATTTCAGTTTGCATTGTTTAGTGTCATTTTATTTTCAGTTTTGCATACAAAAATTAAAAACACATAAAAATCTGCAAAAATGGGTGATAGAACTAAGTTGTGTGACTACACAAACACTCCAAATGATCAATTTATTGCTAGGCCCATTGCCACACCTAAGATAAAAGCTGATAGTTATGAAGTAAGTCCTAGTTTGTTCAACTTGATAACTAGGGAACAATTTGGCGATAGTGCTATGGAGGATGCCTCTATGCATCTTCATGATTTTGTTGAAATATGTGACATGCAAAAATTTAAAAATGTGGAAAGTGATATTCTAAAACTGAAATTATTTCCTTTCTCACTTAGAGGAAAAGCTAAAGAATGGTTGCATGCACTACCTACTGATAGCATTAATTCTTGGAGTGATCTAAAAGAAGCTTTCATTAAGAAATATTATCCTCCTATTAAAATTTTGCAAAATAGAAACAATATCCTTTCTTTTAGGCAAAATGAAAACGAACATGTTGCTATGGCTTGGGATAGGATAAAACTTATGCTTAGAACTTGTCCTTCACATGGGGTTAATGAATGGACCATATTACACTCTTTTTATAATGGTCTAAATTACATGTCTAGAAATATTCTTCATTCGGCTGCTGGAGGGCTTTTATGGGAAAAACTATAGTAGAAACTAAGAACATCTTCGAAAGTATTTTGCAAAACTATAGTCAATGGAATACTGAAAGCGGAAAAGACTTGCTACCCCCATGGGTAGCTACACACCCTAAGTTTGACCGAAACATATATGCAACGGTAAAATGAGATTACTCAAGTAGACAATGGGGATGTCACTAGTAGAGTTGATAGAATTATTAAAAAGTATTTTGAAATTTTTTCGATTTTTTTTCCATCCGCTGTGATTTTTTTAGTAAAGTTTGACCCAAAAGTCAACAAAAAGTCAACTATTAAAAAAGCTAAAAATGACGACCAAAAAATATTTTTTTGAAAATTCCGAAACCACTTACTGAAGAGCATCTAATCCATATAAGAAAGTAAACTCTATAGAAGAAACAAATGATTTGTCATCTAAAATGGACACTATTCTTGCTTTCATTAATAAACAAAATATTGAGAATGTCCCTTTGCAAGAACTAGTTGGTAATAATCTTGAAAGTGTTGATGTTAACTTCATTAGGAACTATGGTAATAATGGGTATTGTAACAACAATTATAATCCCTATAATAAACCCCCATATGTGCCAAACAAATATACCACTAGTAGCAATGTTTCTAGTGACTTGAAAAACACCATTAGGTCATTTATATATACTCAAAAGGAGCTTAATAAGGAATTTATATCTAAGTTCAAAAAATAAGACTCTTTGTTTGAAAGGGTAGATCAGCTCACTAAGGAAGTTTCCTCATTAAAGAACACCATTACAGCTCAAAAATATGAGGAAACAATTAAATATTGTCAAGAGGTTATAAATAAATCTTGGGAACACATTCATGAGCAAGACAGAGTTGCTAAGGAAACTATTATGGTAATGAAAGAGAGAAAAGTTGAGGAAGTTAAAATGCTTAGTGAAGTCAAGGAACCATTACTTGACTTAGATAATTGTAGCTTGCATGAATTAATATCTATCTTACAAAAAGTTGCAAGTGATCCTTCCATCAACTCCAGCCAAGCAGGTTTTGGTTCTTTTATTGCTAATCATGTTTTAAAAGAAAAAGATTGCTAGGTACAACCAAGAAGCTATGATACCACCTAAGCTTGGGGATGTATGGATTCCCAAAGTACTAGTAACCATTGGAAAAGAGACACACCATGCTATATTAGATCTAGGATCTGGTGTCTCTGTTTTATCTAAAGAATTATATGAAGGTCTTGAATTAAAGAATCTTGAAAAATGCTCTATTGAACTTGCACTTGCTGATGATTCCATTAAACATGCTTTAGGAAAAGTAAATGATGTTATGGTAGAGTTGCATATGACATTTGTACCTGTTGATTTTCTAATCATGGATATGGGGAATAAAACCTCTAGTCCAATTATTCTTGGAAGACCTTTCTTTGTACCACAGGTGCAATCATTGATTCAAAAGAAGGGAATGTGAAGTTTCAGTTTCCACACAAGAAGTGCATAGAACATTTCCCAAGAAAGAGGGACACACCAAATTTCAAGTTCCCTCATGAGCTTCGTCCACAATAAGTATCAAGTAACAAGCCTAGCTATATGGCTATAAAAAAAGCGCTTTACGGGAGGCAACCCGGTTGTTTTTATTTTTGATTTTCTTTGTGTCCTCTTGTTGTAACAAGAGACTTAGTTTTTAGTTTTGTTTCTGGAATTTTTAATAAAGTACCAATTTTTACCCATTTTGGTTTGAAAAAGCTGTTATTTGCATTCGGAGATTTTATTCCAGCACGAATCTGTACATGGGTTTGATTTTTCATTCCTATTCTGTAACTCCGAATGAGCTACAATTTTTACTGTAACTGCAACTTTTCATCCTATATATGCCTGAATTGTTTCAGAATTTTTAGACATGTTTAAGTCAGGTAGAAAAATGTGTTTCGCTGCTGATAATTTTCTGGACAGATTCTGTCCCATTTTGTTTGATGCATTCTTTGAACTTTTAACTTGAATCTTTTTTATCCAATTGAGTTTATAAGTAGGCATACAACATTATACACTCTCTGGACATTAATATGAATTTTTGTCTAAGGATTTTATGCAACAAGCAATTCATTTGTCTATCACTACTAATGAAAAGAAATGGGAGAAACAGTGTTTTGAAGTTTTTTCACAGGGATTAGAGGAGATGCACCAAGAGCTATCCAAGGATGGTGAAGACCATAATCTTGGGGATGTGAAGACAACCCCACTTGACCAACACACTCTCGGTTTGTACACGTCTAACTTCTGTTTTTCGATCAATGCACTTTATCGCATAAACTTGGAGCGTCTTTTATTTACTTTTTATTTTGGTTTGATTTTTGTTTTGAGACCACCACTATAATTTTTATATGAGAGAGCTACTTTAAATTTGGGTTGAATTAAGTTGGATGCTATAATAAGATTGGGAAACGGATGTTTGAGTTGATTTAAAAAGATACATATAGTTGCATAATTCATGTGCTTTTTAATGAGTATTAATTTGAAAGTGTCTTATCAAGAGCTATCTCTTATTCATGTTTTGATGCTGAATGTTACTTTACTTTGTTTAACATGGATTGGTTAGTTCTATGGACACTTGTGCATGCATTTATACGGTCAACTTTCTCCCTTTTGCTAGCCCAAAAATTAACAAGTAAAAACTTGTTTTCCAACACCTTCAACCAAAGTTTTTCCAGTGAGTCCACCATATCTACCTATTAGCTTTATGATATTCCGAGTATGTTTATCATGTTACTTTGTATTATCTATACCTCTGAATTAAAATGCTTATGTTATTGATTGTTATGGGAAAGTTGGTTAAATAGCTCTTACACCTTACTATTGCATTTAATAAACATGAACCATTGTGATTAAAATTATGAAGTTGTGAGATTGACAAGAGTGTTGGTTGGTAGTTAGCCTAAATGTGCTATCACATGGCAAGCTTTCAACATGGTCATAATTATATTTAGTTGATATCATGTATTTTTGTTTATGGATGCCTATCATAGTGCCAAATAAATGTGGAAACTAAGTGAGTTTAAGTATTTTGTACAAATGGCTAGAGAGAAACCTGTGCCGCTAATCTAAGCCATGCTGCCATGGTGGAAATTTACTTACATGCTATGTGAACCTTCAGTGATGCACCTCATAATAAAAGGCTATATCAATAGTAAATAAAAAGGGTGTTGAGATTGTTCACTATGTTTGTTTGTATTGTCATTTTGACATGGGCTTGTTCCATGTCCTGGGACAAGAGGTACCCCAGTTGACCCTCTTGATGATGCTATTATACAATGACTATTACTTGAACTTGCTCTGTATCCCAAGTTGAGTAACACCATGGTGTAGGTACTCGTATTCACGGGGCATGAGACTTTCAACCATTTCTTTGTCAAGCACACTACTCATATTTGCTTTCACTTTAAACTTTAACCATTCAAGATGTTATGATAAGGGGTAATGAGAGCTTGACACCAATACCACATTGCAAACATTAACTTAAGTAGAAGTATTTGGAAGTTAGATGAAACTTGTTCATGTTTTACCTCTACTCATATATATATATCTTTCCAAAGTGTCCACTTTTATATTGAGTTTATAAGAGTACTCTATGACCATTATAGGATGTTTTTACTTTTCATTATGCATACATTTGGTCCATAGTATTTCTTCTATGTTACACTTTGTGAATTATCATTAAACATCCTTGCATTGAGTAATTGATATCACTTCATAATCTATCTTGCATATTGCTACTCCTTTAAAGAATGAATCATTTGACTTTATGTAGCAATAGTAATCATCTTTGATATCCATTGTTAGTCTTAAAAAGCAAAATCCATGTTGGTTTTATCACCTTTATACTCGAGGACGAGTATAGGTTAAGCTTGGGGATGTTGATGCATGTAAAATGCATACATGAACTTTGCATTATAATACTCATATTTCAATCATATTTGCATCATATAAGGGTTATATCACTGTTTTATAATGATTTTGGGAAGATTTCATAGTTTTCCTATTTTTCTGGAATTAACCCTTCACTGCAGAAACCCTATTTTCTATATTTTGATGTTTCAGGGACCCAAACGATGTCCAAATGACCTAAAAATTTACGAGCATCATTTTTTGGAAGGAACGAAGCTTGGGAGTCAAGAAAGCGCACGAGAGGAGGCCTGAGGACCAAATTAGGTGGTCCCATGCGGCCAGATTCCTTGGCCGCGTGGGGACCCCTCTTTTGGGCCTCGAGGCTCTGATGTCGTCGATCTTCGTCCCCACGCCTCCGTCTTGACCTTAAAACGCCTATAAAAATAGCCCCCCGACGTTTTCCAGAGGGAGCACCGTCGAAACACAGAAACCACGAAATAGAGACCTGGAGTTGCAGATTGGAGGAGGAAAACTCCGGCGGGGTGCTACCGGTGTGGTCTCCATCTCCCCCAACGACATCTCCACCGTCTCCATGATGAAGATGGAGTAGTCCACCCCTAGACTATGGGTTTTTGGAAGTAACTTATGTATCTCTCTCTCTTTGAGCTTCACTAATTAGCACCGTATGAGCTGCCGAACATGATTACGGTCATCTATGTAATTCCTTTGTGGTGGATCTCTTTATGAGTTAATATATGTTTGAGATTGCAATTGTTTTGTTTCAGTTATGAAAGTAGATGCATATTATGTACCCCGTTCTTGTCTACTTGTTTTGATCAAGCATGTTTATGAGAGCTTGTGTGGGGGAACGTGTGCATTAGTTGGAGTAATGAGGGGGTGGCTAGTGCAGTGAAAGTGAGAGAAGTTCCGCAATCCACTTGGGTATTTTTACCTTACTTTGTTGCCTCACTAGGGATAAAGAAAAATACCATGCTACCGGAGGTGTGGGTGTGACCATTGCCACTTCTCCATGACTAGATCTAGCATATTCTTATTTTAACTTCATGTCATAAGACTTAAAGCTATGCTCTGATTTATCTTAATTACTGAGGTGCTAAGATTTAATTGACATCTTGGTGGAGTGTAAGAGAGATTAATAAACAAAAGATCTCTATGTTAGGACGTGATGCCCATATAATTAGTAACTTGTCATGAAACCTTTTTTGTTGCAATCTCATATGTTAATTCTAGTGTTCCATTGTCTACCACTTTATTAAAGAGAGAGTGCATTTGTGAAACCATGAACCCCGGTCCATTTTTTATCATAAGAAACACCTTTCCAACAACTTTTATCCATTTTCCATTTTCTGCGATTTAAAAATCCGAAAATACAAAAAATACTTTTATATCTTGCATTCACAATACAAAACCAAAAAGTATCATCCATCATTGTTTCCACCATCCTTGCATATTTATTTATCATAATTGCATATTTATTTCTTGTTTTGCATTTGTTTTATTTTGATATCATTCTCACACCTTGTGCTTGACAACCACTTGGTGAGGTTGAGGGCACAAAACAAGTTACTTTGTTTTGTAGGTTTTCAAGAGAAGGATAAGAAGATAAATCTTTCACTACTGATTCCCCGAGAGTTCGATATTAAACCCTCGAGTCACCCCTCGTGGGGAAAACTGTCTTTCCTATACTATACACTCTGCACTTGGAGTCTCAACCTAACCATATTCATTTGACGCAGGTAACTACGTCAAAGGCCATCAGTAACCAGCGACACCATTGTCGTGGAGAATCATGTATCGCACTGCGTAGATACATCTCGAGGCACTGATTAACTCGCTCGGTTTGACCGTCAGTTTGCGGATGATAAGCAGTTGAGTATAGCAACTTGGTTCCTGTGGCTGCAAACATTTCCCGCCACACTGAGCTGGTGAATATGCGATCACGGTCTGAAACAATTGACAGTGGCACACTGTGAAGCTTGATTACATTATCCCAGAGCGCCTTCGCCACCTGTGTGGCCGTGAATGGATGTTGTAAGGGTATGAAGTGTGCTAGCTTAGTGAAACGATCCACCACCACCAGGATCGAATCGTACCCTTCTGACTTGGGCAAGCCCTCCACAAAATCCAAAGAAATGTCCTGCCATGGTGCTGCAGGTATAGGTAATGGCTGTAATTTCCCTGGGATCTTGATGTGTTCATGCTTTGATTGCTGGCATATCTGACACTGCTTCACATAGTCCTCCACTGCTGGTTTCAATTCAGTCCATGCAAACAACTTCTTCATGCGCTGGTATGTGGCAGTGACACCAGAATGACCACCCAATGCGCTATCGTGCAATGCACTGATCAACTTGGTGCGAAGAGCAGAATTCGCTTCCACCCAGAGGCGTCCCTTAAACCTGATCAGACCCAATTGCAAAGCAAAACCCTTCTCATCTGGGCTATGCACCACCAACCACTGTAGTAGTTCTTGAGCCTCCGCGTCAGTTTCATACAAGTTTGCCACCTCTTGTTCCCAATTGGACTGACAGAGTGACAGTGCAATGATAGACAGAAGGTGTCCCACTCATGACAGAGCATCTGCAACACCGTTATCAGCTCCCTTGCGATATTGGAACTTGAACTGCAGACCCACAAGCTTCGCCATGGCTTTGCGCTGCAATTCAGTGTCCAGCTGCTGATCACCGAGGTTTCACAAGCTCTTGTGATCCGTGATAATGGTGAAGTGTCCTCTCTGTAAGTAAGAGCGCCAGCGATCCACTGCCATCATCACTGCCAAAAACTCCTTCTCGTAAGTGGACAACTTTTGATTGCGAACACCCAAAGCTTTGCTGAAGTAGGCGAGAGGGTGTCCATCCTGCATCAGTACCGCACCGATGCCGGTGTCGCAAGCGTCAGTCTCGATCGAAACGGGGCGATCGAAATTGGGTAAAGCCAGGACCGGGGTATCAACCATAGCTTGCTTGAGATTTTCAAACGCCGCCTGCGCCTGTGGGTTCCAGTGGAACCCTTTCTTGGTCTGCAACTGAGTAAGCGGCTTGGCGATGATGCCATAGTGTGGCACGTACTTCCTATAGAAACCTGTGAACCCCAGGAAGCCTCGCAATTCCGTTGCTGACATAGGAACTGGCCAAGCATGTGATGCATGTAAAATGCATACATGAACTTTGCACTATAATACTTATATTCCATTCATATTTGCATCATATAAGGGGTATATTACTGTTATTTAATGATTTTTGGTAATTAATAATGATTTCCCCTTTTTATGGAATTAATCCTGCGCAGGCAGAAAACCCCTATTTCTTTCCTTATTTATTTCAGGGCCTTAACGACGTCATAATGAGCTGCAAATTTACGGGGATCATTATTTTGGAAGGAGGAAGACCTAGGAGCGAAGGAAGCAAGCAAACGGAGCCCGGAGGGGCAAAAGAGGGTGCCCCACGCGGCCAGGTACAGGGGCCGCATGGGCCCACCTCTTTTGGCCCTCGTGGCCCCGTTTGCGACGATCCTTCTTCCTGAAGCTTCCTCGTGACCTAAAAACGCCAATATAAAGAGCCCCTCGATGTTTTTCGGAGGGAGAGCCGCCACACGAGAGAAACAAGAAACAGAGACTAGGAGGCTGCAGATTAGAGGGGGGAAACTTCGGCGGAGCGCTGCCGGAGAGGTCTCCTTCTTCTCCATCGACATCTCCACCGTCTCCATGATGTAGAGGGAGTAGTCCACCTCTGGACTATGGGTTTGTGGTAGTAGCATATGTATCTCTCTCTCTCTTGTGCTTCACTAATTAGCACCGTATGAGCTGCTGAACATGATTACGGTCATCGTTGTATTACCTTTGTGGTGGATCTTTTTATGAGTTAATATATGTTGAGATTACAATGTTTATTTCAGTTATGAAAGTAGATGCATATTATGTACCCCGTTCTTGTATCCTTGACTAGATCCAGCATGTTCTTATTTTCACTTCATGTCATTAATCTTAAGGCTATACTCTGAGTCATCTTAATTACTGAGGTGTTATGATTTAGTTCGCATCTTGGTGGAGTATAAGTGAGACTAATAATCAAAAGGTCTCTATGATAGGACGTGATGCCCATATAATTAGTAACATGTCATTAAACTTGTTTGCAATCTCATATGTTAATCCTATGTCTACTTATTTGCCACACTATATTAAAGAGAGAGTGCATGTGTGAAACCATGAACCCCGGTCCATTTTTAATCAGAAGAAACAACTTTCCAACCACTTTTAAGCATTTTCTACATTCAGCCATTTTAAAATCAGAAAATACAAAAACACTTTTATTCATTGCATACACATATAAAAACCCCAAAAATATCATCCATCATCATTACTATCATCCTTGCATTACCACTTACCACCATTGCATATTTATTTACTGTTTTACATTCATTATTATCTTAATATCATTCTCACACCTTGTGCTTGACAACCACTTGGTGAGGTTGAGGCAACAAAGCAATCTACTTTGTTTGCAGGAAATCTAGAGAAGGACAAGGAGATAAAATCCCCACTACAGATTCCCTGAGAGTTCGATATTAAACCCTCGAGTCACCCTCGTGGGGAAAAACTTCCACTTCTACATACTCTGCACTTGGAGGCTCAACCTATCCCATATATTATTTTCCTTTCAGGGTATCAAGAGTGCTTGTTGGTGTAGTTTTGGCAGAATCTGTAGCCACCCCTTGGTGCGAGATGACATGGCCCAGGTATTCGATGTGCGTCTGTGCGAATGAGCACTTAGACTCCTTGGCGAACAATTGGTGTTGGCGAAGGCGAGCGAGCACCCGGCGAAGATGCTCTCTATGCTCCTGTAATGTCGCGCTGTAGAGAAGAATGTCATCCAAGAACACAATTACGAACTTATGTGTGTAATCCGCGAAGATGGCGTTCATCAAGCACTGGAACGTGGCTGGCGAGTTCGTCAGACCGAACGGCATGACACAGAAATGGAAGTGCCCGTGATGCGTCTTGAATGCCGTTTTCTCCTCGTCTGCAGGCCTCATGCGGATCTGGTGGTATCCCGCGCGTAGGTCCAATTTGGAGAAGAAAGCAGCTCCCGCGAGTTCGTCCAGCAATTCATCAATGATTGGCAGCGGAGATTTGTTCTTGATTGTGGCTAAATTGAGGGGGCGGTAATCAACACAAAATCGCCAGCTTCCGTCCTTCTTCTTCACGAGCAATATAGGTGCAGCGAAAGGGCTCATGATGTGCACAATCGTGCCAGCCTTCAGCATCTCCATGACTTGCCGTTCAATTTCGTCTTTCTGGTGTGGTGAATAACGGTAAGGCTTCGAGTTCGGTGGTTTTGTTCCCTCCTCAAGTGTAATGGCATGATCATACTGCCGACAGGGTGGTAATCCTTGTGGTTCCATAAAGACATCTGCGAACTCAGTAAAAACCACTTTAATGTCAGGTGGTAATCCTTGTACTGTTGATTCTGACGGAGCAGCTTCAGTTGGCAGTTGCTCGAGAATGGCCATTGCCCAAATCTCGTTGTGAGCTTCCCATTGTTGTAACATGTGGAGTGTTGCTTGTTCTGGTGATGATCTACTGTCCGAAGAGATGCCGAGCAGAGTGATTGTCTCTCCCAAATGGACAAACGAAATCTCCTTCTTATTCCAATCGCAGTGCATTGGACTGTTTCTGCCCAGCCAGTCCATCCCTAAGACACCATCGTATGCTCCCAGTTCCAAATATGCCAATCTGTTTTGAATTTATGTCCCTGACTGCCCCACTCCAGCTGCGGCACCATAGTGTTGCACAGGAGTTGCTGCCCGTTGGCCACTTTTACTGGAACTGCAGGAATGGCCACCTCCTTCACTCCAATTCGTGTAGCAAAAGAAGCATCGAGGAAGCTATGTGAGCTGCCTGAATCCAGTAGCAACAGCATGCCTTGTTTCCCCACGTGTGCTCGTAGCCTGATACACACTGATGATTCAGTACCACTCGTGGCATGTGTTGACAACAAACAACACTCAGCCTACTTTGCTGTTGCTGGTTCATCCAAAAGCTCCAATGCGTGCACGGCGTCGTCACTACAAGAGAAATGACTTTTAGTGACAAAATGCCTCATGACAGAGCTCCAAACCGTCATTGATATGCCTTGATTGGTGACAAATTGTCTATTTTTTCAAGGATGTACAGTAATCAATGACATATGCATATTTTGTCATGACAAACCGTCACAGATTAATTAGTCGGGATGGGCGAATTAATAGGTGACGAATTGAGACCGTGGTGGTTTTAAACCGTCACTGAATATCATGCGGGACCCAGTAGTCAGATTTAACGGAAGAATGTGCACAATTATATAATGCTATCGTGTGGACCCGGGTAAATAAATAATGCGCGTGATTTTAATTTCATACAGGACCCCACTTATCACGTATAGAAATAGCTCATAAAAAACTAGTCCTTTGTAGGTTTCGAACTCATGAACTTGAACACCAAACCACGGTAGTTTTACCACCAATCCAGCACACGGTTTGTACATTAGAGATTTAATAATTCGTACTTATATATATTATATCGACTATGAAACATCCCCTTATAAAAATATAAAATAAAATCCGTTGTAAGCGTGACTTGAACCAACGCCCATCTCCTAGTGAGCTTGCCATTACGCCACAATCTATTATATACTAAAAGCACAATACGGGGGTCTAAAATAGAGACACCACGTTGATCCACATCACCTGAATTATTTTTGGTAGTTGGATCTAAAATTAATGATCAGGATTAAGTGAAAAATTATGTAAAAAGTTAACGCGTAAAAACATGTACAAAATAGGTTTCGAACACGTATGCGTGCCATGTTAAAGAGTCCTGACCGAAAAGCTAACCAACAATATATTCTGTCCGTAACTACTCGGATAGGCTGCAAGGTCCGCCATACGTGCAACATATAGATCGGCGTACTAATCTTTGCCAAAACTCATCATCATCAGGGTTATAAACAAATCTACCTAGCTATCTCCTCTTCTCACGTGTACTGTGGATAAAATATATTTTCTTCGCCTAGGCACTTTCTACTTCGTGATGAATCATCAAACCAGCATCGCGTAAGATCGCTGCCGGTCCGGCGTGATAGCTCAGATAAAAACGGGACATATAGATTTGAATCTATGGAAGCAAGCTGAAGGGATGTAGTTTTTCTTAAAAAAAAAAAAGATTCCCCAGTGTATCGGCCGGTCATGCGGAAGCAGTTGGGAGCCTGGGCTGCATGCTTATCGGCCGGGGAAGCACCAGGATGCATTGAGCATTGTTGCATGCAAAATCGTGGATAGATTTCAACTTATTTACTTTGTGTTTTCATCAGTGTTTATTTCCTACATCATATCCACGCAACAATTACGGATAGCAATCTCACCATCTCTGTAACTCAACCTGATTTCTGTTTTGCACACAACTATTTCTATCGCTATTCTTGAAGTCAATATATTTATTGGGTTTCGACTGTTGATGTTGTTTAACTATTCAGAAAGAGTTAGTCTTAGAAATAACCTTGATAAGATTATTGGATTTTCGAAATACATAACGAAAACATGTGTGTGGTAGTGATATTTGTAGACAAGGTCATTATCGGAAGTAATAAAAATTTAGAACACAAGATTATATACTTGAAACAAATCATTTTAATATTTTATGGGTCACTCTAAAAAACATGGAACCCATGAAGTTGATTCATTTCTACTTAATTATAAAGGTGTATATAATTTTTGTTGTCTTGATCGAGAGAATGTCCAACTCACTGATTCTAGAATCCATAACTCGATAACAACAAAATTTTATATTATCACAGTACAATTTTTTGTTGCATAGCTTACAAACATATAAAGATTAAAAATTCCAACCAGAATGATTGTTGGTTTCCTCTAATACCTCTTTTGTCACACTTAATATCCATGGAATAATTACTCACACCAGTCCCGACTCGAATCTATAAAGTCAAGGTATACATGGAAAAAATATATATGCAGCTGGTTTACATAGAGTCAATAGATCAGTCGTTATTTGATTATCGATATTTGTTTACGTCTCTGAAGTAACATATAAAACATATATGTTAAGCAGTGTTCTTTACTAAAGATATAAACCATCTGGCCAATGATACATTAGTGCCTTTTTAACTATTTTTCATGGAGAAATGAAAAAAATAATGTCTAAATCTTTGGAATTCATGTGGTTCATTTGGATTTGGCGTATTTTCACGGGTTTTTATGGTCCTGGAATATGGGGGTCTAATACTTATGGACTAACTAGAGAAATACACGGTACAAATCTAGGGCGGGTTGTAGAAGATTTTTATGCTTTTTCTAGGCGATATCTCATCATATTGTCGTGGGCACAGGGGTAGTTATCATATCATTTGGTAATTAATATGGTGCTTGAAAATCGGTACATTAAGATGTAAGTATGGAAATTTAATGTCATCACATATATATACTCCTTTTAGCATGACATTTGTAGTGGCTTTATACTGCAATACATCTATTAATATTCTTTAAACCTTTAAATCCTATTTTTAATTACTTTATGCACATGAAAGCCGACGCCCTCGCATTTGCGAGGGCCATCATGCTAGTTCAACTAATGATGTCAATCGCGGATAGAGCCTATTTGTACGTTTTCAGGAATCGCGACAAGTTCAAATAATAAAATTAAAATTGGCGCATCGCTTGGACTCGAACCGAAGAAAAACACCATGTGGTGGGCTTTACCACCAGGACAGCTGGTTAATTGTTGTTTTTATCTCAACACAAAGCCTACTAATACACAGTTCTATTGCATTGTCCTACTGATTTGGCCATCCGACTTCTTTTTAAGAAATTAAACAATATCAGGTTGAGAGAGAAAAAAAAAGGAAAGGTTTTTGTCTAAAAAATACGAAAAACTTTCATAGTGATCACCGTTTCATGCGAACTCATCTTGATGGCTTATTTTCACTCGGATCCATATATATTTGGGGTAAACACCAATGCAAATTTTACGCAAAGTTGGACATATTTGTTGGATAATCCCCAGATATTATGAATTTTCTCGTTATCTATCTAATTTCGTCCATTTAAAAGATTTTATGCTGATTTTCCCAAAGTAATTAAAATTTGAAATACAAGTGTGCAAAAGTTTACTTTTATGTTTGTCCAAAAAATCATTTAAAGGTACACAAGTAGTGATTGTATCCCATAACGAACGATAGTTTTGAAAGATACACACTTTTCTATGAATAGCCATACAAGCCATTTTAATCATTTTTAAAACTCAAAGAAAATGAAAGAAAAACCAAAAAATAGAATTCGTGCTGATGTAGTCATTTTATGTGTACTAGTTGCTAGAAAAATTCTAAACTTACAATACGACAACTTTTGAAAAAAAAGTCTTAATAAGAAAACACTATCGTGTATGGAGATTCATGGGTCTCAAGCCAAACGAGCAAGATCACGGTCATATCCATGGCATAGTATGTGATAATATGTCTATATTTAGCACAAAGATGTATCTTGGAATGGGAAACAATATTTTCAAACTAAGTTTTCAAATTATTTAAAAATATATAATCTTTAATTTTCTAAGTGCCAAAAATGTCTATTTTTGTGAAGCAAGTACACAAAATATGATGCAAAATGACACCAAATCAATTTTCGCACAAAGTAGGCCATATTTGATGGATAATACCCAAATATTCTGAAATTTCTCGTTTTCTATCTAATTTCACCCGTTTAAATTACTTTATACTGATTTTTCGAAAGTAATTCACATTTTAACAACAAGTATGTAATAATTTGCTATGAAGTTTTTCCAAAAATCATTTTTTAGGTACACAAGTAGTGATTATATCATAGAATCACCAATAGTTTTGAAATATTCGACCCTTTTCTATGAATAGCCATACTGGCCTATTTGACAAATAAAAAAAAACAAATAAAATGAAGAAATTTTAGAAAAATAAAATTCTTCATCATGAAGTCATTTGACGTAGAATTATTTGATAAGAAAATTCTAAACTTAGAATATAACCTATTTGAAAACAAATTCTTTACAATAAACACTATCATGTTTGAAGATTCATGAGTTTCGAGCCAAATGAGCAATATCACGGCCATATCAATGCTGTAATTCATGATATGTGCTCATATTTGGTACACAGGTGTATTTTATAATGGTAAACAACAGTGCAAAACTGAGTTTTCAAATTATTAAAAAAAATATAATTTCCCACCTTCTAAGTGTCAAAATGTTTTTTTTGTTAAGCAAGTACACAAATTATGATGCCAAGTGGCACCCATCCAATTTTCACACAAAGTAGGCCATATTTAATTGATAATATCCAAACATTATGAATTTACTATTTTTCTATCTAATTTCTCCCCTTTAAATAACTTATATCGATTTTTTAAAATTAATTCTAATTGAGCTAGAAGTTTGTGATAATTTCCTCTGAAAGTTTTTCAAAAATCATTTTAAGGTGCACAAGTAGTGATTATATCTAAGAATCGCTGATAATTATGAAAGATTTGACCTCTTTCTATGAAAAGCCATGCTAGCCTTTTTGACCATTTTTTTTGAAAAAACTCAATGAAAATGATGAAATTTTTAAAAAATAAAAATCTTCCTCATGAAGTCATTTGATGTGAGTTATCTGATAGAAAAAATGCTAAACCTATAATATGAAATATTGAAAACAAAGTCTTCACAATATAAACACTATCATGTCTGAAGATTTATGGGTTTCGAGCCAAATGAGCAAGATCACGGCCATATGCATACCATAGTTTATTATAACGTACCCATATTTGGTACATAGGTGTGTATTAGAATGGTAAACAATTGTGTTTTAGAATGATAAACAATTGTCTTTTAGAATGGTACACAAGTAATAATTATATCACATAATAGACACTAGTTTTCAAATGTTCTACTCCTTTCCATGAATAGTCATGTTGGCCATTTGACCCTTTTCTAAAAAAAAAAATCAAAGAAATAGAAGAAATTTTTAGAAAATGAAATTCTTCATCATGAAGTCCTTTTAAGTTTACTAGTTTAAACCTTTCCTAGGTACATGCAAAATACATAGATACCAAATGGGGCCTAAGTTCACGTGTTTGTGTTTGTGGGCCGAAGTTCCAATTTTGCCATACACGACGGTGTGTATCTTGTCATAACAAACAACATGCCGCGATGATTCATATGACAAGGATTAAAAATTGACAAACACTCGTTCGTTCCAAATTTGAAGATGTTAGAACTTTTTTCTAAACCACACGATTTATACACAATTTTAGTGGATTTGTCATTTTATTTTTTCCAAATTGAAACATCAAAATTTTCTTATAATTTGGAACCGTCAAGTAATACACAACTATTTTAACTTTGTTTGAAAATCCATGAGTATTTGTACGTGATGCTTGGCAAAAATATTGACACTTGGCGCTACTTTTCCCTCTATATTATTGGTTAACCCACCAAATTTTCGCGGTTCCTAAACCGTTCGCGCCATTCTAAGGCCCAAAAGCCCAGTCAAACCCGGCTAGCTATAACCCTAACCTTCCCACTCACGTGCCTACTCCCAATCTGCTCCAGACCAACTCCTTCCGCCGCCCCTCCTAGCTCCCATCGCCGCTAGTCGCTGAGGTGGCTGCCACATGCGCCATGATTGGTCGGCGAATCGACCTTCTCTCTGCGCTTCACCCAGTCTGCCGCCTTCACTACGGTGATGGCGCTGGACACCAGCACGCGGAGGTCACGCACGGCCGTCGTCACCCACGCCCCCACCGACGGATGGAGGCGGCTGGCCTGGAGGCCGTCTCCCGCGGTGCTGCTCATCCCTGACACCATCTCCAGCTGCGTAAGGTATGACCCGTGCCCCCAACCGCTTGTCCAGCAAGATCCTGGTGATCTCTACCTTCAGATTTGATTCCCTTCAGTTCCTCTAATCTGCAAGGATGCCACGAACCATGCCGCTGAGGTGCTGCTGCTGGACGCCAGCTAGGGCGCCCTCGTACCCATGTCGTCCGTGAGGCCGCTCCACTGCAGAACAACTGCCAATGTACGTGTGCGGTCGTGACTGGATTAATCATGGCTTGTGTTGATGAACTGATGAGGTTCATATCCTTTTTTGTTGGATTGTGAACACTTGAGGGCAGTGTGGATCTAGGACAAAATTGTTGGGGTGCCAAGCTTAAAAACTACCCTATTATACTTAGCATTTGGCAAGATTAATTCAAACATTAGCAGCATTTAGCAAGAATTAGTAGCTAAATAAATTTGTACATTTTTTAGGGGGTGCCATGGAACCCATGGCACCCCCACTGGATCCCCCCTGCTTGAGGGCATACTGATGCACTTCGAACTGCCTCCAGATCCGTCCCAACTTAAATTCACAAGATGAAAGGGTTCATTTATCTGTCAAACTTCACTTCCTTCAGGTAATAATCTAAGAACCAAACAGCCACGGAGAAAAACATCGTTTCTCCACTTCTTGAGTTGAAGTAGCATAACTGCGTCTACTGTCTGTGTACTACTCATAACGTATTAACTCATAATTGATCATAGCTTGGTTTAGAGTATTTAATCGAAACATGAGAGTTGTTTGATTAATTCACCATGCTTACATAGTAGCGTGGGTGCCATTAATTCACTTTATTATTTTGTACTGCCCTGTATATGATTTTCGTCTGATGTGTATGTTCTTTGCCACATAGTTAACCATTTTTTCCTTTTTCGGTGAAGAAATAAAACTACATGTATGATGTGTGAGATTAATGAGTTACTTTGCAGTGCATGTGTCGAGTAAAAATTTGTTGTGCCGTACGTGGAGGTGATGATGTGTTGCGGACTTGCGGTGCAGGGGTTTGTTATAGGCAGTGTGATTAATGGTTTTGAGCTATTGCTCCAAGCTTGCTACTATATGGTATCGAACGCTGCTAGCTGGTAATGTATGGTTAATGTTTTGCAGTGGAGTTTGTTAATCTATTTTTTGAACATGTAGTCACTATTACTGGAAACATACTTAGCTTCTGCTAGAGTTATCATATTTTTTAGTATCTGAATATGATCATGTCTTTGTACCTTGGGCATGCCATAGAATGTTCATGAATCTGAGTATTCGATCACATGATTAATGAAAGATAACACACTGTTTTAGGATTTATAAGCTTGCTATCTGATAAACTCGTATCATGCATACATTATAAAGATATGTACATTGGTTTGTATCATTCACAATCATGTGTTCTTCTCAAACAGATAATCTCCAGCTAGGTCTTCCTCACTGACTCTGCTGGGAGTGCAGGGCAGACTTCTACATGGACGAGTACCTGCAACGGCCATTAGTGTTAATATGAATAATGAGTACATTCAGTATACAAGTAATTTTATGATAATACAGAAGTAAATCTTCATTGACCTAGGTGTTCTTTTCATTTCAGCTAGATGTGGGTTTCAATTGTGGGTTTCAGTCGTGTAGTTTTCAGTCAAGTTAGTCGTAGTTTTAGGGCTAGCAAAATATGCTTTAAGTGTAACATTTATTCTTTAGCACAATGTGAAGCATAGATCCAGTTTTAGTTTACAATTTTGTTTTTAAAGAATTTACATCACCGTGTACTTATTTTCAGAGCTGATAAATGTCGTTTTGTTGTAGGATGTTCGCGGCAAAAGCTCACAAGGAGTCATGTAGAGTTGTTCGTTTTGTGTACGTAGGAACAGGTATCGAGTCCCTTTTAATCCTAGAACCTCCCACCTTGCAAACCAATTGTTGTGCATTTTATATGTGATTCTCATTTATTTTACGGGGCTTCTGTCTACTGTTTTTAATTTCTTAATCACATGGCTACAACATTAGCACCTTTATGCTGTCATTTGCAATCACAACACGTATGGGAGGTGATGACACATCTGATTTCCTTGTTAGGATGTTCTAACCAGGTCCCGTGCCTTGATTTTGTGGTTTTTTCAGTGATTCTTACGGGTTCTGCTGATATTGTAGGTTGTGCAAAAAAAGGAGATACTTAAAATGCAGCGAGTTCAAGGATATAGAAATGATTTCATTACATCAGCTAAAGCTAAGGTGTCTAGTGTTGTGGATAGAAAGCCATAGTTCTGATAGTGTTGAACTTGTATTCCATTATTTGTGTTGCATCTTACATGTGTGTCTGATGTATTATGAATCTCTGATGTTTGAATATCAATTGGTTCTGAATTCGATATATGATGTGAGAAATGAATTATATTTAAAATTTCCTTGTAATGTACAATTGTAAATGTATTCATGCATATTGGTACCCCAATGTATGGACCCACATGAAAGCATTCACGTCACCAACTAGGTCCAACTTGTTGGCATTGTGTGGGTCCCACATGACAGAATACCATCTGGACCCACGTGTTAGAATCCACGTCACCACTGTTGGACCCACATGTAAGGAAGCCATGTCAGCATTTGTTGACCAGTGCCTACGCTCACATACAATCTAAATGGTGACAAAATTTCATACATATAGTGACAAATCAGGTTGTCACAAATTAATCATGATCATTGACAAAAATATCTACCGTCACTGATTCAACATAAACAGTGACAAAAAATTACGGTCAATCAGTGACAAACCTAATGACGCACCATTTTTGTCATCCACCCCTAATCTGTGACGAAAATGGGGTATTAAGTGACAAATGGATTTTGTCACTAAAAGTCTTTTCCCTTGTAGTGCCTTAGTTAAAACCTCACCAAACTCGCCAACTTGAATTGTCAGAAGTTGAGCCCCTTGTTTCTTGCACTGATGATCACGAGAGTAACGGTCACCACACCTGAAACACAGGCCATTAGCTCGCCTGAAATCCCTCAACTGCCACTCGCGGCCAAACTCGTCTCCTGCTGCTCGTGGTACCAATGGGGGTCGAGCTGGAGCTGGTAGTGGAGGAGGACGTCCTGCAGGGGCGATCCGATTGCAAGGTCGTAGTGCTGCCAGTTCTTCTTCCTGAATTTTGGCGAAGACCGTGGCTCGGGTGATGCTTGTCGGTGCCTGAATCCTCACCGCGGCACGAAGCTCATCTTTCAGACCCAAGAGGAATTGAGTGACGAAGAACTTGGTATTCAGCGTCGGATCGAGCACCAGCAGATGGTACATGTGAGTCTCAAATTGCTGCCGATATTCAGTCATGGTGCCTGTCTGACGGAGTTGTAGCAGTTTGTTCATCTAGCCTTCGAATTCCTCCGGACCAAACTCCTCAATCACAGCCAAGCAAAAATCATCCCAAGTCACCACCCTACGAGACTGTCGGAACGCCTGAAGCCAGAGCGCGGCATGGCCGTTCATGTACAACGAAGCGGTGGTGAACCAGTTCATGGGCTGCACTCGTTAGAGCTCGAAGTAGGTGATACAACGATCCAGCCAGAGATTTGGTAGGTTACCGTCGAATTTGGGGAAATCGTGTTTCGGTGGTTTGATGTACCCCCCCACATCACCGCGCTCCTCCCGGTGGTTCTGCTGCGGTTGCGGTAGATGCAGCCGTTGTGGCTGCGGCACCATCTGCGCCGCGGGCGGCTCGGGCATCAGTGGTGCTCGCTCGTTCACGAGCCTTGCCGGTATCATTGCTCCGCCGACACCACCAATCTCGCCTTGCGGCGGCGCGCTGACCAGGCACGGTTCCCCGTTCGCGGATGTGGCCGACAGTGCCTTGCGCGCTTCGTCGACGTCGTTTTGCGTCAGCATCAACTCCTTCTTCATACTCGCGAGATCGGAGGAGATCTGCGCGTTGAAGGAGAGCTGCTCTTCATGGCGCTTGTTGCTAGTCACGGTTTGAGAGTCGAGGCGCTTGATTATGTCCTCCAACATCGTCTGCACTTGTCCTGCGTTCTCCGCCATGGCCGTCAACACCTTCTGCGTCTGCGCGGAGAGTTTCGCGGGCGCCGTCGCGCTTGCCCCAAGCAGATCCGACCGAACTAAGGATTTTGCGCGAGATCACCGAGGTAATCCCACACCTATCGTCCGGAATTACAGATCGATGCCGAGGAAGTGTGAGCGCAGCGGATTCCGGAAATTTTTTGGGGTGGATTGATAGCTCTGATACCAATTTGTCACGACCCGATCATGCGATCGAGATCGGACAAGGGGAATTGAGATTAGGTGAGAAAAGCATGCAGGGTAGGTGAGGAACAGACAGAGGATGAGAAGCCGTAACCAGGTTCTATTTCTTCGATAGTCCTTATAGACGGGGGTGGTCAGGCTTATAACAGCAACTGCCAAGTCCAAACTCCAGGCCCACGATCCCACACTCTAAAATGGTCCAAGACACACACACACGCCACACACATGTCACACTGTTACATTGGTTGATCCATCAGATGTAGCAGGTGTGACATGGTGATCGGTCATTTCTATCAAGCATTATTTTTTGTGAGGATGCAAGACACTATGCGTATTAGATTTTGGTAGAGCTGCCCAACACCAAAAATAAATAAGAAAACTGAATGGAAGTCCTGTGCGCAATCTGATACAGCTTCCTAAACATATTCTTAGCAGATTTCGTGTTTGTGTTCAGAAGTGCAGAGTATTCGAACAGGCATTGAACCATGGAGGCAATCAAAAAACACTTTGGCATATGCGAGAATCATCTATGGGGGATAAACTAGAACTTCTTTTCGCTTGATATATTCGCACAAAAAACACAGAGGAGATTTTGTAGGGCTCTGCTCCTTACCTTTTCTTGTAACCCATCGTCAGTCGCTAGCGCAACTGTCATTGAAGCCGCTGCTCGCGGTTGGATCGCCATTCTCGTGCGTGTCTTCCATAACTTCTACCCTCCCTTCGTCTTCCACAAGCAGACCAAAAGTTCCCGCTACGGTAGCCGAATCATCAGCTCGGCCGCGTCCGCGGGCATGGGGAAAACGCCATCTGGCGACACTGCACCTCCCAAGTCTTGCAAAATGTGCTTTCTGGATCACCCTCACCCTCCATAACCTGCAGGGGGCAACAAGAAGTGACCGTCAGCACAGCAGCAACGGCGGCGAACAAGGAGAAAGGGTTGAGGGTTGGGCGTGGAGGAGGTAGCAGGCGATAGATAGATCCAGCGCTAGTACCGCGGTCGAGATGCGCAAATCTAAGAGAAAAGAACTCGGCAAGAGAGGGGGCAACAATGGCGGACGGCAGTCTTGCCTCTGTCTAGCTACGGGTAGGTGGCAGGAGAAAGAAGATGGTTGTTCCGGCGCGACAGAGGAGGCCTTGGACTGAAGAACAGAAGCGCGAGGGTGAAATGAGTGGAGTGTTCCTGCCCGGCGGAGGGAGGGAATAGGATGTATGTAAGGATCTAGCTACTTCAGAACTCAGCACAGATTCGGAATTGGATTCAGATCGAGGAATTGGGGATTTCTATTGCTCGTTCCGCCCAACCACCCACCGAGCAAGTTACATACAGCACTGCCGTCCGAATCATTCTGATCCGTCTCTCTCAAATAGCACTCCGTCACTTGCGTCGGGTGAGCCAGCTGTCGCCTGCCAGCCAGGCCGGAACCTTCTTCGTCCTTCTTGGCCTATCAGGGCGTGCCACTTGTCCTTCTCCCGTTGGGTGTTCGTTGCTGATGCTGACAGGGAGGGCCGGGTCGTGGACAATCCCCCCTCTTGAATTCCTGCTTGCCCCCAAGCAGGCGCATCTGGGAACGGTTGCTGAAGCTGCTCCATGTCTTCCCATGTGGCATGATCCGCCGGGGCGCCACTCCATTGTACTAGCCCTTGGGCCACCGCTCGATTGCCCCGTAGGTGGGCACGCCGTTGGAGCACTTGGACAGGTACTTGGAACATGGCGTCAGCCAATGGCAGCGTCGACAACACCTGGGGACGTGGGCCAACGCACGACTTCAGCTGGGAGACATGGAACACAGGGTGGACGCAGTTCGACGCCGGCAGGTCCAGCTTGTACGCCACCTTGCCCACGCGCTCCAGGATGTGGAAGGGCCTGACAATGTAGAGATGAGAGCGGGAGTTGATATTACGTACCACCGTTTCGCAGCCGGCCAGTACGCGAAGCCGGCGCACCGGCGACAGGGAGTGCTACTGCGACGGTGTCGGTGGTTCCGGCACGATGGAGGAGGCCTCGGAAGAGCTAGGCGGGTGGGAGAAGAGGCGAGCAGGAGGAGTGAAACGGTGCTTCTTGCCGGCGACGATGTGTGTGGCGAGAGAGGGGGAGCAATGGAGGACGGGCTGGTTTGCCACAGTCTCACACAACCTACAACATGTCCGGCGTGGTGTACATAGGCAGAGGCTGGTTCCTGTTGAAGATTCGCCGCGAATCCTGCCCGGAAAGAGAGGCAAATAAAAACGAAAATGTACAGAACGATGTGACAGATAAAATAAGGGAGCGATACTTAATGAGAAACCAAAATATTAAGGGACAGAATGGCGTCTAGATCTACGGTAAAGATAGCTCCCACACCCATGTGTGCATGTACAAAATCCACTCTCTTCCAAACAGATCCAAACTTTTAAGTTGAACAAATGCTCTCGGACGAGTCAACAAAGGATCATTCTAGCATCTAGGTGGATTATTTGATCCCCTTGTGTCGAGTGACTTACCAAAAACATGATGTCTTTATTTTCCACTCAGTTTATAAATAATTTGTACAATTTTATTTCCTTAAAAGATGCCGTACATTTTTTTTGAAGTCAACCAATATTAACTTTGACTATCATTGTAGAAAAAAATATTAGCAATTATAAAACTATGCAAATATAGTATGAAAAATATATCCATTATGTATTCAATAATATTGATTTGAAATTATAGTTATTAACAGGTTTTTCTATAACATAGGAGAGTACATATTTTCGTGGTGATACATGATAAATAAATATTTACTTTGATCCACAAAAATAAATGGATTTTTTTAATCTTTGTCCATTTGTCCTTTTATGTATGTTACCAATACGTCCTCTCGGTTACTTTTTTTTGTGAAATACATATAACACAGACTCGCACATACACTCACCCTTTATGAACGCATGCAGTCACATCCTACCCCGATGAGCACCTTAGAAAGATTGAGTCATGGAGTATTGAGATTGATGAAGTCACCACCACATGTGTCTTGCTATCGACGGGAATGTCGCCTCCTACTGAAACAATATTCCGTCTTAAATAAAAAACACCGATGTCAAACACAGATTGAGCGCGGCCACGTACACGCGAGGTCAGCCGCCATAGGCCGGGATGAGAGGAGGCGTCTCGAGCGGCGACTCAGCTGGCGTCTCGCCGGCCGGAGCCGGCTTGACTCCGGTTGGGAGGTTCTGGGCGCTGACCTCGGCATCTAGCGACGAGGAAGAGGAAGAGGTCCCTAGGGGTTCTTCGTCAACCTCGCGTTCCCTACGGTACAGGTGCAGGACGCCGGAGATCTCGCCGACGAGGGATCTTCCGACAAAGCGTTTTCGTAAGAGGGAGGAGAAAACGCGTCGACAAAGGTGGGTGGCTCGGGAGGTCAATCCTTCCCTCTCTCCTTCCCTCGATCTTGATCGTGTTCCTGTTTCATCTGTTCGATGCTTCGATCATGAGGATTCGTCTCTGCGGAGTGGGGCGGAGGAAAACTGTTTCCTCCATCATATCAAGGTTCCGGTGATCTCTCCCTCGGTCTATGTGATCGATGGGGAGGATTCAGGTTGGACGGTGGTTCGGAGACGTCGGCGTCGTGCTGATCCGGCGATCACCGGTGGCGACAAGAGGGGTAGGTCCCCTGCGGTAACGGTCGAGCATAAAATTATGGGCGTAAATCATGGATCGCTGGATCCGAATTCAAATTTAATTGTTCCGTTAATCCCGGCAGAGTCATTGGGCCACCGTGATTATTTTTCGGATGCGAGTATTGCAGCCCAATTAAGTGGCCATCTGGGTCATCAAGACATAAGTCTGTCTCGGGTGTTTTCGTACCGAGATCGCTCTCGATCGCGATCTTGTTCGTTCTTCCCAGCCGCTAGGGTTCCTGCCGCCATGGCAAGCCGCGGCGCTGGTCAAGGCGGAAACAACCGGGGAGGCGGCTTTGGCGGTCGAGGTTCCGGTGGATTCCAAGGTAGGGGTGGTGGCTTCAATGGCTACCAACCTTTCGGTGGCTTTGAGGCAGGAGGATCCAGTGGTGCCTCTGGACAGCCGGCGGACAGACAACAAGGTTTCAACGGTGATGGCCGTTTTAACCAGTTCTTTCAGAATCAAAACTTCAATGGAAGGTATGCTGGGCCGCCTCAGTTCGGAGAATTCAACGTTGGATCGGAGGATTATAGACAAAATTTGTACAGGGGAGGAGGCAGATTTTATGGTCGCTACAATGGTTATCGTGGTGGTGGCGGAAGAGGTCATCGTGGTCGGTTCGGAGGTGGACGGGGTACTGCTCCTGTCATACCATCCGGTGGGAGTGGTACTGCCGTGGCACCCCCTGCTAGGGCTGTGCCGGCGGAGCACGGTATTGCACAAGACCAAGTTTTGGCTACTGCTTCTGCCCTGTTGCCAGTGGCACAGAAGATGGTGTTGGCATCTGATACAGATCGAGAAGATCACAATGAAGATGTGGTAGCAGCAGCAAAAAAAGGGAAGAAACCTGAAAAGGTGAAGTGTTTTAGGTGTGGTTTTTCCGGGCATGTTCTAGCGGATTGTGACGCTATTTTATGTGACATTTGTGAGCAAGTTGATCACTCATCGGAGGTATGTCCTCTCCTAAGTGCACCCAAGCCCCAAGTCTTGGTTCATGGGTTGGCAAGTGATGATCTAATGTTCTATGAGATGATACTCACGGAGTCTTATAGGCCCAAGAATGAGAACACTCGTATGGCTATGGTCACAGTGGTTGGTGGCGAATTGAGTATTCCTCAGATAGCTAGACAACTTCAGAGGGTGGTTCCGATTGAGAATTACCTTTGGGAGGTTCTTAGGATGGGACAAAATGTGTATAAGGTTCAGTTTCCCTCGAAGGCTGAATTGGATAGGTTAAAAGTGTTTGGTAGTTTCAAGGTTCCTAACACTTCTATAGAGTTGTCGGTGAATGATTGGGCAGCCAGCCCCGAGCCTATGAATGGGCTGCCGCAAGTTTGGGTCAGGATGAACGGTATTCCATCTCGTCATAAAGGTGATTTTCTAGCCTTATGGGGCCTTGGGTCTTTGCTTGGCAAGACGGTGAAGGTGGATATGCCGTATACCAGAGAGCTGGCGTGTTACGAATTTTGATTGGGTGTGTTAATGTTCTTAAAATTCCTAAACTTTTGCCAGTTTTTATCAAGGATGGTTTTTATGATCTCACTTTTGAGGTAGAAGAGCATGTTTGGGATGATGTGATCATGGGGGGAGATGGAGAGGATGATGATCTTGATGGGGATCAAGGTAATGGTAAGAAGGATCGGCTGGGTTCTGCCGACAATATGGGTGGTGATTTGAACAACACTAACCCGTCAGCTGCTAGTAACACCACCAGTAATGGGGCTGCTGGTGGTAGTGCTCTTGGTTCTAAGCAAGTTGTGACAAAAGGTGTGTTCTTTTCTCCTTGCTTGGAAAAGAGTATGGAATTGATTCGTGAAGGGCGTTGGGAGGATAGCATGTTTGATATGCCCTCCGGGATCTTTCTGTTGTTCGGAAAATTAAGGAGGCAGAGAGTCTTCTTTTTGCGAGTTGGAGAGCCAACAAAGTGGTTGATGAATCACTTGTTCATAACTCGGATACACATGCTAGGAAGGATTTTTCATTGGATACCGAGCCCTCTCTGCTTGTGGACAATGGTCCGACGACATTTGATCTTGATGAGGTTCAGGGTGGATCGGCAACCAATGTGGTGCCACCCCCTGCCATGGCTGAGGTGGAGGGGTCTCTCACTTCAAGGCCAGGATCCCCCGTTGTTTCTTCAGGAGTGGTAGCACATGATCCTGGGAGTTCGGCGGTGGCTTCGGCGATGGCGGCTGACGCGGCAGCAGAATTGCAAGTTTTCTCTGCCGTGATAGAGGCTGCTGCTGCCGTGACAGAGAATTGTGTGCTTTTCTCTGCCGCGGCAGAAGGGTCTGTTGGGCAGCCTTGCGTGCTTTCTCCGCTGCGGGAAGCCTCTTATGATTCGACTCCAACTATGGAGTCTCAAGTTAAGGCGACTCACAAAAGTTTATCCAAGGAAGATATAGTGAGATATGGAGGGATCGAAGAACCAGTTTCCAAGGGAATTCGCTCAAGTGCAAGGCTGAGTGCTAGACCAGACGGGGATACCAATTCGCTGGAGCGTGCCATGTTGATGGCGCAGCGGAGGAATGATCTGCGGACCTCAGGTAAATGTGTCAATCGCAAACTCTCTTTCTTAGAGTTACCTACTGATGAAATAGTTCGTAGAGCGTCTAAGCTTGGGGTTTCTTTGGGTAAGTCTCCGGTCGAGGTGTCAAATGCTGTTTTTGGGATCAAGCAAGTAGAAGAATCGCGGGCTTTAACTATCTTAAATAACTCGCTAAATAATTTAGATGAGAATAGTGAACAAAGTTTGGTGATGAGAAATGCCTATAACTTGTCGGAAGACCTCGGGGAAGAGGATGATGAGCCTCTGTTAGACCAAATGGGTCTAATAACTGAGAAAGTGAGTGTACCATGTCGTCGAGGGAAGAACAAAGGCACTGGCCTTGTGGTTCAGAGACGTAGCGCTAGGATTGAAAAAATTAGAAAATCTAAACAATGAAAGGATTAATTTGGAATTCTGATGGTTTTGGGGATACGGCTAAGCATTTTGCCCTCCAAGAAGTTATTAGAGAAAATAAATTAGCCTTTGCCGCTGTTTTGGAAACAGGGAGATCAAAATTTTCTACTCCTTTTTTTAAAGCAAATCTCGGGTGGTGCTGAATATGCTTGGTACTCTTTACCACCGCATGGGCGTTCGGGTGGTATCCTGGCTGGTTTTGATATGAGAGAGATTTCTATTCAGAATATTGAGAGCGGTGACTTTTGTGTTAAGTTTCAAGTTAAGAATAAGTTGGATGGTTTTCTATGGGTTTTGGTAGTTGTGTATGGGGCTGCTCAACCTGATCGAAAACCCGATTTCTTAGCAGAGTTAGTTCGCATATGTGAGAAAGAGGAACTCCCGATGTTGGTTGGGGGTGGCTTCAACATAATCAGACGGCAAGAAGAAAAGAATAATTCTAATTTTGATGGTCGTTGGCCTTTTATGTTTAATGCGATAATTGAAAGTTTGGACCTCGGAGAAATTGAGCTCTCAGGCCGGCAGTATACATGGGCTAATAGGCGGGAAACTCCAACTTTTGAAAAATTGGATCGTTTCCTTGCAAATGTAGAGTGGGAGCAAAAATTTCCGTTAGTCACAGTCCAGGCGTTAACACGGACTGGATCTGATCATACTCCTCTTTTGATTGACTTTGGCGAGCAAGCCCACTTGGGGAATAAATCTCGCTTTTCTTTTGAACTCTCTTGGCTTCGACGGAATGATTTCTGTGAGATAGTTGTGCATGAGTGGACGTCCTGTGATGCTGTTGGGACACCAATTGAAATTTGGCAAGCAAAAATTAGACATTTAAGACAATTTTTAAGGGGTTGGGCCAAAAACCTCAGCGACGAATACAAAGTACTAAAAGAAAAATTGCTCAAACTAATTGATGAATTAGATATAAAAGCTGAAACCACTCCGCTAACTGTAGCGGAAAGGGTAGCTAAGAAAGAGGCCGATGAATGCATTGCTCGCTTGCGGCGTGACGAAGAGGCCAAATGGGCACAAAGAGCAAAGGTGCGGCACATTCAAGAAGGGGGTGGTAATACTAGATACTTTCATTTAATTGCAAATGGAAAACATAGAAAGAAGCGTATCTTCCAATTAGAGCAAGACGAAGGAACCATAGTGGGTCAACATAATTTGAAAACTTTTATTACCGAGTACTACAAGAAGCTTTTTGGGGCTCCTTCGGTTAGTACCATTTCTCTTGATGAGTCGGTTTTTCATGATATGCCTCAAATTTCGGTTGCTGAAAATCAAATTTTAACATCGGAGTTTACTGAAAAAGAAGTTTTAGATGCTATATCACAAATGGAACATAACAAAGCTCCCGGACCAGATGGGTTCCCTGCGGAGTTTTACCAAAAATTCTGGCCGGTTATCAAGAATGATTTAATGGGAATGTTCTCCCAATTGCATGGTGGGGACTTCCCTTTGTATAAGTTAAATTTCGGTACCATCACACTGTTGCCAAAAAAAGAGGATGCTAGTAGAATTGAGCAGTACAGACCTATATGTTTATTGAATGTGAGCTTTAAAATATTTACGAAAGTAGGAACAAATCGGGTGTCTTTAATTGCTCATAAGGTTATACGGCCCACTCAATCGGCTTTCATTCCAGGAAGGAACATTCTTGAAGGGGTGGTTATCCTTCACGAAACGATTCATGAGTTACATCGGAAAAAATTAGATGGTGTTCTTTTCAAAATTGATTTTGAGAAGGCCTACGATAAAGTTAAGTGGTCTTTTTTACAACAAGCTCTACGTATGAAGGGTTTTGACCCGAAGTGGCGTGATTGGGTGGCACGGTTTGTGCAAGGTGGAAGTGTTGGCATTCGTATTAATGACGACATAGGCCATTATTTCCAAACCTTAAAGGGGCTGCGGCAAGGAGACCCGTTATCTCCAATTCTGTTTAACATTGTGGCAGATTTGCTTGCGGTTCTCATTGGAAGAGCAAAAGAAGATGGGCAAGTTGGGGGTCTTGTTCCCCACCTTGTTGATGGGGGGGTTTCGATATTGCAATATGCTGATGATACCATCCTTTTTCTCGAACATGATCTAGAAAAAGCGGTTAATATGAAACTAATTTTGGCTCTGTTTGAACAACTATCGGGTCTTAAAATTAACTTTCATAAGAGTGAATTTTTTTGTTTTGGGAAAGCTGTAGAAGTTCAAAATGACTACTGTCATATATTTGGATGTGGAGTTGGATCTTTGCCTTTCAAATACTTGGGTATTCCTATACATTATCACACCCTTTTGAACAAGGAGTGGAAACCGGTTGAAGATCGATTTGAAAAGAAGCTTGCTTCTTGGGCCGGCAAGCTACTGTCTTATGGGGATAGATTAGTCCTTATAAATTCAGTTCTATCGAGTTTACCAATGTTCCTTTTCTCTTTCTTTCTAGTGCCTGTTGGGGTACGAAAAAGATTGGACTATTTTCGAAATAGATTCTTTTGGCAAAATGATCAACATAAACGGAAATATAGATTAACTAAATGGAGAATTATTTGTCGTCCTAAAGACCAAGGGGGATTAGGTGTTGAAGTTCTTTCCATTAAGAACAAATGTCTTCTGAGCAAATGGCTCTTTAAAATTCTGAGTGAAGAAGGCGTATGGCAAGAACTCATTCAAAATAAGTACCTACGAGATAAAACTTTAGCGCAAGTTTCAGCTAAGCCCACGGATTCACCTTTCTGGAAGGGAATCATGTCAGTTAAAAATGAGTTTTTCTCTCTAGGGTTGTTTCATATTGGCAATGGCCAATCAACTCGGTTTTGGGAGGACATTTGGTTAGGGGATAGGCCTTTGTCGGCGCAATATCCTATTCTTTACAATATTGTACGCAACAAGAATGCTTTAGTTGCGGATGTCCTATCGACCGCCCCCCCTATAAACTTGCAGTTTAGACGGTCTTTAACAGGAAACAGATGGACGGAGTGGATTAACTTAGTTGAAAGATTAGTCCCAATAGATTTAACATCTCAGGAGGATACGTTTAGACGGCGTTTGACACCCTCTGGGTTATTCTCAGTTAAGTCTATGTATTCACATTGCTTAAATAGTAACACTATTTTCCCTCACAAATACCTATGGAAATTAAAGGTACCTTTGAAGATTAAAATTTTTATGTGGTTTGTACAAAAAAAAGCAATTCTTACAAAGGATAATTTGATTAGAAGAAGATGGAATGGATCTAAGCAGTGTGCTTTTTGTGAGTCTGATGAGACTGTCAACCATCTCTTCATTGACTGTGTTTTTACTCGCAATATCTGGCGTCTTATTCATTTCACTTATAACATATCTCCTCCAGCTAGTATAGAAAATATGTTTTCGGACTGGCTAACCGGGTTGGATAAATCTACAAAGGCTCGCATCCGCATTGGCGTTTGTGCTTTTATTTGGGCAATTTGGAACTGCAGAAATGATGTGGTTTTTAACAGGTCGGATAACATTCATTTTTTACAGGTTGTTCACAGAGCTACATATTGGATTCACATGTGGTCCCTCTTGCTTCCGCCCAACCAACGGGCGCTTATGGATTCAGGCTGTTCTCGGTTGATGGCGGTCGTTCGGGCTATATTCAACCGGGGTGGCTGGCAGCATACTAGACGGATTACGTCTTAGCTGATTTCTCTTCATCGGCACTTGAGCTTTGATGTCACTTTTAGTTCTTATTTTGTATTGTTTTAGCACTGCGTTGCCTTTGAACTTGGCTTTGTAAACTCTTAAACTCTTGCTACCCCTTCTTTTTTAATAAATGGCTGTGTGCATCGCTCTGATGCAGAGGCCGGGGATGTTCTCCTTTTCAAAAAAAGTCAAATCAGTGGCTTGAACTCTGATAGGCTGGATGTACAACCATCGTACTAACCATCCAACCGCAGGTTGGTTCTCCTCTCAGTTACTTTCTCGTAACATCACTTAACTTGGTTTTGTAAAACACGGTCAATTTTGGCGTTCAAGATGCGGACATTTGTTAGGTTAATATTTACGAATCATAATTTTTCGTAGGAGTTGAGACACACACAAGGGATAATATATTTTACCCATGTATAAAATTCAGTAGGATACTTGATATCTATCGTGTTATTTTAATACTACGGTGGACTTTCCGTACAAGTAAAATTATACTTAAATGAGTTTAATTATAAGAAAAAATTGCTCGGGATAGTGATTGCTTTTCCTGATCATAGCTCGGTGCATTCACGGAGAATAAACAAAATCATTATGGACAAAATGTCGAGAAACAGTTCATTGTGACAACTGCCAGCGTGTCCAATTTAACCATCCGAAATTAACCATTGCTCCATCTACACTCTATCTTGTCCAGAGCGGCATTTTGATAAAAGCAAGATCAACATGGAGCTTGGTTCTTGAAAAATTCGGAAACAAATTCCTAGGTGTAGATAATGTTGAACTCTATAAGTATGCAAAATCTCCATGTATAAATCATTATCTGTTAGGTTGAAAAAAATGACAAATGTGTTGATCCGGATCGATGGTAGTGCATAGTTTAAAAAGCTTGAAATATTACCAGATTTTCCATTTTGTGTAGCCTAGAGTAAGTCGAATTTTGCATTGAAAATTTGCACACTCATAGATTTCGACAATGTCTACACCTAAGATTTTTGTTTCGAGGCTTTAAACCTTAAAAATGCATATTATGATTTTTTTATGATAACGAACTCTATGTAGCTCGGGCTCCATTTACACATCGGGCTCTATTGTTACGCTATATCCGAAAGAAATGATGTAAATGCTCTTACAACGATTGCGATTGGCATGCTGCCAAGAGAACAGAGCAGATACAACAATTTTGGTTGGGCATCCAGGAGCGCTATCGAGATAATAAAAGGTAATATAGGTAACATAGAAAGGTATCTGAGCACTAACGAGATACATATAGACGTGTCATTCAAAAATACTCCCTCTGACCCATAACAATTGACGTGAGTTGTGTAGAAATTTGCATTAGCACATTATTGTTTCCACGACAATCATTTCCCGACCGGAGGTAGTACTAAATAAGAATGGATAAAACAAGTAAATAGGTAATATGGGATCATAATTATTCTATTGAACCAACAAGCTTAGCCTCATCGCTGGCTACCAAATCACGCACACATATGGGGCTTCCCCCACCATACAATGTGGGATTCAAGCACCAACGCATACACACAAGATCCAGGGCATGAGCTTCTGCGATCGACAATAAGAAACGAGCCTAAAAGAAACTAAATTCAAATGCACTAGGAGCTGAGAATCCGATTATGTTTGGCCAAGAATAGGGCTCGCCTCCATCACACAAACCAGAGGCAGGTCTTGGGACGTAGAAGAATAAGAAACAAATTTGAAACGTGTGGCACCCAAGTCTCGAGAGACCTAACACAGGCTATTGTTTCAATTTGTAATGCATCATGCTGATGAATGGGGCAATAGATGTACACAGAAGAAGATCGATCAAGTCGACACGAAAGCACCAAGAAAATTTTAAAGCGTGCTCTCAACTCCTATACACTTAATCATTTTTTGTACATTGAGACCGTAGGAATAGATGATAAACCATATATTAATGCGTAGGACCAATCGGAGCCAAAGTCTAATAACTAATAATTACATAGTGCCGGAAACATTTCCACTCAATACCTAATAATTAAATAGTACGGGTGTAAGTTGATTTAATTTACTACTGATACCACAAAATATATAGGATTATGAACAGTAGCATACTAACTAATGACTACTCACAAGTAACTACCATATGCTGATGTAGCCAGATGGCGATCGAGAGGTGCGCCTCCTCCCAATCATAGCCAATGTGGTCTATCGACTTTCTGTCCTTCCGCTCGATTACGCTAAGTATGCCAGTAATGGATTAATGCACCGTTAGCGCTTCTTTATCCACATAAGGCAATATAAACATATAAGATCATCTAACTAGTATGTTTGATCTATTGTACAGTATCTAATAACATTATTCACATGAGTGTGTTGGTAATACTAATTCTCAATGTTCACCATTTTATCATCACTAATGCATCATATAAGAAGTATAAATAAACATCAGATCCGGAAATTTCTAGATCAAAGATAAAAAATACTCCCTCCGATCGGTAATGATTGTCTTGAGTTATATTGCTATTTGTACTATGCTAGTAGCATCTCCAAGACAACTATTACTAACGCATAGATGTCTTATAGTGTGTTTCCATAAATTTTAGGGTATCTAAAAATATCTTAGAAATGGTTTACAAAGTACGAGTTTAAGAAATATCAAATAGAGTTTGGACATTAGAAATACCTAGCTTAGCTGTAAGAACCAGAAAACTGTTCTCAAATCACTTTTGTAGGGCCTCCCTAGCTAGTCTTGTTCGTACTCCTATGTATTTGCGGTAAAAGTTTCTCGTCATTTCCTTCAAGGTTTACAATTCGAATGCGAGCATTTGTGCTCAGTTGGTGGCCATGTGAACAGGCAAATGAAAATTAGAATCCTCATGGAGTGTGGCGTCGTTTCTTTTTAAGCTACATCTGATTGGTGTAGCTTGTCCAAAGTATGCAACCAAAAATAGGGAAACTAACAAAAGACTTTGTTCTCACTCTATTTTCATATAAGTCAACGTTAATTGGATAGATGAAAGTGGCATGTTGCTACATCACCTTGTATGTCCATGGGCTGGGCTTATGTCCCGCCATACCTAAATACATTGGGATATAACATATTTATTCCTTAACGTACCAAAAGCACTTATTCATAATTTCTAGATTTTAATACCAAGACCACACTGCTCTTTAGGCATACTCACCACATCCCATTGACTAGATGATATTTTCTTTTATTTACATCTTCATCCCAAACTATTCTACACCTAGAAAACTCAAATATTTTCCTAACACCAACTGGCAATTGGTAAATCGACGTCATATGAATAGGCATTTTAGAGAGATAGGTTTGAGTCAAAATTACTCTCCCTCAGATCAAAAACAATCTCCACTGTTCACATTTATGTTCCATATATGAAATTTTCAGCAGGTTTCCATGCTACATTCTTAATTCTAGTTCAATCCATACGAAAGCAAAGTGTCTCTCATAGGAAAAGTTCCCATTTGACAAGTAAAAGTGGAAAACAAGAAAACCGTGTCATCATACTGTAGCATATTAATTCCACCGGGTACACTTCTTCCATCATAAGAAAACTTCAAATGATGTAAGAGTATTACAATCACGAGATGACAAGTCATCTTTAGGCGAGACTAAAGGTTATATACAGTGGGCAATATACACGAGCCCTTGGAGAACAAAAAACGAGTTATACTCATATGTGCTAGCTAGCATAAAGTCCTCTAGAAGAATTTGGATCATGCTTAAACTGTCTTCATGCGAACGTTTGAGCTTATTAATCTAAAAAAAAGGTTGATGTGTATATATACGGATGCAGGCTACCAATTTTGTACCTTGGATTGCCTTCGGCAAGGAGGATTTCGAATGTGTCTTGTTTCGCTGACTGTGTATATGCGATCCAAACCCAAGAAAGAACCAATTAGAAACATAACACATGTACATTCAGCCAACCCAGGAAGAATGCATAACTATGTTCCAGTGTGCATGTGCATGATGTTCACGGCGTACCCACCAGAACTCAAGTTCAACAAATCTAAATCATCAAAACAAGGTACTACTGGATCTAGTAGTAGGCACTATACAAAACCCCATGATTCATTCATCATAATTAACTCGAGGCTGCTTTGGATGGTTGGCAAGCTGGCGCTCAAGGTCTTCCTTGAGTGCTTCGTGGTTGGAACCCTTAACTAGAATGACTTGCTTCAGTTCAGATAGATAATCTAGGCCAGAAAACTCATACCTGGACCCGCTGCAGCACTCCACCTTGAGTATCTCAAGATTTTGCATTGTTTTCTTTCTAGATCCAAAAGTCACAGGTAACCTAGAGCTGCAAGCAATCTCGAGGATTCTTACATTCTGATAAGTGTAGTCCTCATATCCACTCAAAAGGACACAAAAAGGGACCTTGCCATTCTCATAAGATTGAAGCGCATTGACACGAAGGCGTAAAATGCATAGTTTTGGCAGCTTACCAAGGGACCTTATGACATCTTCTGTTAAAGTGTCCATCTCTAAAACCATCTTTGTGATCTTGCTAAGCTGGCCACCAGATAGGGGTAACTTATCTTTAAGCCCATATAGTTTAAAGCTCTGTAGGCTCTCCAGCTCTAGTGCCTCTGAGATTCCATCCAAGCAAGCTTGATGACCCTTGTCAAGCCGGACTGACAATGATTCCAGATGGACATTGCCCGTGATCGCCGACAGGAACTTGTCACTGTTCTTGCTGTTGATGCCGGACACTCCAAGCTTGCACAACTGGGTGAGGTTCTTGAGCTCTTTCACCATAGCCTTCCCCCATGATGCACTGACGTCGACAACACCAAGCGTGCGCAACGCTGTCAGTCTTCTGGTCCCTCCAGGCAACCTAACACCGATTAGGCGGCGGCGTTTGCACAAGTCAGAGAAACAGAAGCATTCAGTCGTTTGTGTGTGCACTAGTGTGGGTGGTTCCTCTTCTGGGACACCCGTGCCGGCACGGAAGTACTGCAGATGCTCCAGCTTGGTCATGCTCTCTGGCAGGGTGACTATGGAGGTTCCTCGGACATCCAAAGTCTGGAGCTGCCTTAGATCACCTATTGAGCATGGCAGATAGCTGATCTCGTGGCATCCTCGCAACGAGAGGAACTTGAGGCGACGCAACTGCAACACCATACTCTCCACATCTTCATCATTCACACCTTTTGCATCCTCTAGATCAAGCACCCGAAGCAGCTTCATACTTTCTGACATGAAGAATGGTTTCCAGACCCCAAACACGGTCACCGACCGCAGCCGCGACAAGTCGATGCTCTTGAACACAACCTCATCTCTGTCCCAGCTCTCCCCAATGACAAGGTGACGCCCCGTGCGCTGGGTGGTCGGGACGCAGTTTCCCTCTAGTTCAAACACGAGGTTCTCATCCATTCGTCGTGAGACGACGTATTCACGGATGAAGCCATTGACTTGGCACCAGACCATTCTAGTCTGGCCCAACACGGTGGTGGCTGCCTTCTCTGGTGGCTGCTGGATTATGCTCAAAGCAAGGAGATTGCTGATGAATGCCTCCCCATTTTGATCGGCAGATTTGTTTTCACTGTCTCTGGCATAGGTCTCGGCGACCCACCGTCTCACTAGACGCCTCCGCCGGATGCTGCAATCTCGAGGGAAAAGTGACAGGTAGAAGATACACGGCTTGAGGAAGTCCGGGCAAAGACGAAAGTAGCAACTTATCCAGCTGAACAGACCACGGAGACTGTCGTCGAAGCCTCGGTTGTTCTCCAACTCGTCCATAAACTTGAGATTTATTGAACGTGCAGTCTCCATCCATCTGACTGTCTGTGTAGACAATAAGCTACCTATAGCAACTATTAGTTTCGGAAGTCCCCCGCACTTGGATGTAAGTTCTTGTAGCTCCAGTTTGAGATCATCGGGCAATGTAGTCTTCCCGCATACCTATTGTTCCCGCAATTTACGATCAAACACAGATTAATTAGTGAGGGGCAAAGTATACCATGCATCTATGCTGCTTACTTTATGTTTCCTTGCAGAAGATATGATGTGTGCGGTTAACACACAAGCTTGTTACAAATAGAAGCTTGTTATCAATGAAATTATTTAGTCACGTATATGCTGTAATGCCAGGGAAATACAAAATGTAATGGATAAAAGTGACATTTTCTATCTAATAGAAGAGAAAATACTATTACCTCAGTAAGGGTCGTGTGAGTTTGTCTATGTTTGCTTATGTTTGTGTCTCTTATAAAAGTTCCATGCAAGGTTTAATAGCCAAATGACTTATTAATTAACCGCTATCCTAGTTGAGTATGCATAAAACCACTGAGGCGGATTTAACAGGGATCTAGTAGTAACTGATTCTAATTCCTGAGCGATTCGGAAGAACTTGGGCAGAGTTCAGGCATGATAACTTCAATATGTAGCAATAAGGCATGCAGGAAATTACAGATAAGGAGCTCTCTGAAACAGGGGTGCTAAAACAGACAAAAGTTATTTTTTCGTGAGAAAACACACCTCTTTGAACAGATCAAAAGCTGCGCCAGCATCTAGACTTTTGACATTATACACGAGCTCTTCCTTATCTGCACAGTATGTCGCAATGCTTGCTTCAGTTGTAATGACGATGATAACATTATTTGAAGATCTATTGATCAAGGAATCTTGTATCAAGTCCCACTCTTCCTTAGACTGCACATCATCAATGACGACAAGGCAATGACCTTGTCCTAGAATCTCTTGACACTCTTGAATGGGATTTTTGTTACTATGGCTTTCATTTTCCGTGGCTTGAATGGATCTTGACTGAAAATTCCAAAGTAAGCTCCGAGAGAAGTCCCTTAAATTGAGCGGATGTGATACATCCACCCAACCATATTTGTGAAATATATTCTCCTCGCTATATATAATTCTGTCGATGAATAAGTTTGTAACGAGAGCCGATTTCCCAACGCCAGCTATTCCCCATACAGACATTACTTTGTAATGTGAGTTAGTTATGTATTGACGAAGCTCCATCATTTCTATGTCACGTCCAATAAAGGGCACTTTCTTGGTTCCTGCACGGCCTTCACTTTTTTTATAGTCCAGGATTGTACTCCAGTGGGTCTCATTGTTGTTAGAGGATGCCTTATCAGTTTTCCCTCCGGTATCCCCATCACCTTGTGATCCCTGGAAATAGAGAAAACTAGTTTGTAAATCTTTACAGATCATGGCACCACATAAACCCTAAATGAAAATATAAAATTTTACAGATAAATATGCATGGCATGTCCAACGCTGATTTGTCATTTTTGTGTAGGCCTAAATAAAAACTATTTCACGACGAGATTTTGCAGGACCATAGAATACGTCATTGTCAACATCTAGAATTTCTTGTCAGAATTTTTTGAAACCTAAAATGTCGATTTCAAAAAAAAAAAAAGGGCCCATGGAGCCCGTCCTCCAAAACGACTTTTCGCTTACTCAGGCTCTGCTTGTACTCGGGGTATTTTCTGTGGATGTGTATGATCGTTATACGTTGAGTTTTTTGATTATACTGACAATAAATTTGTCTACCACCAAGACCAAGTTGTTGTGTAAGTCACCTATGGCCGTGTGCACCATTTGTAGAAGCCGGAGTTTATGGGGATCACGAGCCAGACGATGACACTAAACATATGCTTACTTAATTATGTACTATGTGAAAAGTGCAAGTAGCTATCATTGCAACTATGAAACAAGATGAATATGCAGAAATCGTTTGATATTGTATTGAGTCTCAATATATATGATGGTACGACACTAGGAGGGAAAGAATCCTTGAGACTTTAGCACAGCATGATGATTTTCTCTTAGACATAGCAATTCACTATTTTTTCAAAGTGTACCCACGATGTATGTAATGTAAGCAACAAGACATATGGACAGAAGTAGTAACGTGTATTCGCTGAATGTAAATGATGTAGGGTCTAGGCTTTACCTCTTTAAAGAAGGCATAAACACAGTGGTCGGCCGAGAACTGGTTCAGATCCCAGACTTGATACGGATTTCCCACGACCAAGCTTGCGACTTGGAACTGCTTGGTGGACACGATGATGCAGCTACCATTGTTCATGTTGGGGAAGAACATCCTGATAGCACCCCACTCCGCCATGGTCGACAGGTCTTCCAACACGACGAGGTATCTCTCGGTGTTGACCTGCTGCACGAACTCTCTGAGGTGATCGCAATGGCTGGCCTCCATTCTCTTCTGGATATCTGCAGCAATGATTGCTCCTTTATGCTCTTCTTCTTCTTCCTGCTGAGGCTTGTTCGCGTCGAATTCAGCGGCCAAGCACCGGACCAGGCCGTCGGGACTGAAAGGAACCGTGAGCTTCACCCACGCGCGGCAGGGGAAGCTCTGCCGGACTTCCTGGTCGTTGTAGGCCTTCCAGATGACGGCCGCCGCCGTTCCGAGATCACCGCTGCACACGGAGATCACCCGCAGCTCGCCGCCTTTCTTGGTGAGCAGATGGGTGAAATCCCCATGCTGCCTTCTCCCAGTCTCCCTCGACACGGCCGCCGCCGGTTGTTGCTGCACGACGGCGGGCTTGGAGCCGGTGTCGCTGATAAGGCTGTAGCGCGCATTCCTGGAGCTCACGTCCTCTACCCTCGCCTTGAGCTGCTGGATCTCGTCGATGGCCACGTCGAGGGGCAGCGCCGGCCTCCCCGGAAGGCACGACGGGACCATGCGCCACCACCAGGTGCTCTTGGTGTCCAGGTGGACGACGAACTCGATGCAGTCCTCCACGTCGTAGGCCAGGTCGCGGATCTGCCGCACCCAGGTGATGACCACCTCGTTCTCGACGCGCTCTGCGCTGGCCACCTTGAGGAAGGATTGCATCATCTGGAACTCGCTGGTGATGAACACGAGGTCGCGCTGCGCGCTCTGGCGCAGCTTGGCCTCCTCCTCGATCGCCGCCTGGGCCTTGCTCACTGCTCCCTCCACCACCGACTTGGCCATGCCAATCACCAGGTCCGCCATTGCTCTTACTCTCGCTTGATTGGGTGTCTGTTCTAGTCTAGCGAGTATTATCTCACCTTTTCAGTTGTACAGTAATGATAAAGTTACTCAAAGTATTCTAAATCCAAGCAGCCTGTAGACTGTACTGACTATATGTAGCCAAAAGGGTCCTCCATCATCAACATACCTGGAGATATTAACAAACACTATTCCATGAAGCAGCATATTTTAAAGAGGGGTTCCAAATATTAATAAGGAATCTTTTGACTGTACAGTAAGATGTTTAGCTAAACCATATTTTCGGAATACTGCCAGAATCTTGAGAATCAATGTTACTATCACACACTTCTTATTCATGTCTTAGAAAATAATTATCAAGGATCAAGTACGGGACATAATTTGGGACCCTTCATGTCCCTGATCTCGTTCTGAAACATTTGGTTCATGCAAGAATCCCATCTACATTCTGATGAAAAATTTACTTGTATTAAACTCAACTCTAGATATGTAAGTATTCTTAGACTGAGAGATAAATAAGCAATAACTTTGCCTGAACCCGCCTCATGTCTGCAATGTTAATTTCACAATGGTTGATTATAAAAACAAGTTCCATGAACAAAATCACAAATAACATGCTTCCAATTTTTGTGATTTAGCCTTGTTTAAAGTGCACAAGAGCGCTGATGGCATGAATATCTATCTATCTATCAATATAGCAGTGAGCAGACCTGGGCCATGGGCTCCGTGGGGGTCGACGAGGATATTCTTGCGCCGTAGATGGCCCTCCGTCACACGAGGAGAAGAACCTTGACTGTCGTAGCAGTTTTTCTTGTCGCGCATTAACACAAGCACCTTCCGGGCAGAAGAAAAGCTAAGCAACTACTAGTGAAGAAAAAAGAAATGGATGGGAGAATCAGTACATGGAATTCAGGAAAGAGAGAAAACAGCTATGAACGGAGACAGTGCCCGCTAATGAATGCGACCGCGTGGGAGTAGTACCTGTGGTGGGCTGCTTCATGCCGCGTGGGAGCAGCACAGCATGCGTGGTGCCACCGGCCGCTGCGCCTCGTGTCGCCATCATCGCCGCGCGCGCTCGTTGTCGCCTTCGTGGAGTTGGCGGCCGGGCTGGGCTGGACGAGATCGGGATCTATGTTGGCGGTCGGCAGGGGGGAGCTCCGGCGGCTAGCTGCGTTTGCTACGAAAAAACTAACTGCGCAGATCAGCAGACAGATCGTTTGTGAGCATCTGTGTATTAAATCAATCATTCTCGGAGGGAGGGAGGGAGACAGTAAACTGGTCATAGTCAGGAGTAATTTTATACGTACTAGTGACAGGTAAATGTCATAGGTGTCATGATACAGAGACTTTTATTTATTATTACTTTATAAAAATGTTTTTATCAAAAACACTATATATTATGTTATTTCAATTCTCTCTCTACCATGCCACATCAGATTTTTTGTCTACATGAGATGCTTGTTATCACCTACGTTATTCCACTATGGGCAGACTTAACTTATACACGAGGTGGTACCATGGCTGAAATACTTTGTTTGTCATGTTTGCCCATGAAGACAAATGAGAAATTTAATCAAATGAGATGCTCCCCATGTGCCCAACGCCAGTCGACGGCCACCAACCCCTCCGTCGCACCCACTCTCTAACAACCACCTCTACCCTTCCTAGTCCTAATCGATAGTCATGTTCTCCCTCTGAGATGGCTCCGTGCGAGCTCGGTGCCATCAGAGGGGGACGGGTCCGTAGTTAGGTAGTATGTGTCTTCTGTGATTTTGAGGAGCCAACCAATCACCTATTTTTTGCTTGTCCTTTTGCTCGTCTTATATGGATAATTGTTCACTTTACGTTTAATGTTTAATATTCTGCGGCTGGCCAATAAAATGAATATGTTTGGAAATTGGTTAAATAAGGTTGAGCCAAAACGAAAGGTCATATTCATGCGGTTATTTGGGCGTTATTGAATTGGATAATCGACTTGGTCTTTTACAAGGTTGGGAATGCTATTTTTTTACAAATTATTCACATGGTTATACATCCATGCATGGTCCTATCTTCTCTCCGAGGGTCAGCACGAGTGGACACACATGTGAGGTGGGCTCCTACGACGAGGAAGGATGACATTACAAGATCGTATGGCATATCGCGGAAGTTAGGTGGGACAAGTGATACAAAAAAGTATCTTAAAAATTCTTAATTTTACGGTATACCACCTTAGAAATGCTTTATGATGTGAATCAGTAAATCTATATGATGTTGCAGAAATTTAAATCCACTCAAATTACCCTCCTATGCCGGTACTACATTCACCCGTGATTATCTAAAATTAAGCGTATGCGATGATATCACTAAACACATAAATAATTAGATAAACATATTGTGTACAGTGTCTTCAGAAATAAAATATATTTAATATGAAAGAAAGCGTATGATATCATAGGATTCACAAACGATTGTGTTGAAGAAACCGTGGGCAAATAACTTAGGCATACACATCATTCTCTTTAATAAACCGTTTTCAATGCTTCCACCAATGCACATGATTTTGCTATCTCTAGGTGAGAGATCCCATCGACAACTCCCGCATGGTGATGGTTCAATAAACCGTGTGCGAAGCTTGATATTAATTATGTACTTTGTCTGATTTGTATTAGTGCGCACCGACGTCTTCTTGTCATGGCAAGAGGAACGCGAGAGGATGTGGAGGTAGGGGGCAGCATCGGCTAGGGTTTGTGGTCGTGTCGCCCCTTGAGAGCGACATATATCGGGACCTCTCTGTAGGGTGTGTGGTTAGTGTTTTTGATCTATTAATATATCCAATGAGATGGACAAGTTGGCAAGGAATCTGCTAACCACGCTTTTTGAAACCACCAATCACATCTAATTAAGCTTTTGTCTGATGTGGGAAGATGCCTCAGGATGAATACTATAACACTCAATTTTCATCAACTTCTTTTTGGAATTTACGAATATGTTCGTGGACATTCGAGTACAAACAATTTTCTCAAAGACGATGAAATAACCAAATTAAGCCGGTTGAGTTGATTGTCGAGTACGTGGAGTACCGGGTACCAGATGGGAGGACAAAGCCGGTTGAAGGATATAGGGTAGGCCGGGCCATCTACATAGGGTCCGACTACAATACAAGGCGAATCATCAATTTAGAGCAACTCCAGCCAGCCCCCCAGGAGCACTTTTTGGCCGCCGGCGGATGAAAATCGTCCCAGTCGTGCCCCCAGGACGTTGTTTTTCACCGGATTAAAGCAAAAGATTCCCCCACGTCCAACACGAACCCAAGCCACTGGGTTTCAGCTGGGGGCGCCGACAACTCGTTTTTGCATGCAGCAGCCCCACAGTCACCCTCCCACCATCCTCTCTCTCCTCCTTTTCTCCTCTCTCTCCTCCTTTTCTCCTCTCTCCTCTCTCCTCTCTCCTCTCACTTTTTTCCACCTACCGCGCAGCAGCACCACGAACCAACGGCTGGAGTGTACTGGGTTGGGGGGCTATTGGGAAACAGGCCACCCCCAGGACGCCGGCGTCCCCCCAGGCGGCCGTTTTTGCGTCGGCATATCGCGCTTGGGGGGCGCAACTGCTGGAGTTGCTCTTAGAGTACAAGACAAGCAAGTAGTACATATTCACAATATCCGAAATATTTTGTATCCGAATAGGACTTAAAATTTACTTGTAATCCTACATGGCACGTTATAACCCTACCCCTATCCACCTATAAAAGGTGGGATAGACAAGTCTATACAGTACAATACCGCATACACCAAACCTAGGCATATGGCACCGAATAAATATAACTAGCCGCAAACAGGAGAACGTCTATTAACGTCGTGTATCTCGGGGCCAAAACCTGTTTACATTTGTCTCTATTGAATCTCCGTTCATCTACATAAGTGGGCTGGTTATTTATATTACCGTCGAAGATTGCGGTGTGATACGTCTCAAACATATCTATAATTTTTGAGTGATCCATGCTAGTTTTGTGATATTGTCACATGTTTTTACTGTTATTTATATCATTTTTATGCATTTTGTCGGACTAACTTATTGACAAGATGCCCAGTGCCAGTTCCCTGTTTTTGCTGTCTTTTTGTTTCAGAAATTTACTTCTGAAAATATTCTCGGAATTGGACGAAAATTTACGGGGATTATTTTTACGCCAAGACGAAGACGGAGTACGAAGGGCAGCCTCGGAGGCAACCCACAGGGCACACGCGGCTACCAACCGCGGCCCAGGGGTGACCCGCGGGTGGGGCCCGCCCCTGCCCTGTGGGCACCTCCTCGGCCCCCTCCGACTCCTATAAAATCACAATTAACCTAAAAACGTCGAGGCGGCGATTATTTTCCAGAAACTCGACCCCGACGCGCCGTCACTGAAAACCCTAGTTCGGGGTCCAATCTAAATCTGATCCCGGCACTCTGCCGAAGGGGAGATCGATCCCGGAGGGCTCTTCATCGACATGCCTTCCTCCGGGACGAACTGTGAGTAGTCTCACCTTGGACTACGGGTCCATGGTAGTAGCTAGACGGTAGTCTCTCTCTCTTGTGCTTCATGTCTTATGATCTTGTGAGCTGCCTAACATGATCAAGATCGATTATTGTAATGCTATGTGATGTGTTTGCTGGGATCCGATGGATTATGAAGTTATGTTCAGATTGTGCATGATTCTTATATGAGTAATTTATGTTCTTGCATGCTCTCCGATGTGCGTAGTTACTTTGGCCAAGTGATTGTGTGTATCTCCAAGAGAGGGTATTTATGCTAGATAGTTGTTTCATGTCCCCTTTTGTTCCTGGGCACGAGTGACAGAAACGTCTAAGGGCGAGGGTGTGCTGTTGCTACTAAGGGTAAAATAGCGGTGCTAATGTCTATTTTGATATTAGTATTGCTTACATCATGCACTTTACTTAATGCAATTGTCTGTTGCTTGCAACTTAATACCGTTGGGTGACAGGCTGGATAGCGATCCCACGGTGGACTATTTAGACAAAGACGCAGTTGGACTCAACGGTCTTTGTTCCTTGTCGTGATGCCTCCATAAATATTATCATGTCCTTTTTGTCATAGCTAAATTGGGTTTGTGTCATAATCTTGTCAATTGCCTAGCTGTAATTCGTTCACCCATCACATGCATATTTTATCTACTTGAGAGACTCCACTAGTGAACCCATGGCCCCCGGTCCATCTTTTTACATTGTTTTCAACCTTATTTACTTGCTTTTAATCATCAGTACTCCTCTGGTCACTTTTCATATTTTATCTATTTCATCATACAATTAACCGCTTTGTGTTCTGCGAGACCGGAGAGATTGACAACCTCTCCGCCGTTGGGGGCAAAGTATTTTGGTTGAGTGTGTGCAGGTCCACGTCTGTTGATGGTTAAGCGCTAGAGATCTTCAACATTCACCTCGTTGTTGATTTCAAAGTCCTACTGGTTCGATAAACCTCGGTTCTTCAATTGAGGGAAAACTGCTACTAGCTACAATTCCGCCTTCGCTTGGGGCACCACCCAACTTATTAATATCCACCATCACGGTGTCTTCATGAGGCTCTGTTAATAGCAAGAACGGGCTAGACATCGTTTGAAGTTTCATCCCCAACAAAGTCAAGAAAATGACTACACGAATACATCACCGTGTACCCTCGACGATGGTGATGATGCACTGCAACACACGCTGAAGGAGATCAAACCAGAAGCACAATACACAAGACATTGTGCCAGTGTTTTTGTAGACCCAAAACCCCGCTTGCCTGCGAGGATCCTGTCAGGACACCTTGTAACACCATCGTGTATTGCACACCTTGTAACACCATTATTTACATTTATACACTACACATATTTCAAAGTTTGTGTAGGAGTTTCAATATTTTTAATCTTTTACCAGGTTCTAATTATTTTGGTCAATTTCCATACAATTATTTAAAGGTACTCTAATTTGACGGTTAAGCACAATGCATATGGTTGAAAATTAAAATGACATATATGCACCAAATCACACATGTCTATACCTAATGAATTTGTGTGGCATCGATTATGAATTGCACACGGTTTATTTGGTAGAACCGTTTGCAGTGCATCGACCATGATTGATAGTCCATAACCGACTGAGTTGAAACTAGTGAAGATGGTTTGTGTTTTAACTTGTGTGCGATTGCATACACCACATACAATTTCTTCTCTCCGTGTGCGATAGGGGTGTGTGTGTGTGTTGGGTGTTGGGGGGGGGGGGGACTGTAAATATCTGATCTATACAAGTGTATCCTAAACTAAATGCAATCCTAATTCATTGTATTTTTTCCATGATGGTTTACCGTAGAACGCTGCGAACCACCAATTGGGAACAAAATTTCTCTCAAACACCACATCAGTATAAGTTGGAGTCATATACTACAACATCACTTTATTATTTTCACCGCCAAAAAAGTAACAAACAACACAACATTCTACCAGTCTAATTAACAAACATCAAATCAAAACATAAGTTACAATGAATAACTTCTACCTAACTTTATTAATTAAGACGTGTTGGGCAGGAAAGCGACTGACAGCCAGACTTGCTTGCCCCATAAAGAAGCTACAACTTCCTTCCCTACATTTTCATGAAACTAAATAATCTCGGGAGGGAGAGCAACAATGTTCCACCCCGTCTATGATTCAACTTCAATATAGTCCGTTGAGCCGTTCGACAATTTCCTTTATGGAGGGTCTCTCCTTCCGCTCAAGCTTCACACATTTTACACCAATGTTGATGCACGCGTTTACTTCATGGAAACGGGTTTCATTTAACTTTGGATACTTGGACATTATGTGCTCTTCTGTCCAAATTTGTATCACCTACACAAAAAAATTAAATCATGATCTTCGCTTGTAATATACAAACTGAAAGTAACACGATCATGCAAATTTCCATATCAAAACCAGTAAGAAATATTTTTCTCGGTCTCATACATTCTCAATATATTGCATTCCAGGCAAGTCCTTGTCATTGGAAAGATTTTTTTCTCCGGTGGTGATCTCCATGATTAGTATGCCTAGACTATATATATCTGCTTGAAGTGAGACTTTTCCGCTGTATCGATATTCTGGTGCAATATATCCACTGAAATCATTGACAATAAGATCGAGTTTAATGACCATGTACAGGTGCCGATGTCACTTATTTAATTGAAATAAGAATGAAATAATATCATAGGTTGCGATGGGCTTACTATGACCCCATAACGTTTTGTGTGATTATGTGGGTTGCTTTTTCACCAAACAGTCTCGCGAGTCCAAAGTCAGCAATTTTCGGCACCATTTTATCGTCCATCAGTATATTCTCAGGCTTAAGATCCATATGAATAATGGGTACCTCCAACTTGTGTAGGAAAAGTAAACCCTGGCATATCCCCTTGACTATTTTGAAGCGGATGTCCCAATCAGTGATATCATGTCCAGCTGGAGAAGCAAATAATAAATATTATGTAAGATATATGGCATCAAATGTGGTCTATTTCTTGGAATAACAACGGTACATGATATGTTGACAAATGCCGAACGTATCTGTCCTGTTGTTAATGTATTATACTGATCAAGGCGATCACAGTATAAATAGTAAAAATAATACTATAAACGATGCCAAAACTCGCAAGGTAAAGTTCAAAGGTAACTCGAAGAGAAATGCAAACAGGAGTAGTACGAAGGAATATGTGTACTACATACCGTAAATATAGTTGGCGAGGCTTCCTTTCGTTGAATATTCGTAGCAGAGTAAAGTTTCAACAGTGTGTTCCTGAACATATCTTCCGTTCCTCTCCACCGATTTGGTTTGTGCTTCACGGCAGTATCCGACCATCTTCACTATGTTCTCATGTTTCAGCGCCATGACATCTTGAACCTTACTTTTGAAATCTTTATCACGTCCTAGTGGCGAATTTGCCTCTAGTTTCTTCACAGCGATTAGATTGCCATCTTCTAGAGTACCCTGTTTGGCCCCATACATAGATGATACCTGTATTAGCACATGAACTTCCGAGAAGACAGAAAGAAGCTATGGCGAAAACATACCTTGTAAACTGTTCCAAATGAACCTGTGCCAATTTTTTGCTCATCGGAAAAATCTTGTGTAATCTCTTTCAGATAACTCAACTTTGGCCCTGCTGATAGTTTGCTTAGAACGCTCTCTTGGGAGGCCATTTCTGATGACTTTCAGAAGTTACGCACACTGTGTATAGCTACAAAGTTTGGACTGTTAAAAATTTATTTGACCAAAATAAGACGGTAAAAATTAACAACAGACATATGCATCGATCGAGAGGCCAGGACTTTTCCCCTTTTCAAGAAAAAAAACTAAGTGTAACTGAAAATAGCCAACTTCTTGAAGCACTAACCTTGAGATGAACACTGGGAAGAGAACAACGAAAGGGTCTGAGGCTCTGAGATGAGTGATTTCCTTCCTGCGGTGTACTGCAAGCCCAACGAGATATCGATTGGTATCAAGATTGTTTAATATATTTTGCATTTGAGATGTTGACTCTAACTTAAGATACCCGTTGGGAATATGCCATCCATGTGGCCGCTTTAATCGATGAACGGCACCACATAAAAAAAAAGGAGTAGGTGACTAGGTGAACGGGAGCTAGCCAACTGGTGCGGTGTACATCAGGTACGATGCATCTGTCGGTGATGAGGCGATAGATCATGGATGGAGATGGAGATGGAGATGGAGAATGGAGGGTGGAGAAATGTGAAAGATTTGGAACGCCGATTTCGGGGCACCTGAAGATCGAGCTTGGTTTCTAAGAAAACTGAAAATGGTACTTTGGAGTTTCAAAATATCTATGTGAACACAAATACATGGTATGTATATTTGTGCAAAGTTTCGGTAAAAAACACGTTATATTTTGGGTTACAGAAAAATAACAAATTTGTGACAGTATAAAGGAGTAAAAAAAAACCTTATTTTGTCCCGAATTTTGTCTTTTTCTATAGGCTGATAGAAAACATATTTTTAAACGAAATTTCCGGCCTCTTAGTAAATATGTATACGTATCTGACTTTCTGTATATCTTTTGGCAGATTTTTTTAACACAGAAAAATGATTTTTGTTGTTTTCAAAATTCAAATACAAGCTCATTGGTTCTCGGGTGCGCCACTACGAGTTTTCTACAAGATTGTTCTTTTTTACGTTAAGTTACTTTGTAGATGATTTGTGTAATGCTAACCAAATCGAATCAATCACACCGAACAAATAGGCTAGCAAAATTAAAAAACAATCTAAGGTGATCCAAAATAGAATAGTCACACAAAAAATCTCCACGAACCTACCATGAACCATATGCCATATGACATAATGGAAAAACAAAGAAGGAACTCCTAAACAAAGTGTTCAAGAGGTGATCGTCGTACGGTGGGAATTTTCATATCGCATTCGAGTCAAGTCCTTTAACATGGCACTCCCCCCCCCCCCCCACACACACACACACATCGACATTGCCTGATCCACGTGGAAGGTGGGATCACGTGTTCCACATGGAGTGCGCACATAGTAGTCGTTAAAACTTTCACCGTCAGCAACTTGTCTATCCGTTGATGACTTCTCGATTCTCTTGAGTCAATCCATGCCAAATAATTGTCCACACACGACGACGAACTGACAACTCCGACTTTGACGACGAGTAGCAGAGGAGAAATATGCAGGGCTTACGCCGACCAGAGACTCCCGCAAGCGACCAATCATCAAGTGTCATTGTCATCACTTAGGGTTTTCCACTGCAGCTCCGACTCCACAATCAAGAATGAAAGGCTTCTCAGATATGCTGGCAAGCCAACTACCAAAGATCCATGCCATCATCATTGCCAAAACAAATCGCCATATAAAGGATCCGGGCAGCCGCCTCGGCATCCACGCGGACAAGCCGCCAACCACATGCTCGTCCATCCGGCATTATCTCTGAAACGATGCCTCTAACCGGGGGAACAACGCTACAAGCGATGCCATCGTCGGATCCATGAATCTTGGATTTGAGGATTTTCCGCGGTATACAGACATCGAGTTGGGAGAGGAGATTAAGACCATCATCACAATGCCTCCAGCTGGAAGTTTTTTTTTTTGAAATGGGGGACTACCCCGGCCTCTGCATCAATCGATGCACACAGCCGTTTTATTGCAGCATCCATAATATTCAGAAAGGTTTATATCTCATGGATCAGATAAAGTGTGGCACAGTATGAGCCAACGAAATAAGACTAAAACAAGGGCATGAGGTTGGTCTGGGAACCTGTGAATAGAGGAACACGATGCGGATACGCAATGGTGACTGCAGAAGCTCTTTCGACTGAAATCCACCCTCACCAGTCGTCTCCTCCCGCGTAGGCCCCTTCATATGTGCTCGAAGGTGCCTATGCATCCTGTAGTCTTCTAGAAAGCCGCGCCACCTAGGTTGTACAAATCTTGGGCTACCCTCTCTAGCCGGGTGCACCCATAGTCCATAAGCGCTCGTTGGTCCACCGGCAGCAGGTAAGACCAATCTCGAATCCAGTGGGTAGCCTTGATAAAAACCTGTAGAAAATTTGTATTGCCAACCTTGTTAAAAACTACATCATTCCTACAATTCCAGCTGGAAGGTGAATGTCTCCCATAGACGACGCCATCGCAGCCTCCAGCAGCAGCAAGAGTAAGGATTTCTTCGTCCTGCTTCACACTCTTGTTCAAAAACCGTCCGGTTGCTGAACCACCAACAACACACAACATCTCCGCGCAACCTTACTCGTCGCATCAAGCCGCCATGGCTCTCCCTTGCAATAATGGGCTGCTGCAACAAAGCGTGGAGGGGAGCGACTCATTTTTTAGAGGAATCTTAGTAGTGGTAACAAGAAAAAAACGGCTATATACCGAAATGAAGAAGGTATGGAGATACCATAATTTTATTCTTAGTGAACAAGAATAGAAATCATAAGTAGTGCCATTACAATGCTTCTGTTCAGAACTTCAAATGGTAGAGATTTTTTTTATGGAGGAGCAATCTGCAACTGATGTAGGACTAAGCAAATACTTGACACATTCAATGACGTCCCACACATACGATAGAGAGTGAACTCGATTGATCTGATGGCTCTCCCTTGCAATAACGGGCTGCTGCAACAAAGCGTGGAGGGGAGCGTCTCGTTTATTAGAGGAATCTTAGTAGTGGTAACAAGAAAAAAAAACAGCTATACCGAAATGAAGAAGGTATGGAGATACCATAATTTTATTCTTAGTAAACAACAATAGAGATCATAAGTAGTGCCATTACAATGATTCTGTTCAAAACTTCAAATGGTAGAGAAAAGATTTATGGAGGAGCAATCTGCAACCGATGTAGAACTAAGTAAATACTAGATACATTCAATGACGTCCACATATACGATAGAGTGAATTCGATTGATCCGATGGCCTGTCTTGAAGCCTCTCCCACACAACATGATGCGGGCTGAAGAACCCCTTATTGTGCTTGCTCCCTAATCCCTTGTGGCTATTCTGGTAGAGGCTCCTCCAGGGCAACATAAACAATAGGCAACACAACCTCATCCACGGCGCCGGCTTTCTTGAGGAAGTCTTCAGTGATTTTATCACACGAGAAACCCTCCGACACTCTTGTGGCCTGCACAATGGCCATGTCCTGCCACTTCTTATAAGACGGTGCCTTCTCCTGGGCTTGCGAAGTTATGGTGATGTAGCACTTGGAACACGGTGGCAAAATTCCTCTGTTTGGGTGTGCTCGGTACCTCTTTTGGTCTGTGTTTATACTAAAGGCGATGAAGCTGGCTGCCTTGTTGGTGAGCTGCATACAGCATGGTATGTTCCTCTTTGGCTCGAATGGGAAGCGGAGCTCAAGGGAGGGATCCACCACAATATCTTTTCCCAAAACATCAAGACCTTTTTTTTCTTTGAACACTTCTAAATCATTGAGAATGTTTTCCTACAAAAGCAAAAGTACATGAATTAATTAACAAGCTAGAGCATGCACAAGGTCAGGCAGAAATATGGTTCAACTAGTAATTTATACTTTAGTGGGTCATGATATATATAGTATGAATGGTTGTATTACCGGGCCTGTAAGCTTTTCGTATGGTACTACGCCTATAAGTGGCTTTGGATCTTTCTTTAGTATTTCCTCGATCCGAGCATCTAATTTCTCCAGGTCATCAACAATCTTCGTTGTAGAAGGCCTATTGTCTCGTTCGCTGTGCACAGAACTCATCGCAATTTCCAAACATTTTGTTACTCCTAGTATGTCGCTTTCATCCCACCTATAGCCCGTGGTTTCTTGCATCTTTTTCTTCCAGTATTCTAATACCTGCAATATTGAATATATGTACAAACATGGTTTTACGTATGTAATGTACCTTGTGACTAAAAAATTACAGTAAGACCACAACAGGCAGAGAAAAGGAGAAGGATGGGAATTTTCTTACACTCTCGATAAGTTCTTTACGAATTCTTGCTGAATAGTTATGATTACGAAGCGCCTCACTATAGTCATCGTAGCCCTTTTGTCCGGCCAACATGTAGAAAATTATAACCCCGAGACTAAAAATGTCGTTCTTGGGTGTCACCTTGGCATTATTTATGTATTCTGGTGGCATGAACCCACTGCACAAAATCATAAGCACCGAATGCAGGACAGTTGTTAGTGCAATATTCAGCTACACCCTGTGCTTACTAAAGATTTACAAACCGAATCCTTGCTATCTACAGATGAATCCTGTATCAACTTACATTGTTCCTTTTGTTTTGCTTGTTTCGTGGGTCTTTGAATCACCAAAGAGCCTCGACAAACCAAAGTCACCAATTTTGGGCACAAAGTTTTCATCCAACAAAATATTATCTGGTTTTAAGTCCAAATGATAAATATAATTCTTCTCTCCTCGCCCTTTATGAAGGTGGTGCAGGCCCTCACAAGTCCCTTTAATTATTTTGTATGTTGTCGGTCAAGCGTATTTGCATGACTCATCTGCAGATACGGGGAAGCATGTATATTACTAATTACTATAACATGGTGGAATCATTTCGATAACAAGGAGTAAATATAATATTCGAACTGAGGTAGAGGACACCGTTACTCCTCTTACCCCTTAAGAGGTAAGTTGGAGCATCTTAAGAGAACTCACCAGAAATATGTTGGGAAAGGCTTCCGAGCTTCATATATTCGAAGCACAGAGCTCGTTCTGTTATTGCCGAAAGGAAATATTGTCCTTTCTGCTCAGTATGTGTATGTGTTTTCTCATAGCAGTAATGGAGCAGCCGTACAATATTTTTATGCTGAATCTTCATAAGATTACTGAATTCATTATTAAATGCGACATCATCAAGGTCATGAACTGGAAAAAGCTTCTTGACAGCAACTTCATCCCCATTAAGCCGTCCCTGTTCATATAGAGGGTTGCTTTTCAAGGTTACAAGGAACATCCATAATTGCTGATTAAAAATGCGATTAGTTCTGTGAAAAAACTATATTGTTAACCATACCTTGTAGACTTCTCCATAGCCACCGCTACCGACTTTTTGCTCCACGGCAAAGCCACCAGTTATTGTTTTTATCAACTCAAATGTGATACTGGAAGCCTCCTTTGATGACATTTTCGTCAAAAGGGACTACCTTGGACAAATTTATTCCACTTCACGACTGCCTACAGTAAAACAGAACATTTTATTTAATTAGTTTCCACAAAGAATAGTCATTTGCAGTATACCGTCACTTTCTATAGCCTAAAATAAAGCAACAGTATAGCACTAAAAAATTATCCTAACACATACAACTAGAGTTTCCCCATTTGCAAGCTGAAGCTAGAACAGGAGCTAACCTTCTCTTCGAGTGCCGATACACCCTTTGGATTGGACAACGGTTAAGTGACTTGACTTGGTTTGCCTAAATAATTTAATATCAACAGTTTGGGCACGGCATCAGAAATTATTTCGTAGTTATGCTTGTGTCTTCAGAAATTTGGAATGAGCGGATTGCGCATTTTGTCAAGATCGTCTACTTTAAGAGGCCATTTCTCATACTGAAACTTTAATCCAAGGTATAGGGATTTTGGCTAAATATGTATAGGCAAAAAAGTACAAAACAGTATTTGTTGAAGACCAGGCCAATTTCAAAGTATTAGCTGGTAATGAAGGAAGTACTTTTCATAACACCCGGCCAACTCTTTTCATGTCAGTAACACTTGCAGACTAAAAAAAGTAGAAGCAACTACACATCAAGAGGGGCGGCACTTTGAACATACCTGGAGAGGGTTCTCTGCAGCTGCAGGGAGGGAAATGTTGGAAATGAGTGGCTGGCTCCTTGGCGAGGAGGATCCCATCCAGCAGCGCTTAAAACGGGGGATGGTGAACCAAGTGGGTTGGCCGGCAACAAAAATATTATCTTTAGACTGATAAACAAAGTAGGGCGACTTGACTCTGATCCAGGTCCATAAAAACTTGTCCAGCCAATAAGAACCTAGATCTGGCTTTCCTTAGTGTAAATTAGTCGAATGACACTGTAGCACCTCACGGAACATGAATGAATTGCACGAGAGATTTTGACTAACCCGAAAGAGATCGCAGTTTAAGGTTTGTATTTACATTTCAAACTTTATTTCTTGCAGACTGATTATTGTACGTACAAACCTGATCGGCTTTTCTCGAAACTAGTAAAACTACTATGTTTAGATGGGATTTAATCCTCCTTAATCCATGCCAATCCCCCTCATTTTTGGTGAAACCGAACAAGGTCTCAACAAACTCAATTCCTGTACGATTTGGCCGTAGGTGTAGCAAAACTGTACAGAGACGTATATGTAGCTGTCCCGGATTGATTCACCGTGCATATAAAACTAGCAAAGCTCCACTCCAATCAACATAATCTCCGATCTCCATCGATCGATGAAGAAACCGGCGATCGATACGATGGACTTGGCGGTGCCGACGAGGTGTCAGCGGCAGTCTGCCGGCGGTTCCAGCGAGGGCCTCGAGGCGCTCTCCGCCGGCCTCGTCCGGCGCCTCGCCGACGAGCACACAACACAACCTCTATACCTCGCTCGCGCTCGTGGCCGCCGGCGCTCGCGGCGCCACCCTGGACGAGATCATCCGCGTCCTCGGCGCGCGTCCCGGCAAGAGCTCGACGAGTTCGTCGCCCGCGCAGCCGGCGACGCGATGCGTGACCGGTCCGGCTCCGGCGGCCCGCGCGTCGCCTTCGCGTCCGGCGTCTGGAGCGACCTGTCGTGCCCGCTCAAGCCCAGCTTCCGCGACGCCGTGGTCGGCGGCGCGTACATGGCCGATGCGTCCAGCGTCGACTTCCGGGGCGACCCGAAGAGAGCATGCCGGCTGATCAACGCGTGGGCAGCGCGCGTCACGAACGGCCTGATCAAGAACGTCCTCAGCCCGGAGTCGGTGGACCGGCTCACCCGCGTCGTGCTCGGCAACGCCGTGTACTTCAAGGGGAAGTGGGAGAAGCCCTTCGACAAGAGTTACACGAAGGACGCGCCGTTCCGCTGCCCAGCAGGCGCCGGCGCCGTCGACGTGCCCTTTATGCAGAGCTATAGGGCTCAGTTTATCGCCGTGCACGACGATTTCAAGGTTCTCAAACTTCGGTACAAGAAGGCGTCCTTGAGCTCCAACTCCAACTCTGCACAGTTCTCCATGTGCATCTTCCTCCCGGACGCCGACGACGGCCTGGGCAGCCTACTCGACGCCATCGCTTCACGTCCAGGCTTCCTGCACCAGCACTTGCCCGATGAAAAGGTCGACGTCGACGTCTTCCGGGTGCCCAGGTTTAAGCTCTCCTTCCACAACAGTGTGGTCGACATCCTCAAGAAGCTAGGCCTCCAACTTCCGTTCGACCAGGAGGCCGACCTGTCTGACATGACGGAGGAACCCCGACTGCTCGTGGATGAAGTCATCCACAGGGCGCTCATCGAGGTGAACGAGGAAGGCACCGAAGTATATATATCATCATATAGGATCGATTTTAAAATTTTAAGGACAATCTGTTCCAATATTTTTCAAGACATGCATCTCTAGAATTCCGTAGGATGAGTAATTTTAGCTTAGATTGAGCGGATTTATATGCCGAAAAACATATTTTACATGAATGGCTAGTAGAAATCTAGTAACGAGTTTGCCTAATCCTGTTGCATTTCATCTTATTCCATTAGAAGATGTGTGTTACATTGCAGAACAAGCCTTTTTCAGAAGATCAAAGATGAGAGAAGTGGATCCCGGCGAGCACTAGGCACCTGATGTAGATTATCTCTTAGAAGTGTTTCTATGGCATGAATGCCTTTTCCTTTTTCTTTTGGCTTACGCCATCCCTTGTTTACTCCTCCTATATCAATATAAAATGTATAGTTTTTGCCTTGTTTAAAGAAACACATGTGCACTCTCGGCCGTACTCAGCTCATTTGCCACCCGCCGCACACAAAAAGCTTGGCGGTGATTTTTTCTTTAATCTTTGCTATGAACTAAAGAGGCTCTAACTGCGTTCACGTCATCATTTGATTCCAGGTCCTTGTAAGTTATCACCACCATGTACTGTTGTGGGAAAATACATAAAAACTAGGTAATTATGATGATACAAACTCACTCTTCAAAAGTAAAAGATATTGAGTACTACAAGATTTCTACAAGACAATCTATATATTATTAAAGAACGGCGGGTATTTAATGGTTTCTTTTTTTAGCAAATAGGAATTTTGAATAATCATAAAAGCTTGTGAAAATATTTTATACATCCTGTTATTCTCAAATATCCTTAAATTCATCCATGTTTATGCGTAGACTCAAAATTTAGTTCAGAATTCGTATGTTTATCCTTAAGTTACTTGTGACTAGGTGTCTTATCGATTTTACTTGATACAATCATATTATACAAATCTTGGAGATACACTCAAACAACCTATTTCATGTGGAAATAGTATACATGACTAGCAAATTGCCCGTGCGTTGCAACGGGAGATGAAGAAACGGTGTGACAGAGGCAAACAAATTAAGTCCTCATTGACGTGTCACAACAACCAGCCAATTTACTACCCACAGAGGCAAACCCAAATTCAGCGTGTCCATGGCGCCAAGGTTTTCTAATATTACCGCCCAAATTGGAATGGGCGAAAAAATTATTTTTCTATTTTTTTTTTTGGAAAATCTCCGACGAAGAGAACAATCCAAATTTTGAATTATGAATTTGATGTCTTGATTTCCAGCGGAAAAAACAAATTTGGTATACTGTCATAATCTACACTTTTCCCTCCCATAACATTTCTTTTCACATAATCTGGTGTAACAACATCACTAAAAAGACATCCCAACAATATTGTTCCTATACCCAAAAAGTCATGTTTTGAAGGAGCATTGATGCATGAAGATATATAATTATTCTGGTCCTTGGTTTTCCTTTTTATGAAATGATATATCTTTTATGAAACGGCATTATTTGTACATAACTTTTTTCGTGAACTATATACTTTTTTTTAGTGCTACAACTATATACTTGTAAGTACATCCAGCACAACCCCGCAAAATATCAAAAGTACATCCAGCACGTAGAATTGGGTCAGCTAAGTTTTCACGTTGCTTGCACGGAATAAGCTGTGGGCCACATCACTCGTGGTAGCCCAACTAACCGAAAGGAGCAAAGCGAGCCCAGTCAAAGCGACCCAAGCACGGAGCACCGCAACGAAAAATTCCCCAATCCCACCATCTCCTCATCCGACGCCGACCGGGTTCCTCCTCCGCTGCCACTGCATTTTGCTTCTGGCTTTTCAGTCGAGCTTGTATTTCTCCATCCCGAGTTCCTACCGATCTCTCTCTTCATTGTGCCGCCGAGGACTCTTTCAATGTCGGCCATGGCGGACGCGGGAGTGAGGTTCAAGTTCGAGCGTAGGCGGCGAGTGGAGACCAAGAGCAGAAAGAGGAAGGTGCGCGCGCTGCCAGCGACATCGGCGTACATCTGGCTCCGAGGGGGGGCCTGCGCGTGGCAGAGCGGAGCGGCCACCAGCTTGGGTTGCGATTCCTTTCGATTCTTTATTAGTTTAACCACGTAACCTGACCAGCGGCGCGTGAGGATGGCGAGCGGCAGCGAGAACGGCCTGTGACGCGTGAGGGTGGTGTCGGGATCGAGCTCTGCGCTGAGAGATCGGGTCGTGGGGTGGAGCCGTGGAGAGGGGAAGATCTGTTCGAGAACGAACCACACTTCTTTCACTTATAGATGGCATGGAGGGGTAATTGTCGTCAACTTTAGGGGTAGAATCGGAAACTGAAAATAACGTACCAACACCTCCTCAAGCTGTATTATCTCCCAAGAGCTTGTGCCTCTTGGATACATTGTGCACCCTAGACGGTTGTGTGTGCTACGGGAGGCTCCTATTGTGTGGAGGTAGGATCGGAAAAATTGTACGGGTTTGATCAACGCCCTCAAGAAGACCTCACTATACGGGTTTGGTCAACGCCTTCAAGAAGACCTCATAGTGGATGAGCAAATCCCCATCACGGGAGGAGCTCACTGAAGAATAGAGTGAGCACAGACGTGCTTTTAGGAGGGCCAAGGAGCCTCCACACCTCTCCAACGTAGACGTACTTCCATTGGAAAGGAACTACGGGAAACAAACTTCCGTCTCCACTTGTTCGTTATCTCTATAACCAAACCCTATTTACCCCTATTTTATGGTCTATTTACAACCAGTGCCACTGCCAATTCTAACTATGCCGAACCCTTTTTTTCTTTCTTTTTTCTCCGGAGATCGAAAGCATCTTCGTCCCCACACCGCCGGCTGCCTCACCAGCCCGCCACCCAAGATCGATCGGACCTCCTTCCCATAGCTACAGACAGAGCTTGTCGGCCGCGCGTCCAAAGCCCCGCCTTCCAAGTTCCACCACCATGGCACTAAGCCCCCCTTTCTGAATTCGTGCTCCCGAGTGCCGCCTCCATGGACCACATGATGGAATTCGTCGAGCTCCTCCTCGCGCGTCTGCTTCCTTGAGCGTGGCATGCCAGCATCCCTTTCATCGCGTAGCATGGTGGAGTGGTGGACCCTGAGCGTCATCTTCCTCCAGCGAGCTATGATGGACGTGGCTCCAGCACGCGCGCGTAGGCCAAAACCTCCGGCTACGCGGGTCTTTGCCGCCCTCCTTCTCTTCCGGCAAGCTACGGTGTCGTGTTCATGCCGCCCCTCCGTCGCCGCGGATGTGAACGTCCAGGTGAACAGTTCTTCACCAGATCGGCGTCCAGGTGAACGCTGCACAGACGGCGGCTGTCGGGGACGACGACCTCACGACTGTATCTCCTCCCCCCTCTCTCTATGTCCCCTGTCAGAGATGCTAGGTCCGCGCTAGATTGGGGAAGGCGGACCCAGCGTATTGGCTATGGGGGCAGCTGCCCCCACTCAAATTTTGAATCTCCTTGTAACAGCTAGCTTAGAGAGTGATTTGCCCCCTAAAATTTCCCCAATTAGCACATTCCTTGCCCCCTCTCCAATTTTATCCTGGGTCCTGCCCCTGTTGGGGATCGTCCATGGATGGACCAAGCGCGACCACAGTGACACCTTCCTGGCACCTCTGTAATTACTGCCATCAGTCACTACACCACGGCCAGGTTATTGGGGCATTTTGGTTGTGGCACTTTAAAAAATGCCTCAAATGCTTTCAAATAGTGGCACTTCGCTCAAAATGCCTCTATAGATATGATCTATTGGGGCATTTTGATAAAGTGCCCCTAAAAGTTATATCGAAATCCAACCAAAGCAACTAATACTTGGGAGGGATTTGAGAGTAAGAACAAAGGAGGAACACAAAGCAACTCCAAGATCTAGATCTAGAGGGTTCCCCTCACTTAGAGGAGATATTGTTTGGTGGAAACGTAGATCTAGATCTCCTCCCTCTTTTCCCTCTAAAAGGAGGCAAGAATCATGGAGGGATGGAGAGGAAGCAAGCTCTCAAAGAGGTCAACAATGGAGGAGAGAGAGAGTGCAAAGAGTTGGGTACCTATTGGGGAAGAAGGCCCCTTAAATAGGTTGCCCCGAAATCTAACCGTTGGGGGCAGATTCGCGCAGGGGCGGTAGTACCGCCACTGTTGGTGGTACTACCGCCCCACGCGTTTCAGCCGCCCAACGGCTAGCAAAACAGGCCCGCACTGGCGGTACTGCCGCTGGCGTGCAACAGAGGGGCTAAAAGGCGACAGTGCTGGCGGCACTGCTGCACAGCCCAGGAGAGGGCTCAAAATCCCCAGCAGCGGTACTACCGCCAAAGGCGGCGGTACTGTCGCTGAGGGCTAACAGAGCACCTCCCTGGCGGTAGTGCTCGCGGCACTGCTGGCGGTGCTGCACAGCCCAGGAGAGGACTCAAAGTCCTCAGGAAGGGTACTACCGCCAGAGGCGGCGGTACTGCCGCTGAGGGCTAACATAGCACCTCCCTGGCGGTGGTGCTGGCGGCACTGCTGGCGGTACCACAGGCGGTACTGCCGCCAGAGGCGGCGGTATTACCGCTGCATAAAGAAAAACAGCAAACCCTGAAACTGAATAACTTTTGCTAGGAAACTTCGATCGAGGTAAATCCAATTTTGTTGGAAATAGGACGACAAGAGCTACCCAACAGACATTACTTTGTAATGTGAGTTAGTTATGTATTGACGAAGCTCCATCATTTCTATGTCACGTCCAATAAAGGGCACTTTCTTGGTTCCTGCACGGCCTTCACTTTTTTATAGTCCAGGATTGTACTCCAGTGGGTCTCATTGTTGTTAGAGGATGCCTTATCAGTTTTCCCTCCGGTATCCCCATCACCTTGTGATCCCTGGAAATAGAGAAAACTAGTTTGTAAATCTTTACAGATCATGGCACCACATAAACCCTAAATGAAAATATAAAATTTTACAGATAAATATGCATGGCATGTCCAACGCTGATTTGTCATTTTTGTGTAGGCCTAAATAAAAACTATTTCACGACGATATTTTGCAGGACCATAGAATACGTCATTGTCAACATCTAGAATTTCTTGTCAGAATTTTTTGAAACCTATAATGTCGATTTCAAAAAAATAAAAAGAATTAAAAAAAGGGCCCATGGAGCCCGTCCTCCAAAACGACTTTTCGCTTACTCAGGCTCTGCTTGTACTCGGGGTATTTTCTGTGGATGTGTATGATCGTTATACGTTGAGCTTTTTGATTATACTGACAATAAATTTGTCTACCACCAAGACCAAGTTGTTGTGTAAGTCACCTATGGCCGTGTGCACCATTTGTAGAAGCCAGAGTTTATGGGGATCACGAGCCAGACGATGACACTAAACATATGCTTACTTAATTATGTACTATGTGAAAAGTGCAAGTAGCTATCATTGCAACTATGAAACAAGATGAATATGCAGAAATCGTTTGATATTGTATTGAGTCTCAATATATATGATGGTACGACACTAGGAGGGAAAGAATCCTTGAGACTTTAGCACAGCATGATGATTTTCTCTTAGACATAGCAATTCACTATTTTTTCAAAGTGTACCCACGATGTATGTAATGTAAGCAACAAGACATATGGACAGAAGTAGTAACATGTATTCGCTGAATGTAAATGATGTAGGGTCTAGGCTTTACCTCTTTAAAGAAGGCATAAACACAGTGGTCAGCCGAGAACTGGTTCAGATCCCAGACTTGATACGGATTTCCCACGACCAAGCTTGCGACTTGGAACTGCTTGGTGGACACGATGATGCAGCTACCATTGTTTATGTTGGGGAAGAACATCCTGATAGCACCCCACTCCGCCATGGTCGACAGGTCTTCCAACACGACGAGGTATCTCTCGGTGTTGACCTGCTGCACGAACTCTCTGAGGTGATCGCAATGGCTGGCCTCCATTCTCTTCTGGATATCTGCAGCAATGATTGCTCCTTTATGCTCTTCTTCTTCTTCCTGCTGAGGCTTGTTTGCGTCGAATTCAGCGGCCAAGCACCGGACCAGGTCGTGGGGACTGAAAGGAACCGTGAGCTTCACCCACGCGCGGCAGGGGAAGCTCTGCCGGACTTCCTGGTCGTTGTAGGCCTTCCAGATGACGGACGCCGCCGTTCCGAGATCACCGCTGCACACAGAGATCACCCGCAGCTCGCCGCCTTTCTTGGTGAGCAGATGGGTGAAATCCCAATGCTGCCTTCTCCCAGTCTCCCTCGACACGGCCGCCGCCGGTTGTTGCTGCACGACGGCGGGCTTGGAGCCGGTGTCGCTGATAAGGCTGTAGCGCGCATTCCTGGAGCTCACGTCCTCTACCCTCGCCTTGAGCTGCTGGATCTCGTCGATGGCCACGTCGAGGGGCAGCGCCGGCCTCCCCGGAAGGCACGACGGGACCATGCGCCACCACCAGGTGCTCTTGGTGTCCAGGTGGACGACGAACTCGATGCAGTCCTCCACGTCGTAGGCCAGGTCGCGGATCTGCCGCACCCAGGTGATGACCACCTCGTTCTCGACGCGCTCTGCGCTGGCCACCTTGAGGAAGGATTGCATCATCTGGAACTCGCTGGTGATGAACACGAGGTCGCGCTGCGCGCTCTGGCGCAGCTTGGCCTCCTCCTCGATCGCCGCCTGGGCCTTGCTCACTGCTCCCTCCACCACCGACTTGGCCATGCCAATCAGCAGGTCCGCCATTGCTCTCACTCTCGCTTGATTGGGTGTCTGTTCTAGTCTAGCGAGTATTATCTCACCTTTTCAGTTGTACAGTAATGATAAAGTTACTCAAAGTATTCTAAATCCAAGCAGCCTGTAGACTGTACTGACTATATGTAGCCAAAAGGGTCCTCCATCATCAACATACCTGGAGATATTAATAAACACTATTCCATGAAGCAGCATATTTTAAAGAGGGGTTCCAAATATTAATAAGGAATCTTTTGACTGTACAGTAAGGTGTTTAGCTAAACCATATTTTCGGAATACTGCCAGAATCTTGAGAATCAATGTTACTACCACACACTTCTTATTCATATCTTAGAAAATAATTATCAAGGATCAAGTACGGGACATAATTTGGGACCCTTCATGTCCCTGATCTCGTTCTGAAACATTTGGTTCATGCAAGAATCCCATCTACATTCTGATGAAAAATTTACTTGTATTAAACTCAACTCTAGATATGTAAGTATTCTTAGCTCTCAGTTCTCTTAGACTGAGAGATAAATAAGCAATAACTTTGCCTGAACCCGCCTCATGTCTGCAATGTTAATTTCACAATGGTTGATTATAAAAACAAGTTCCATGAACAAAATCACAAATAACATGCTTCCAATTTTTGTGATTTAGCCTTGTTTAAAGTGCACAAGAGCGCCGATGGCATGAATATCTATCTATCTATCTATCTATCTATCAATATAGCAGTGAGCAGACCTGGGCCATGGGATCGGTGGGGGTCGACGAGGATATTCTTGCGCCGTAGATGGCCCTCCGTCACACGAGGAGAAGAACCTTGACTGTCGTAGCAGTTTTTCTTGTCGCACATTAACACAAGCACCTTCCGGGCAGAAGAAAAGCTAAGCAACTACTAGTGAAGAAAAAAGAAATGGATGGGAGAATCAGTACTTGGAATTCAGGAAAGAGAGAAAACAGCTATGAACCGTGGGAGTAGTATCTGTGGTGGGCTGCTTCATGCCGCGTGGGAGCAGCACAGCATGCGTGGTGCCACCGGCCGCTGCGCCTCGTGTCGCCATCATCGCCGCGCGCGCTCGTTGTCGCCTTCGTGGAGTTGGCGGCCGGGCTGGGCTGGACGAGATCGGGATCTATGTTGGCGGTCGGCAGGGGGAAGCTCCGGCGGCTAGCTCCGTTTGCTACGAAAAAGCTAACTGCGCAGATCAGCAGACAGATCGTTTGTGAGCATCTGTGTATTAAATCAATCATTCTCGGAGGGAGGGAGGGAGACAGTAAACTGGTCATAGTCAGGAGTAATTTTATACGTACTAGTGACAGGTAAATGTCATAGGTGTCATGATACAGAGACTTTTATTTATTATTACTCTATAAAAATGTTTTTATCAAAAACACTATATATTATGTTATTTCAATTCTCTCTCTATTTTATTAATTCCATGCCACATCAGATTTTTTGTCTATATGAGATGCTTGTTATCACCTATGTTATTCCACTATGGGTAGACTTAACTTATACACGAGGTGGTACCATGGCTGAAATACTTTGTTTGTCATGTTTGCCCATGAAGACAAATGAGAAATTTAAGCAAATGTGATGCTCTCCATGTGCCCAACGCCCCCAGTCGACGGCCACCAACCCCTCCGTCGCACCCACTCTCTAACAACCACCTCTACCCTTCCTAGTCCTAATCGATAGTCATGTTCTCCCTCTGAGATGGCTCCGTGCGAGCTCGGTGCCATCAGAGGGGGACAGGTCCGTAGTTAGGTAGTATCTGGTTTTGAGGAGCCAACCAATCACCTATTTTTGCTTGTCCTTTTGCTCGTCTTATATGGATAATTGTTCAATTTACGTTTAATGTTTAATATTCTGCGGCTGGCCAATAAAATGAATATGTTTGGAAATTGGTTAAATAAGGTTGAGCCAAAACGAAAGGTCATATTCATGCGGTTATTTGGGTGTTATTGAATTGGATAATCGACTTGGTCTTTTACAAGGTTGGGAATGCTATTTTTTTACAAATTATTCACATGGTTATACATCCATGCATGGTCCTATCTTCTCTCCGAGGGTCGGCACGAGTGGACACACATGTGAGGTGGGCTCCTACGACGAGGAAGGATGACATTACAAGATCGTATGGCATATCGCGGAAGTTAGGTGGGACAACCGATACAAAAGTATCTTAAAAAATTCTTAATTTTACGGTATACCATCTTAGAAATGCTTTATGATGTGAATCAGTAAATCTATATGATGTTGCAGAAATTTAAATCCACTCAAATTACCCTCCTATGCCGGTACTACATTCACCCGTGATTATCTAAAATTAAGCGTATGCGATGATATCACTAAACACATAAATAATTAGATAAACATATTGTGTGCAGTGTCTTCAGAAATAAAATATATTTAATATGAAAGAAAGCGTATGATATCATAGGATTCACAAACGATTGTGTTGAAGAAACCGTGGGCAAATAACTTAGGCATACACATCATTCTCTTTAATAAACCGTTTTCAATGCTTCCACCAATGCACATGATTTTGCTATCTCTAGGTGAGAGATCCCATCGACAACTCCCGCATGGTGATGGTTCAATAAACCGTGTGCGAAGCTTGATATTAATTATGTACTTTGTCTGATTTGTATTAGTGCGCACCGACGTCTTCTTGTCATGGCAAGAGGAACGCGAGAGGATGTGGAGGTAGGGGGCGGTATCGGCTAGGGTTTGTGGTCGTGTCGCCCCTTGAGAGCGACATATATCGGGACCTCTCTGTAGGGTGTGTGGTTAGTGTTTTTGATCTATTAATATATCCAATGAGATGGACAAGTTGGCAAGGAATCTGCTAACCACGCTTTTTGAAACCACCAATCACATCTAATTAAGCTTTTGTCTGATGTGGGAAGATGCCTCAGGATGAATACTATAACACTCAATTTTCATCGACTTCTTTTTGGAATTTACGAATAAGTTCGTGGACATTCGAGTACAAACAATTTTCTCAAAGACGATGAAATAACCAAATTAAGCCGGTTGAGTTGGTTGTTGAGTACATGGAGTACCGGGTACCAGATGGGAGGACAAAGCCGGTTGAAGGACATAGGGTAGGCCGGGCCATCTACATAGGGTCCGACTACAATACAAGGCGGATCATCAATTTAGAGCAACTCCAGCCAGCCCCCCAGGAGCACTTTTTGGCCGCTCGCGGATGAAAATCGTCCCAGTCGCGCCCCAGGACGTTGTTTTTCGCCGGATTAAAGCAAAAGATTCCCCCGGCGTCCCAACACGAACCCAAGCCACTGGGTTTCATTTGGGGGCGCCGGCAACTCGTTTTTGCATGCAGCAGCCCCACAGTCAGCCTCCCACCATCCTCTCTCTCCTCCTTTCTCCTCTCTCTCCTCCTTTTCTCCTCTCCTCTCACTTTTTTCCACCTACCGCGCAGCAGCACCACGAACCAACGGCTGGAGTGTACTGGGTTGGCGGGCTACTGGGAAACAGGCCACCCCCAGGATGTTGACGTCCCCCCAGGCGGCCGTTTTTGTGCCGGCATATCGCGCTTGGGGGTGCAACTGCTGGATTTGCTCTTAGAGTACAAGACAAGCAAGTAGTACATATTCACAATATCCGAAATATTTTGTATCCGAATAGGACTTAAAATTTACTTGTAATCCTACATGGCACGTTATAACCCTACCCCTATCCACCTATAAAAGGTGGGATAGACAAGTCTATACAGTACAATACCGCATACACCAAACCTAGGCATACGGTACCGAATAAATATAACTAGCCGCAAACAGGAGAACGGCTATTAACGTCGTGTATCTCGGGGCCAAAACCTGTTTACATTTGTCTCTATTGAATCTCCGTTCATCTACATAAGTGGGCTGATTATTTATATTACCGTCGAAGATTGCGGTGTCTTCATGAGGCTCTGTTAATAGCAAGAACGGGCTAGACATCGTTTGAAGTTTCGTCCCCAAACGAAGTCAAGAAAATGTCTACACGAATACATCACCGTGTACCCTCGACGATGGTGATGATGCACTGCAACACACGCTGAAGGAGATCAAACCAGAAGCACAATACACAAGACATTGAGCCAGTGTTTTTGTAGACCCAAAACCCCGCTTGCCTGCGAGGACCCTGTCAGGACACCTTGTAACACCATCGTGTCTCGCACACCTTGTAACACCATTATTTACATTTATACACTACACATATTTCAAAGTTTGTGTAGGAGTTTCAATATTTTTAATCTTTTACCAGGTTCTAATTATTTTGGTCAATTTCCATACAATTATTTAAAGGTACTCTAATTTGACGGTTAAGCACAATGCATATGGTTGAAAATTAAAATGACATATATGCACCAAATCACACATGTCTATACCTAATGAATTTGTGCGGCATCGATTATGAATTGCACACGGTTTATTTGGTAGAACCGTTTGCAGTGCATCGCCCATGATTGATAGTCCATAACCGACTGAGTTGAAACTAGTGCAGATGGTTTGTGTTTTAACTTGTGTGCGATTGCATACACCACATACAATTTCTTCTCTCCGTGTGCGATAGGGGTGTGTGTGTGTGTTGGGTGTTGGGGGGGGGGGGGGGGGTGCTGTAAATATCTTATCTGTGCAAGTGTATCCTAAACTAAATGCAATCCTAATTCATTGTATTTTTTCCATGATGGTTTACCGTAGAACGCTGCGAACCACCAATTGGGAACAAAATTTCTCTCAAACACCACATCAGTATAAGTTGGAGTCATATACTACAACATCACTTTATTACTTTCGCCACAAAAAAAGTAACAAACAAACAACACAACATTCTACCAGTCTAATTAACAAACATCAAATCAAAACATAAGTTACAATGAATAACTTCTACCTAACTTTATTAATTAAGACGTGTTGGGCAGGAAAGCGACTGACAGCCAGACTTGCTTGCCCCATAAAGAAGCTACAACTTCCTTCGCTACATTTTCATGAAACTAAATAATCTCGGGAGGGAGAGCAACAATGTTCCACCTCGTCTATGATTCAACTTCAATATAGTCCATTGAGCCGTTCGACAATTTCCTTTATGGAGGGTCTCTCCTTCCGCTCAAGCTTCACACATTTTACACCAATGTTGATGCACGCGTTTACTTCATGGAAACGGGTTTCATTTAACTTTGGATACTTGGACATTATGTGCTCTTCTGTCCAAATTTGTATCACCTACACAAAAAAATTAAATCATGATCTTCGCTTGTAATATACAAACTGAAAGTAACACGATCATGCAAATTTCCATATCAAAACCAGTAAGAAATATTTTTCTTGGTCTCATACATTCTCAATATATTGCATTCCAGGCAAGTCCTTGTCATTGGAAAGATTTTTTTCTCCAGTGGTGATCTCCATGATTAGTATGCCTAGACTATATATATCTGCTTGAAGTGAGACTTTTCCGCTGTATCGATATTCTGGTGCAATATATCCACTGAAATCATTGACAATAAGATCGAGTTTAATAACCATGTACAGGTGCCGATGTGACTTATTTAATTGAAATAATATCATAGGTTGCGATGGGCTTACTATGACCCCATAACGTTTTGTGTGATTATGTGGGTTGCTTTTTCACCAAACAGTCTCGCGAGTCCGAAGTCAGCAATTTTCGGCACCATTTTATCGTCCATCAGTATATTCTCAGGCTTAAGATCCATATGAATAATGGGTACCTCCAACTTGTGTAGGAAAAGTAAACCCTGGCATATCCCCTTGACTATTTTGAAGCGGATGTCCCAATCAGTGATATCATGTCCAGCTGGAGAAGCAAATAATAAATATTATGTAAGATATATGGCATCAAATGTGGTCTATTTCTTGGAATAACAACGGCACAAGATATGTTGAAAAATAAATGCCGAACGTATCTGTCCTGTTGTTAATGTATTATACTGATCAAGGCGATCACAGTATAAATAGTAAAAATAATACTATAAACGATGCCAAAACTCGCAAGGTAAAGTTCAAAGGTATCTCGAAGAGAAATGCAAACAGGAGTAGTACGAAGAAATATGTGTACTACATACCGTAAATATAGTTGGCGAGGCTTCCTTTCGTTGAATATTCGTAGCAGAGTAAAGTTTCAACAGTGTGTTCCTGAACATATCTTCCGTTCCTCTCCACCGATTTGGTTTGTGCTTCACGGCAGTATCCGACCATCTTCACTATGTTCTCATGTTTCAGCGCCATGACATCTTGAACCTTGGTTTTGAAATCTTTGTCACGTCCTAGTGGCGAATTTGCCTCTAGTTTCTTCACAGCGATTAGATTGCCATCTTCTAGAGTACCCTGTTTGGCCCCATATATACATAGATGCTAACTGCTGTATTAGCTCATGAACTTCCGAGAAGACAGAAAGAAGCTATGGCGAAAACATACCTTGTAAACTGTTCCAAATGAACCTGTGCCAATTTTTTGCTCATCGGAAAAATCTTGTGTAATCTCTTTCAGATAACTCAACTTTGGCTCTGCTGATAGTTTGCTTAGAACGCTCTCTTGGGAGGCCATTTCTGACGACTTTCAGAAGTTACGCACACTGTGTATAGCTACAAAGTTTGGACTGTTAAAAAATTTATTTGACCAAAATAAGACGGTAAAAATTAACAACAGACGTATGCATCGATCGAGAGGCCAGGACTTTTCCCCTTTTCAAGAAAAAAAATAAGTGTAACTGAAAATAGCCAACTTCTTGAAGCACTAACCTTGAGATGAACAGTGGGAAGAGAACAACGAAAGGGTCTGAGGCTCTGAGATGAGTGATTTCCTTCCTGCGGTGTACGGCAAGCCCAACGAGATATCGATTGGTATCAAGATTGTTTAATATATTTTGCATTTGAGATGTTGACTCTAACTTAAGATACCCGTTGGGAATATGCCATCCATGTGGCCGCTTTAATCGATGAACGGCACCACATTAAAAAAAAGGAGTAGGTGACTAGGTGAACGGGAGCTAGCCAACTGGTGCGGTGTACATCAGGTACGATGCATCTGTCGGCGATGAGGCGATAGATCATGGATGGAGATTTTTTTTTTTGAGAAATCATGGATGGAGATGGAGATGGAGGATGGAGGGTGGAGAAATGTGAAAGATTGTTCTTTTTACGTTAAGTTACTTTGTAGATGATTTGTGTAATGCTAACCAAATCGAATCAATCACAACGAACAAATAGGCTAGCAAATTAAAAAACAATCTAAGGTGATCCAAAATAGAATAGTCACACAAAAATATCTCCACGAACCTACCATGAACCATATGCCATATGACATAATGGAAAAACAAAGAAGGAACTCCTAAACAAAGTGTTCAAGAGGTGATCGTCGTACGGTGCCCATATTGACCGGTCTAATAAGGTTAAACATGGAATTTTCATATCGCATTTGAGTCAAGTCCTTTAACATGGCACTCCCCCCCCCCCCCCCCCCCCACACACACACACACACATCGACATTGCTTGATCCACGTGGAAGGTGGGATCACGTGTTCCACACGGAGTGCGCACATAGTAGTCGTTAAAACTTTCACCGTCAGCAACTTGTCTATCCGTTGATGACTTCTCGATTCTCTTGAGTCGATCCATGCCAAATAATTGTCCACACACGACGACGAACTGACAACTCCGACTTTGACGACGAGTAGCAGAGGAGAAATATGCAGGGCTTACGCCGACCAGAGACTCCCGCAAGCGACCAATCATCAAGTGTCATTGTCACCACTGAGGATTTTCCACTGCAGCTCCAACTCCACAATCAAGAACGAAAGGCTTCTCAGATATGCTGGCAAGCCAACTACCAAATATCCATGCCATCATCGTTGCCAAAACAAATCGCCATATAAAGGATCCGGGCAGCCGCCTCGGCATCCACGCGGACAAGCCGCCAACCACATGCTCCTCCATCCGGCATCATCTCTGAAACGATGCCTCTAACCAGGGGAACAACGCTACAAGCGATGCCATCGTCGTATCCATGAATCTTGGATTTGAGGATTTTTCGCGGTATACACACATCGAGTTGAGGATCGGAGAGGAGATTAAGACCATCATCACAATGCCTCCAGCTAGAAGGTTTTTTTTTCGAAATGGGGGACTACCCCGGCCTCTGCATCAATCGATGCACAAAGCCGTTTTATTGCAGCATCCAGAATGTTCAAAAAGGTTTACATCTCATGGATCATTTAAAGTGTGGCACAGAATGAGCCAACGAAATAAGACTAAAACAAGGTGGCTATGCATCCTGTAGTCTTCTAGAAAGCCGCGCCACCTAGGTTGTACAAATCCTGGGCTACCCTCTCTGGCCGGGTGCACCCATAGTCCATAAGCACTCGTTGGTCCACCGGCAGTAGGTAAGACCAATCTCGAATCCAGTGGGTAGCCTTGATAAAAACCCGCAGAAAATTTGTATTGCCAACCTTGTTAAAAACTACATCATTCCTACAATTCCAACTGGAAGGTGAATGTCTGCCGACGACGCCATCGCAACCTACAGCAGCAGCAAGAGTAAGGATTTCTTCGTCCTTCTTCACACTCTTGCTAAAAAACCAGCCGGTCGCTGAACCACCAACAACACACAACATCTCCGCGCAACCTTACTCATCGCATCAACCGCTATGGCTCTCCCTTGCAATAATGGGCTGCTGCAACAAAGCGTGGAGGGGAGCGACTCGTTTTTTAGAGGAATCTTAGTAGTGGTAACAAGAAAAAAACGGCTATATACCGAAATGAAGAAGGTATGGAGATACCATAATTTTATTCTTAGTGAACAAGAATAGAAATCATAAGTAGTGCCATTACAATGCTTCTATTCAGAACTTCAAATGGTAGAGATTTTTTTATGTAGGAGCAATCTGCAACTGATGTAGGACTAAGCAAATACTTGACACATTCAATGACGTCCCACACATACGATAGAGAGTGAACTCGATTGATCTGATGGCTCTCCCTTGCAATAACGGGCTGCTGCAACAAAGCGTGGAGGGGAGCGACTCGTTTATTAGAGGAATCTTAGTAGTGGTAACAAGAAAAAAAAACAGCTATACCGAAATGAAGAAGGTATGGAGATACCATAATTTATTCTTACTAAACAACAATAGAGATCATAAGTAGTGCCATTACAATGATTCTGTTCAAAACTTCAAATGGTAGAGAAAAGATTTATGGAGGAGCAATCTGCAACCGATGTAGAACTAAGTAAATACTAGATACATTCAATGACGTCCACATATACGATATAGTGAATTCGATTGATCCAATGGCCTGTCTTGAAGCCTCTCCCACACAACATGATTCGGGCTGAAGAACCCATTATTGTGCTTGCTCCCTAGTCCCTTGTGGCTATTCTGGTAGAGGCTCCTCCAGGGCAACATAAACAATAGGCAACACAACCTCATCCACGGCGCCGGCTTTCTTGAGGAAGTCTTCAGTGATTTTATCACACGAGAAACCCTCCGACACTCTTGTGGCCTGCACAATGGCCATGTCCTGCCACTTCTTATAAGACGGTGCCTTCTCCTGGGCTTGCGAAGTTATGGTGATGTAGCACTTAGAACACGGTGGCAAAATTCCTCTGTTTGGGTGTGCTCGGTACCTCTTTTGGTCTGTGTTTATACTAAAGGCGATGAAGCTGGCTGCCTTGTTGGTGAGCTGCATGCAGCATGATATGTTCCTCTTTGGCTCGAATGGGAAGCGGAGCTCAAGGGAGGGATCCACCACAATATCTTTTCCCAAAACATCAAGACCTTTTTTTTCTTTGAACTCTTCTAAATCATTGAGAATGTTTTCCTACAAAAGCAAAAGTACATGGATTAATTAACAAGCTAGAGCATGCACAAGGTCAGGCAGAAATATGGTTCAACTAGTAATTTATACTTTAGTGGGTCATGATATATATAGTATGAATGGTTGTATTACCCGGCCTGTAAGCTTTTCGTATGGTACTACGCCTATAAGTGGCTTTGGATCTTTCTTTAGTATTTCCTCGATCCGAGCATCTAATTTCTCCAGGTCATCAACAATCTTCGTTGTAGAAGGCCTATTGTCTCGTTCGCTGTGCACAGAACTCATCGCAATTTCCAAACATTTCGTTACTCCTAGTATGTCGCTTTCATCCCACCTATAGCCCGTGGTTTCTTGCATCTTTTTCTTCCAGTATTCTAGTACCTGCAATATTGAATATATGTACAAACATGGTTTGTACGTATGTAATGTACTCGTGACTAAAAAATTACAGTAAGACCACAACAGGCAGAGAAAGGAGAAGGATGGGAATTTTCTTACACTCTCGATAAGTTCTTTACGAATTCTTGCTGAATAGTTCTTATTACGAAGTGCCTCACTATAGTCATCGTAGCCCTTTTGTCCAGCCAAACATGTAGAAAATTATAACCCCGAGACTAAAAATGTCGTTCTTGGGTGTCACCTTGGCATTATTTATGTATTCTGGTGGCATGAACCCACTGAACAAAATCATAAACACCGAATGCAGGACAGTTGTTAGTGCAATATTCAGCTACACCCTGTGCTTACTGAAGATTTACAAACCGAATCCTTGCTACCTACAGATGAATCCTGTATCAACTTACATTGTTCCTTTTGTTTTGCTTGTTTCGTGGGTCTTTGAATCACCAAAGAGCCTCGACAAACCAAAGTCACCAATTTTGGGCACAAAGTTTTCATCCAACAAAATATTATCTGGTTTTAAGTCCAAATGATAAATATAATTTTTCTCTCCTCGCCCTTTATGAAGGTGGTGCAGGCCCTCACAAGTCCCTTTAATTATTTTGTATGTTGTCGGCCAATCGTATTTGCATGACTCATCTGCAGATACGGGGAAGCATGTATATTACTAATTACTATAACATGGTGGAATCATTTCGATAACAAGGAATAAATATAATATTCGAACTGAGGTAGAGGACACCGTTACTCCTCTTACCCCTTAAGAGGTAAGTTGGAGCATCTTAAGAGAACTCACCAGAAATATGTTGGGAAAGGCTTCCGAGCTTCATATATTCGAAGCACAGAGCTCGTTCTGTTATTGCCGAAAGGAAATATTGTCCTTTCTGCTCAGTATGTGTATGTGTTTTCTCATAGCAGTAATGGAGCAGCCGTACAATATTTTTATGCTGAATCTTCATAAGATTACTGAATTCATTATTAAATGCGACATCATCAAGGTCATGAACTGGAAAAAGCTTCTTGACAGCAACTTCATCCCCATTAAGCCGTCCCTGTTCATATAGAGGGTTGCTTTTCAAGGTTACAAGGAACATCCGTAATTGCTGATTAAAAATGCGATTAGTTCTGTGAAAAAACTATATTGTTAACCATACCTTGTAGACTTCTCCATAGCCACCGCTACCGACTTTTTGCTCCACGGCAAAGCCACCAGTTATTGTTTTTATCAACTCAAATGTGATACTGGAAGCCTCCTTTGATGACATTTTCGTCAAAAGGGACTACCTTGGACAAATTTATCCCACTTCACGACTGCCTACAGTAAAACAGAACATTTTATTTAATTAGTTTCCACAAAGAATAGTCATTTGCATAGTATACCGTCACTTTCTATAGCCTAAAATAAAGCAACAGTATAGCACTAAAAAATTATCCTAACACATACAACTAGAGTTTCCCCATTTGCAAGCTGAAGCTAGAACAGTAGCTAACCTTCTCTTCGAGTGCCGATACACCCTTTGGATTTGGACAACGGTTAAATGACTTGACTTGGTTTGCCTAAATAATATCAACAGTTTGGGCATGGCATCAGAAATTATTTTCATAGTTATGCTTGTGTCTTCAGAAATTTGGAACGAGCGGATTGCGCATTTTGTCAAGAGCGTCTACTTTAAGAGGCCATTTCTCATACTGAAACTTTAATCCAAGGTATAGGGATTTTGGCTAAATATGTATATAGGCAAAAAAATACAAAACAGTATTTGTTGAAGACCAGGCCAATTTCAAAGTATTAGCTGGTAATGAAGGAAGTACTTTTCATAACACCCCGCCAACTCTTTTCATGTCAGTAACACTTGCAGACTAAAAAAAGTAGAAGCAACTACACATCAAGAGGGGCGGCACTTTGAACATACCTGGAGAGGGTTCTCTGCAGCTGCAGGGAGGGAAATGTTGGAAATGAGTGGCTGGCTCCTTGGCGAGGAGGATCCCATCCAGCAGCGCTTAAAACGGGGGATGGTGAACCAAGTGGGTTGGCCGGCAACAAAAATATTATCTTTAGACTGATAAACAAAGTAGGGCGACTTGACTCTGATCCAGGTCCATAAAAACTTGTCCAGCCAATAAGAACCCAGATCTGGCTTTCCTTAGTGTAAATTAGTCAAATGACACTGTAGCACCTCACGGAACACGAATGAATTGCACGAGAGATTTTGACTAACCCGAAAGATATGGCAGTTTAAGGTTTGTATTTACATTTCAAACTTTATTTCTTGCAGACTGATTATTGTACGTACAAACCTTATCGGCTTTTCTCGAAACTAGTAAAACTACTATATTTACGGTTTTGTGGTATTTCTTGAGTCATGATGGGTGTACCAAGTAAATCTAATGTTTTATTTACAAAAGCTACATTAGAGATTTTGTGCAAGGTCAATTAGATTTGCAGTTATTTGGACTATGACGTTCAACACGAGCCAAGAGTCAGGCTCTTCGACACTCCTGACTCATGCATATTGCTCACCTCGTCCACCACGATAGCCCTTTCGCCCATCGCCGTGTCTGCCCTGGTTCCCATGCCCTCCTAGGCCACTGGCTCATCATTTTTACCACATCTTTAATATAATGCTCTTCAATGGAGTCCTTCCATCTAGGTAGCTGCCATCACATATGGTGTTTCAAAAGTGACGCTGACGATGAGCTGACTCTAAATCATTTTTTCCCTTCATCTAAAGGGAAATTGCTTGTACTGGTATGTCTATGAACTTATTTGTGTATTCTGAAAAAAAAGCCCTCTTGTTCTAAATAACTATTGAGTTAAAGTTGGGAAACTTGAAAAAGTCTTTGTTCTAAAAGCCCTCTTGTTCAAGACATTTTGTGCTTGCACAAAAAATTTTGTGGTGAAAAGACATTTTTTGTGAGCTGTGCAAAAAAGACAAATTCGGGCAATACAAAATGACTTTTGTACGGGACATGTTTTTGTCTTTTTTGCACAGATCACAAAAAATGTCTTTTCACCGCGAAACTTTTTGTACTAACACAAAATTTCCTGATGTATATCCGATTTTTTTTTAGAATTTTTTAACATTTTAAAAAGTTTTTAAATTTTTTTACACAACAGGTGCAGATGCACCTATGACCCAAAACGTGTTGGGAATATGCCCTAGAGGCAATAATAAAATGGTTTATTAAGCATATCCACGTTTATGATAATAGTTTATTATCCATGCTATAATTGTATTAAATGGAAACATAATATATGTATGGAATATAAACACCCGGAGTCCCTAGTGAGCCTCTACAGGACTAGTTCGTTGATCAAGAGATAGTTAGAGTTTCCTAACTATGGACTTGTTACAGTCACTTGATAACGGAGTCATATCATTAAGAGTAATGGTGTGATGGACATGACCCAAATAAAGAGTTGGAATTAATCGTGTCACAAAAGTTTTGTTGTCAACACTTTTAATATATGCCAAATATAGTTTCCTTAGACCATGAGATTATATCACTCCCGTTCGCCGGAGGAATACTTTGTGGACATCAAACGTCACTTCGTAACTGGGTGATTATAAAGGTGGCTTTCAGGTATCTCCGATGGTGGGTTGTTGGGTGATATGAATCAAGAGTGGGATTTGTCCCTCCATGTGACGGAGAAGATATCTTCAGGCCTTCTCGGTAATATAGCATCAAAAGTCTGCAGACAGGTGATTAAGTGGTAATCACGAGGATCCTATATTATGGACGAGTAAAGAGGACTTGCCAGTAACGAGATAAAACTGGACATGGGGATGTCAACGATTATATCTCGGGCAAGTAAAATATCGTGAGACAAAGGGAATCGTATATGAGATTAATTAAATCTCCGGCATCGTGGTTCAATCGAGAAAAGGTTTTCGTTGAGTGTATAGGAATTAATATGGGCATCCCGGTCCCGCTATTAATTATTGATATGATAATGTCTATGCATTCTCGAACCCGTAGGGTCACACACTTAACGTTCCGATGAATTTAGGTTTTGCGATGAATTAAATGATGAAACGAACGAATAATGATTCGGAGTCTCGGATGGGATCCCGGACGTCACGAGAGGTTCCGGAGGAGTCTGGAGAATAAGATTCATATATGGAAAGTGGTTTCCGGAGGTTTCGGAAAAGTTCCAGAAATATTTACAGGGTACCGAAAAGGTTCCAGAAGGTTCTAGAAGTGTCTAGATGGACCCACATGGACCAAAGGGGTGCAGCCACCACCTTGGTGTGCCGCACCACCTAGTCCCACATGGGCCCATGCGGCAAAGGAAGAAGGGGGGCCGGCCAAGTCCTAGTTGGACTAGGGGCCGGCTCCACCCCTTTAGGAAAGGGGGCCCAAGGAGGAGTCCTAGATGGACTCCAACTTGGGGGGCAAGGCAAGAGGGGGCCGGCCGGCCCCTGCCCTAGCCCTAGCCATCACCTATATAAAGGGGGGGAGGGGAGGGGTGCGGCACACCCTTGAGGCTGCCGCCCCACACACCCAGCCGCACCACCTCCACCCCAAAACCCTAACCCTAGCCGCACCCCTTACCCCGAAGGGCTGCTGCCACCTCTCCTCCATCTAGAGCTGCCGCACCACCTCTCTCCGAAGGGCTGCTGCGCCACCTCCACCTCTCCCTCTCCTCTTGCTTGGCTTGGCGAAGCCCTGCTCACGGAGATCGTCATCATCACCGGCACTACCGTCGTGCTGCTGAGATCATCAAGGCCACGCCCTCTCGCTTGCGGGATCAAGGAGTCGACGTCTTCATCGAGCCGTACGTGTGGACGCCGCGGAGGTGCTGCCCGTTGCTGCACTTCACCGGATTGGATCTCGAGGATAATACATCTCCTCGCGACTAGACGAGTCTAGTTGCGGGGATCGACTAGCCAACCCCTGCACCGACAAAACACGTTTGTTCATCTTCAAGGGTAAGAGATTGGATCTCACCTTCGCTATCTTCATCTCGTAGATCTAGATCCTTGGGGTTTATTCCGCTTGCTGCGTAGGAATTTTTTTTGTTTTCTATGCTGCGACCCCATCAAAACGCCGCCTCCATACTTGACAAGCAATAACGACGAAGAAAAGTGATCAACATACAGACATAAGAGTTTAACGTGGAAAATCTTCCAAGGAGAAGGGAAAAAATCACGGACGCCAGCCAGCAAAACTTTACTATTTCAAAAGAGTTTACAAACGTCGGAGTTTTACAAATTTTCAACTTACTCGTATGATGGTTTACAAACGGTATATATAGAGGTGGTGACTTGGTAGGGGCCGCGTGATGGGCTAACTTCAGCCTCCGCTACGCTTCGGCCCAAGCCTAGAGGTGATGGGCCTCGGTACGCTCCGGCAGAAGTTAGTTTCTTATCTTCATTAACTTTCAACTAAATTTAGATCACAACTCAACAAGAGACTCGACAGTCTTCAAGAACATCGATCGGAGAGTCAATCACGCCAACTAGATTACAACCGCACTCGGTTGGGCACAACCCGTCATAGCACATGATTCCTTAGCATATCTGAGGCTAACACGAACTCTGTAATGTCCATGGCCTACAATTCCACCCACCAAACTGTTGGGTCTATGGAGAGCGATGAATGTGAGTCTAGTGTGATGTTGAAATCTATGAGGGATTTAGATCCACCTGACTCAGCCTTGAGATAGATGGATAAAAGCGCCACGATCTCCGCCAACCGGGCTAGTGCCGAGTCGTAGAGATGGAGTTTGCCGATTGTGTCGGAAAGGAAGTCTAGGGGTCTAAAGCGAAAGATGTGGCCTAGGGCAATGATGAAGTTTCGAATGTTGTTTAAAATTAGACTCATTCAGCGGGATATGATGAATCCATGTGCAAAAGCCCTAGCAGGCATGCCAAATGTCGGCGTTTTAATCTGGAAATACAAAATATAGGGTGGCATAAGCTTTGGAGATCCGATGGGTTAACATATCAGAGACGGATGTAGAAGGGTTTGGGCCCAGCAAGACATGACGGTAATCACTTACTCATGTTTGCGGCTAGTTGTATTACCTATGTATTCTTACGATTGGTGTATGCATTATTGTGATGTGTAGATTTCTGGTGCCTTCCGTGCGCGCCCTAACCCGCCTTATATAGGCGGAGGGGTACGGTTAAAAGGTGTCTGGGTCAGCGTATAACTAAAGTCCTAGTCGGATACAAACTATTTTAGGTACTCAGGAAACATACTTTGATTGTCTTGTGCTCCAAACTGATGGTCCACCTCGTATCGTAGTCGGACTCCATCTCAATGGCCCTGACCACCAGGGTTGGATCTAGGTCCCGAGCCACACGGGCCATGGCCCGGGGCGCCCACGAAACCAGTAGGCTATATAGTAACATTGTATGGGAGTGCTCTTATCTTGCATCCGCCACCGAGGATATGCCATTGCCGTGCCGGCATCCTAAACGAGTGGGTTGTATGCCGTGGTAGCTCGTCGAGAGATTATTCGATCATTCGACCTTGGGTGGGTTGTGGTGCCTGGCCGACGTCTGCAACAAACTCTCTTCCCTTGCTTGCTTAATCTAATGACACGCAGGTGTCTCTTGCTTGTTCTCAAACAAAAAGTTATTACTATAATTTTCTCGATTTTATTTGACACGCCCGTCGGTGGAATTGATTACTTCAAGTTGTACTGTCGATGGCATTACAAATAATTTAGATAGACTAACCAAGTCGTCTGGTAGTTTTTTAAAGAAAAGGACATCTATGTAGCAGGTACAAGTGAGCATGTATACACGCTTAAAGTCATCCTGAGGCATCTTGCCACATCAGACAAAAGATTAATTAGCCGCGATTGGTGGATTAGAAAAACGTGTGTCAGCAGATTCCTTGGCAACTTGTTCGCCCCGTTGGAGATTTTTTTTTTTGATAAAGGGCTTTATTACTTTTTGAAAGTATTACACCCGGCCTCTGCATAGCAAGATGCACATAGCCGATAAATTTACGACGAACGAGTAGAAACAACATAGACAGATTACAAATCAACGGATCGTGCAAGCTGCCTACGGTGGTGCACCAATTCTAAGATCACGCTGCCACCCATGTGGGATAAAAATGTCCCTCGCCGTAGTCTCCAGTTGCGCAGACACCTCCATAAAGAGGTCTCGAAACTCCACGCGTTGCAACATAGACCAAGAACGGAGCAAATTTGTGCACCGGTATATTACCTGTAAAAGGGAAACATTTTTATCGTTAAAAACCTTGTCATTTCTACAAAGCCAAAGCGACCAAATTACGGCTATCGCTCCCACCCTAATAATAGTTCTAAATTTGTCATCAATACCAGCTTTATTACTTTTTGAAAGTATTACACCCGGCCTCTTCATAGCAAGATGCACACAGCTGACAAGTTTACGACGAACGAGTAGAAACAACATAGACAGATTACAAATCAACGGATCGTGCAAGTTGCCTACGGTGGTGGACCAATCCTAAGATCACGCTGCCACCCATGTGGGATAAAAATGTCCCTCGCCGTAGTTTCCAGTTGCGCAGACACCTCCATAAAGAGGTCTCGAAACTCCACGCGTTGCAACATAGACCAAGAACGGAGCAAATTTGTGCACCGGTATATTAACTGCAAAAGGGAAACATTTTTATCGTTAAAAACCTTGTTATTTCTACAAAGCCAAAGCGACCAAATTACGGCTATCGCTCCCACCCTAATAATAGTTCTAAATTTTTCATCAATACCATGTAACCAATTGCCGAAAATATTCGCAACGGACCATGGTGGATACAAATTTGAAGCAATTTGGATGGTTGACCAAATAGAGCGAGCAATTTTGCATTCGAAGAAAAGATGTTTAATCGTCTCATTGTGAGAGCAGAAAACACACTTTGTACTTCCATGCCAATTACGCTTGACAAGATTATCTTTGGTGAGGATGACTCCCCGACGAGCATACCAAGCAAAGATCTTAACTTTCAATGGCATTTTCATCTTCCAAAGTTTTATATTATCAACCGGCAAGTCAGATTGAATCAGCGCTTTGTACAAGGAGTCTACTGAAAAAATGCCATTCTCATGTAGGTTCCAACGGAATATGTCCGATCCTGGTGATAATTGAACCATGGCTAAACACCCTAAAAGGGGATTCCATGCCTCTAATCTAGGACCAGACAAATCCCGTCTGAACATCATATTCGGAGGTGATGACTGCATAATAGTGGCCAGCGTATCACTCTAATGACGAACAATACTGTACAGAGCCGGATATTGGTCCCTGAGAGTGGTATTGCCTAATCATTTATCCTCCCAGAACCTAATCTCCGACCCATCTCTAATGGCGAACTTCCCAAAGCAAAAGAACTTATTCTTCGACGCCATGAAGCCGGCCCAAAAGTGAGAGTCCCCAGATTTCCAAACGATCTGTGACAACGCTTTTGTGCCAACATATTTCCGCCTTAGAAGTGTTTGCCATACACCTTCTTCCGAGAGAACCTTAAATAGCCATTTCCCTAGAAGAGCTGTATTCTTGACCTGAAGATCATGGATACTAAGACCGCCCTGATCTTTTGGTCGATAAACCACATCCCATCTTGCCAGTCGATATTTTTTTTTCTCACTATCTCCTTGCCAAAAAAATCTTGATCTGAAATAATCCAGCTTTATCAAGACTCCTTTAGACAACTGAAAGAATGATATCATATACATCACCATATTGGTTAGTATTGAATTAATGTGTACCAATCTCCCACCAAGAGATAGCAATTTTCTTCTCCAACTAGTTAACCGAGCTTGGAACCGCTCCTCGACATGCTTCCATTTGGCATTAGTCAGTCGCCTATAGTGAATTGGTATCCCAAGATACCTAATAGGGAACTGACCTTGCTCACAGCCGAACAACTCAGCATATTGAGATGCGACTTCCTGGGCTTCACCAAAACAAAATAATTCATTTTTATAGAAATTAATTTTGAGCCCAGATAGTTGCTCAAACGCTGATAGGATCAGATTCATGTTCATAGCTTTCTCCAGGTCATGTTCCATAAAAAGAATTGTATCGTCCGCATATTGGAGTATAGAAAGACCACCATCGACCAAATGTGGGATGACCCCCTCTATCTGTCCAACTAGTTTAGCCCTATCGATCATGACCGCTAACATATCAACCACTATATTAAATAGTATCGGTGATTGTGGGCCCCCTTGCCTTAGGCCTTTCTTTGTCTGGAAGTAATGACCAGTGTCATTATTAACGTTAATGGCCATACTACCTCCAGTAACAAAGTTCCTAATCCATACACACCATTCGTTCGAAAAGCCTTTCATTCTCAGGGTCTGTTGGAGAAAATCCCAATTGACCTTGTCATAAGCCTTTTCGAAGTCTATTTTGAAAATTACCCCATTCAATTTTTTTCGATGCATCTCATGAACGGCTTCATGTAGTATAACGACGCCATCAAGGATATTCCTACCTTGCATAAATGCAGTTTGTGTAGGTTTTACCACATGATCTGCAACCGAATTCAACCGAATGGTCGCCACTTTGGTGAAAATTTTGAAACTAACATTAAGGAGGCAGATCGGTCTATATTGTTGTATCCTCTCTACATCATTAATTTTAGGTAACAAAATTATCTCCCCAAAGTTCAGGCGGAAAAGCTCTAGCTGACCAGCATGTAATGACCCGAACATGGCCATTAGATCCGATTGGATGACATCCCAGAAGTTTTGATAAAACTCGGCAGGGACTCCATCCGGATCTGGAGCCTTATTGTGTTCCATTTGGAAAACCGCTTTTCTTACTTCTTCTTCAGAGAAGGGTCCAGTAAGAAAGTTGTTCTCCTCTTCTGATACCTGGGGAATGTCCTGAATACGGGACTCATAAAGACACAGATTCCCCTCTTCCGGCTCCCCAAATAAGCCCTTGTAAAATTTGGTGATATACTTCTTGAGCTGTTCCTGTCCCTCGATCAATCCCTCTTCCTGATGAAGTGAGTGAATAAGTTTCTTTCTATGTCGACCATTTGCGACATTATGAAAGTATCTAGTATTCGAATCACCTTCAAGAATGAATTGGGCTTTTGACCTTTGATACCATTTGAGTTCCTCTTCACGCAACAGCCGCGCGATCCTCGCATTTGATTGATTTTTGAGTTTAATCTCTTGCGTGGACGGCGGTTGTCTTTCCATGATTTCTTCGAGTTCATCAATAATGGCTGACAGTCGAGCTTTTTCTTTTTTTTGAGGATCCCCGACGTGTGTCTCGCCCATCCATGGAGAAATGTGCGCAAGTTGCGCATCTTGTTATTCCACCTTTGAACTGGACTACTACCACGGACTGGCTTGTTCCAAATATCTTTAACCATTTCCGGAAACCCCTCATGAGTCAACCATCCTTATTCAAATTTGAATTGGTGTTTGTCATGCGGCTTTGGTGATCCGGATGTCAAAAGAATTGGAGCATGATCCGATAAAGCCTCTATACGCTCAAGAGCGCGTACTGATACCAACGGGTATTTAGCTTTCCATTCTGTATCCATAAGTACACGGTCTAGTTTTTCATATGTTGGCTCAGGAAGACTGATTGCCCAGGTGAACTGTCTTCCCGTCATGTGTACCTCTCTTAGATCCAAACTGTCAATGACAGCATTGAAAAGAAAGGGCCAATGATTATCAAAACGACCTCGGCTTTTCTCATGTCGAAATCTCAGCATATTAAAGTCCCCTCCTATAAGGATAGGATGTGGGTTGTCTTTAGCAAGATTAACCAGTTCATGCAGAAAATCAGCCTTATATTCCTCTTGGGCAGCACCATACACGGCAACCAAACTCCAAACAAAATTATCAGCTTTGTTCCGGATGTGAAACTTAATATGAAAATCCTCATCCGAAAAAGCTAATACATCCATTGAGTTTGAGTTAATGCTGAGTAAAATACCCCCCGATCTTCCTCTAGGTGGACAGCAATACCAATGGAATTCCAACCCGCCTGAAATGCGATTAAGGACACTCATTGGAAAATCCCTTCAACCCGTTTCTGAGATGGCCACAAAATCCAAATTATGATCCCGAATACATTGAGCAATATGTAAATGTTTAGCCAAGTCACCAAGACCTCTGCTGTTCATAAACATGCCATTCATCGAGAAACTTTTGAATTTTTGGGCGACCCAGCTACCTTCCGTAGCCTCTTATTCTTTTTAGTAGATGCGTTCTTAGACTTCCGGCTAGAAGCTTGCAAGCCATAAATAGACCCTAGTCCTGCCTCGTCCAATCCCACATCCGACACCTCCCCGACTAGATGAGATAAAAGCTGACCATCGACAGTGTCAGTCGCCTCGTCCTCATCTAGAAGTGGAGCAGCCGGCCTACTCTTAGCACAAGGAGATGCCTTAGCACGATCAACCTCCATATGTTTAAGAGCATTTGCCGGAACTAAAATTTCTTTCTCATTCCTTCCCATACTAACGCCAACATTAAAAAGCCTAGCCGATAATTGAGGAGTAGATAAAGAAGTAAATGACTTAGACTTGGATGACATACCAGGAGTGAGATGTGCATTCATCAACGCCTTGCGCCGCATGGCCTTCGTCATCGAGTCCTCGTCCGTGGTTGCCGACCCGTCCGCCGCAACAACATGACGAGTGCTGCGTCTCGGCGTAGGCGTAGGAGTAGACTTACCGCTGACCGGTGGTACCGAGCATGGGGGTACAGTCGGAGTAGCAACCCCCATCATGCTGCTAACCGGCAGCGGTGGCAGCCCTGTCGACGGCGACACTCCTGCTGCAGGAGATGGCGAGAAGGCAGCCCTTGGCGGCGTGGAAAGCGAGCCAACCTCCTTGCCGGCTGCACAGATGCCCTTGGACAGCATCATGCCAACCTTCTCGGGAGCCTCCAAGCTGCCACCTGCAGCGATGCCGGAACCCCCCACGAGGGGTGAGGAAAGGGCAACAGCCCGCCCAGCCAAAGGGTAGGGCACACGGGGCGCCGTCGAGTCGGAGTAGAAGGCCCCCCGTGCCACATCCTGCCGCCCCGGGCTGCAGCTGCTCGGAGACACCACTCCAAGCAGTGGAGCAGCTCCCACCGGTCCACCAGCAGAGTTGGTGACCGTCCCATCACCACTCAAACATCGGGGCTTCGGATTGATAGGCGTAACAGCTCTACCAAGGAGAAGAGCGTGCACATCATCCGCCAAATTGTTGCTTCCACTAGCCCCTGAACCCGGTGCAATAGCCATCTCCGTGTCGCCGTCAGTCGGCTGAGCAAGCGGATCTTCACTAGACCCATGGCCATCACCGGAGTCCCCTCCCAAACCTTTATCTGATGGATCATCACCGTCCTTACGGTTCCAGATAAAAGGCACAAAATCCACCTCTGGAACAAAATCAACCAGCTCCGGACGAAAAGTGAAATCAAACCCTTTTAACTTGAGGACACCATCAGCCTTAATAAAAGGCCCATACTCATCACTCTTTTTGAAACAGTTTGCCGATGCCTTTCCCACTAGGATGCGAATAATGCCCCGATGACGCAGAGCAAGAAGATCAACATCAATGGTAGCACCAATAAGAGTGTCCACCGCCCACAAACCCAGAAAGTGACGTAGAGGATACGGTACTCCAGTCACATCGATCCAAACCTGGTGCAGCTCCATCTTGTGCGGAACCTCCTCCGGCGTCCACTGGCTAAGGACAAGCTTGGCAGCCTGCCTTGGGACCCCCAACTCCAATCCGTCTACCCGCTGCAAATCCTCCATAGAAGGGAAACCGAGCAGAAAAGAGTTGGCACCATGAGGCAGAGCCTCCCACTTCCAAGAGGGAACCGGGCAAATACATGCAACCTGAGACTCCACCGTCGCAGCCGAAACAGCCTCACCATGAACCACCACACAGGCCGTTGGAACCAAGTGAGATGAGGGCTGCTCCTTAAAGACACTGTCCGAAACTGAGTGAACATGAGGTCTTCGTCCCCAAAGCCAGCCACAAAAGTAGTAGGCTTCGGCAGCTTCAACGTGGGACACTTTGATGTCGGATGCTTCGAATTATCACACACATAGAAATAGTGCTGAACCGAACAATCGTTTGTCACGTGAGTCTTGGCCTTGCACTTCCAACAGTACACCTTGACCTTCTTAGGCACCGGAACAGCAACAGCACCCTCGACCACCTGAACCGGAGCCGGAGCCACGACGGGCTGCTGCTGCACCACCATAGCCGCAGCGCCAGCAGCGGGAACAGTAGCATGCCTCGGCTCCGCAGCCCCACGCCCAGACGGGGCTTTCTTCTTCCGCTTCTGCCCGAGCGCCGGTGCTGGACCGCGATGCTAGTGTAGCTGCCCCTGCGGGCGCGCATTCGCGACAGCAGCATGGACATCACCAAAGATGGGGAGCGGAGCAGGGACCGGCGCCGCCCTAGGCAGCTGTCGAGGAGCGAAGGTGGGCGGTCCGAAGCGTCGCGGGCGTTAGCCGGAAGCGGGCCACCCACATTGGCATCAGTCGGCGCTGACGAGGGAGCACCCGCAGTCCCCGCACCAGGAGCCGGGGCAGGAGCCGACGGCTGCCTCCCGCCAGCACGCGGCGGCAGGCCAGCCATGGAGACAGACGGGGTGGCGAGGACCTCCGCGAAGGATCGTCGACGGCCGAACGCAGGGGGGCCTGAAGAGGGGCTGACGACGTCGGCAGCCAATCCCGACGAGGCAGGGACGACGGCAACTGGCGACAGGAAACGGGCGGCGGCGAGAGGAGACGAAGAAGGCGATGCGTCGACGAACTCTGGAGAAGATGCGCTAGGGCACTGGTCCCGCGAAAGGTTCAGCCGGAGGCCTCTGAACCGGCGGCCCAGATGCGCCCACATGCAGTATTTGAATCCCACGATCGACGTGATCCGGAATTTCAGCGCGATCACCGATCGCCAGCGCCGCCCGTTCACCGTTGTCCTCCATCGCCGCCAGTAGCTTCTCCGGGAAAAATTGGCCGAGACACGGGGGAGGCGTGACCCGCGGCCGAGGAAGCGGACCGCGCCATCCCATCCACACAGCCGGCCGCCCAATCGCCCGACCTTGGCCGCCCCCACCGACCGAAGCCTAGCCGCCGCCGGCGACGACCGCGGCCGCCCAGGCGGCGACCAAGACCTCACCCGCGCATCCTCCATCATCATCTCCGGCGACGGAGACATCTGGGACCTGCAACCAACAGAAAGCGCCGTACCTGAATCGCCGACGTCGCCATCCGAAGATCCACGCTCCCAGAACCGCGAAGCACGCTTCGGGAAGCCGATGAATTCCTAGAACTCCTGGGCTAGGTCGGAGTCCGACATGGCCGGCCGCTGCACTTCGTCGCGTGAAACCTCCCGTACCTCCTTAGCAACCTCAATGGCGAGCGCCTCCCCCTCGCAATCCTCATCGTCCTCCTCCGGTAGAACAGAGAACCTTGACCCAGAAAGCTCCGGCAAAAGGGCGCCGGGAACGAGCCTTAGCCGGAGGCGTGTCCCGGGCCGCCGCCTAGCTCCGTCAGGGACACCCTCCATCTCCCATAAACTTTTTGGGGGGAGAATTTCACTTCCCCGGTCTTTGCACCAACTAGGGATGCACACAGCCATTAAGCATGAGTACCAGGATTTTTATCTTGATTAATAACCAAGCCTGGTTCTCAGGATAAATTGCATGAGTATCAGGAAGTCCTAATCCTAAATAGGAACCTAAATTCGCGTATGTGAGGACTTGAACTTAGGTGTTGGGTTCGTACATCCACTCCCCCAACCAGTTGAGCTAGACTCACTTCCTACCCCGTTGGAGATATTAAATAGATTAAGTAAACCTGACTTTTTTCGAAAAGGATCTTAAAATCCCCAACCTCTGTATTAAGAAGATTTAAAAAGAATGAACACTATTTAAGTAAAATTGACTTTTGCTGGAGATCATAAAATCCCCAGCAGGATCGATGGACGCAAAACACATGCAAGGCAAGTAATAGAAACAGAGATCGCGATCGATCGTACTGCAACCATATGAACTGTTGCATCAATCTTTACACATGCATGTTTGCTAAATAATACTTACAACAAAAGAGAGTAGTACCTAATTAATTACAACAAAAGAGGTTAGCTGCGCGCAGCAGTTCACCGCCACTGTACTTGCCGCCATCGACGATCGACGACGACGACCCTGCTCTATCGCCAGTACCGTACTGCTTCCAGTAAGCGGTGACTCCCCAGCCAATGCCGACGTCCCGCCCAGCCAGTCGTACGTGCATCGTCGTCGTCGTGGTCGACATCCCAGCCAGAGCTGTCCTCCCAGTGAGTACCCTGCTGCTTCCGGCCGCCGTCGTCGTGGTTGACGTCCCAGCCAGAGCCGTCGCCCACCTCCTTCCGGCGGCCGTCGTCGTCCCAGTACGACGACCTACGCTTTCGTCGTCGATCGTGACCACGTAGAGCCCCTTTAGTCCCGATTCCTGGCTAACCGGGACTAAAGGACGAGGCCTTTAGTCCCGATTTGGTAGCCCCGGTTGGCCAACCGGGGCTAGAGGTCCTTACCAACCAGGACTAGAGGCCGTTTTTCTATTAGTGATCGTAATGACGTAAATTTGACTTTCTATCAGCCAGGAAGGAGGACAGAACTAGTAGCAGCACATGAGCCCACATGCATGCTTATATTTACGGGGTGCCGCTTGACAGAGAATACATAAGGAATCGTGCTTAGATGTCCAATCGCCTGCGCTAATCGTCCTTTCTGCTGGTGTCCAATGTGCCGTCCTGCAGTAGTGAAACTACCTATATATTGACTTGCTTAATCAAGTCGGCATCATTTTTTTTGATAAAGGGAATTTCATTTCAATGTATCAGTGATACAAAGTATGCCTATACCCGGCCTCTGCATAACAAGATGCACACAGCCAAAGAGCACAAAAAAGAAAAATACATATGAAGCACTTAGGCGCCAAAATAATCATCAAAAACGCCTATGACTACGGGGGACCTAAACGTTGATCCCTAAGCCACCCATGTCGGATAAAAATATCCCTCGCCGTGAGCTCCAGTCGTGCAGACGCCACCATAAAAAGGTCTCGATTTTCCACACGTTGTAATGTGGACCACGAACGGAGCAAACCTGTGCATCGGTAAATTACCTGCAAGAGAGATGTATCTTTATCATTAAAAACCTTGTCATTTCTACATAGCCACAGCGACCATATAACGGCTAACGCTCCCACTCTAATAATCGTTCTGTCCTTACTATCAACCCCATGCAGCCAGTTGCCAAAAATATTTGCAACCGAACGAGGTGGATATAGGTTAGAAGCTATCTGAATGGCTGACCATATAGAACGTGCAACTTTACATTGGAAGAATAAGTGTTTGATAGTCTCATCATGTGTACAAAACACACACTTAGTACTCCCGTTCCAGTTACGCTTGACCAGGTTGTCTTTGGTGAGGATTACCCCTTTACGAAGATACCATGCAAAAATCTTTAACTTCAATGGGATCTTCATACACCAATTTTTTTTGTTATTATCGACTGGCACATCAGAATGTAACAATGCTCTATACAAGGAATCCACAGAGAACATACCATTCCCAGTTAGATTCCAGCGAAACTCATCAGACCCTTGTGTTAACTGAACCGAAGCCAGTCGCCCCAACAAGGCATTCCACAACACAAGACGTGGTCCATAGAGAGTGCGTCTAAACGACATATTAGTAGGCGACATTTGCATAACCGAAGCTAGCGTATCACTCTTATGTCTGACAATATCGTATAGAGTCGGATATTGTTCTCGAAGGGTGGTATTGCCTAACCATTTATCCTCCCAGAAGCGAATTTCCGTACCATCCTTAATATGAAAAGTCCCATAGCGAAAGAAAGATTTCTTCGTCGCCATGAGGCCAGCCCAAAAGTGAGAGTCCCCAGGTTTCCAATATACCTGAGACAATGCTTTTGAGCCGACATACTTTCTTCTGAGAAGTGTTTGCCAGACTCCCTCCTCGGTCAGTAGCTTAAACAACCACTTTCCAAGAAGAGCCGTATTCTTCACCTGGAGGTCATTAATTCCCAACCCTCCTTGGTCCTTCGGGCGGCAAACAACCTCCCATTTAGCCAGTCTATACTTTTTCTTCTCACTATCCCCTTGCCAAAAGAATCGTGAACGGAAATAATCCAGTTTCTTCGCGACACCTTTTGGTAATTGAAAGAAGGAAATCATATACAGTACCAGATTACTTAATACTGAATTTATGAGAACCAATCTTCCCCCTTGGGAAAGTAACTTTCCTCTCCAACTACTCAACCTAGCCTGCAGACGTTCTTCGACATGTTTCCATTCAGCTTTAGTCAATCTCCTATAGTGTATTGGAATTCCCAAGTACCTTATAGGAAATTGCCCCTGTGCACATCCAAAAAGTTCGGCATACTGCACAACCGCTTCCTGGGCATCGCCAAAGCAAAACAACTCACTCTTATGGAAATTTATCTTAAGACCCGATAATTGCTCGAATACAGAAAGGATTAATTTCAGATTCGTAGCTTTTTCGAGGTCATGATCCATGAAGAGAATTGTGTCATCTGCATATTGAAGGATAGATAACCCACCATCGACAAGATGTGGAATCACCCCTTCAAAAAGGCCTTCATTTTTGGCACGCTCGATCATAATGGCCAACATATCTACCACTATATTAAATAATATAGGCGATAGTGGGTCACCTTGTCTCAAGCCTTTCTTTGTCTGGAAATAACGCCCAGTCTCATCATTAACTTTGACTGCAACGCTACCACCCGAAACAAATTGCCGAACCCAAACACACCACTCCTCCGAGAACCCTTTCATCCTCAGCGTCTGCTGGATGAAAGGCCATTTGACCTTATCATAGGCTTTCTCGAAGTCGATTTTGAGTATGACACCATTGAGCTTTTTCCGATGTAACTCATGTACCGTCTCATGTAATATTGCCACCCCATCCAAAATATTCCTTCCTTGCATGAAGGCTGTTTGGGTTGGCCGTACCACATGATCAGCCACCGAATTAAGTCGCAATGTTGCCGTTTTTGTGAAAATTTTGAAACTCACATTAAGAAGGCAGATTGGTCGATATTGTTGAATCCTTTCTGCCTCATTAATTTTAGGTAACAAAATAATCTCCCCGAAGTTAAGACGGAACAATTCCAAATTGCCCTTATGAAAGCAATCGAAAAGTTCCAACAGGTCCGTCTTAATAGTTTCCCAGAAATGTTGATAAAATTCAGCTGGGAAACCATCCGGTCCTGGTGCCTTATTATGTTCCATTGAGAAAACCGCCTTCTTAACCTCGTCCTCAGTGAATGGTGAGGTTAAGAAAACATTCTCCTCCTCAGAAACTTGGGGAATATCCGCTGTACGGGATTCGTCCAGGGAAAAACTCCCAACGTCCGGCTCCCCAAACAACGTCTTATAATATTTGGTGATGTATGATTTTAGTTCATCCTGCCCTTCGATCACGCCCTCTTCCTGAATTAAGGAGTGAATAATTTTCTTCCTGTGTCTACCATTGGCAACACTATGGAAGTATCTCGTATTCGAGTCCCCTTCAAGAATAAATTGGGCTTTTGACCTCTGGTACCATTTGATTTCCTCTTCCCGCAGTAGTTTAGCTATCTGTGCATTTGACTGATTCTTAAGATCAATCTCTTGCGTAGATAACGGTCGTATAGCAGCAAAACCATCAAGTTCATCAATAATGGCGGATAAACGAATCTTCTCCTTCTTTAACATACCCGTCACGTGACGAGCCCAACCACGTAGGACAGTACGCAAATTGCGCATTTTATTATTCCAACGTTGGATAGGTGTATGTCCGTGCACAGGCTTCGCCCACACCCCTTTTATCAACTCATCGAACCCCTCCCTTAGCAACCATCCTAACTCAAATTTAAAATGATGGTGCGCTTGATGTTTTAGGGTCCCTGTTGACAAAAGAAGTGGAGCATGGTCTGACAGCGACTCTATTCTTTCTAGAGCGTGTACCGATACCAAAGGATATTTTGACTCCCATTCTGTATCCATAAGCACACGATCTAGCTTTTCATAGGTCGGCTCCGGTAAACTATTCGCCCAAGTATATTGTCTACCAGTCATGTGCACCTCCCTGAGATCCAAACTGTCAATAACAGCGTTGAAAAGGAAGGGCCAATGGTTATCAAACCGGCCTCTGCTCTTCTCATGTGGAAATCTGAGCAGATTAAAATCTCCACCTATTAACATAGGATAAGGATTATCTCTAGTCAGATTAACCAACTCACGTAAGAAAGCAGCCTTATGTTCATCTTGGGCAGCACCATACACGGCTACCAGACTCCATATAAAGTTGTCGGTTTTATTCCGTATGTGAACTTTTAAATGGAAGTCACCAGCGGATCTCCCAACCACTTCCATGGAATCTGATTTAACACCAAGTAAGATACCCCCAGACCTGCCATGCGGTGGACGAGAATGCCAAGTAAAATCCAAACCCCCGGATAATCGATTTAGAACATTACTTGAGAAATCTCGTCTTCCCGACTCAGAGATGGCCAAAAAGTCCAGATCATGATCCCTCACACATTGAGCAATATGTAGATGTTTAGCCAAGTCACCAAGACCTCTGCTATTCATAAAAATGCCATTCATCGGGAACATTTCTTGGATTTTTTTGAACCCTTAGATCTACGACGAGAAGCCTGTAAGTCCAAAGCAGACTCAAGTCTCGACTAATCTAAGTTCACCTCCGTAACCTGCCCTACTAGATGAGACAAAAGCTGACCATCATCTGTGGTATCCACTTCCTCCTCCTCTAACAGTGGGCTGAACGACCTACTCGACGCCTTAGGAGAAACTGTAAGACGATCATACTCCAAAAGACGTAAAGCATTAGCCGAAACTGAAACCTCCTCCCCATTCCTCCCCAGACTTACTCCAACCGACACTAATCTAGATTCTACACAAGAAGTATCAAGCTAAAGGAAAGACTTGGTAGGAAACTTCGTACCTTGCACTGTGGTGTCGTTCAGCGCCGCCTTACGCTTCATGGCCCTCGACAGTGTATCCTCGTCCGTCGTGACACCACCGTCCCCCGCCACAGCATGCCGAGCACTACGTCTCGGCTGCTGCACCGTGACCGCGACCGGGGCCGGTGCATCACCCGCCGGCCGCCCAAGGACAGCAGGAGGGGATTCCGACACCGTGGCCTCCAGTCCGGTACCCAGAACAGGCGATGGCACCCCCGGCGCCGGGGTACCGCTCCGAACCACATCCGTCGACGCAACCACCATAGGGGACAAGGGCGGAGTAGCAGCCCCTCTACCAGTGGTCGCGGACGGAACGAAGGGAGGCGCCTTCGGCGAAAGACCCCCCCCGCCAACCACCCCGGCTGGCACAGGAGATCCTGCCGACAAGGCCATCAAGGGTGGCGATGACGAAGTAGCAGCCCCCCTAACAGCCTCCGAACACCCACTCACCGACGTGACCACCACAGGGGACAGAGGCGAAGTAGCAGCCCCCCTCGAAGTGGTCACTGGTGAGCCCAAGAGAGCAGCAGCTCCCGGTCGCGACAAGGCCCCAGACGGTGACGCTGACTCCGAAGACACAGGCGCCGCCCGTCCCATCGGAGACCCAGCACTCGCCTCCCGCCACTGTCGCACAACCGCAATAGCCCTCGGTGTAACAGGATTAGGGTTCATCGGTGTGACCGCATAACTCAGCGGCACCTGTCGAGTAGACGACGAAGACCCCTGCACCGTAGGGCCCACATCCGCAGCAGAACCAGCCGAAGGAGCCGATGGAGTAACTCCCTGCATCGGATCATCTCCCTCACCATCCTCCGAACCCTTACCTGCAGAGTCATCCTTATCCTTGCGTCGCCAAATAAATGGAACAAACTCAGGATCCGGAACGAAACTCGCCGGCTCAGGCCTGAAGGTGAATTCATAACCCTTCATCCGCAACACCCCATCAGACTTGAGGCACGGTCCAACCTCATCAGCACACTTATGAAAACACTCCACATCAGCCATGCCAACCAGAATACGAATGATACCTCGACGGCGGAGAGCCAGCAGGTCGACGTCAAGAGTAGTACCGATGAGAGAACCCACCGCCCACAGACCAAGAAAATGACGCAAAGGCCGCGGCACCCCAGACACATGAACCCAGACTTGAGACAGCTCCATCATATGCGGAATATCCTCTTCCTTCCATCGGCTGAAAAGAAGACGAGCTGCCTTACCAGGTACCCCAAGCACCAAGCCATCCACACGAAGCAAGTCGTCCATAGAAGGGAACGCCACCATATATGAATCAGCCCCGTTCGGGACAGCCTCCCAGGTCCAAGACGGGCGCGCCGGACAAATACGAGCCACCTGAGCGGTAACCTCCAAAGCTGAGGCCGGGCCCCCCTCAACCATAACCAAGGCAGTCGGTGCCACCTCCGGAGCCAAATTCTCCCTAAACACGCAGTCCGGAAACATGTTGAATCCAGTGTCCGGATGGCCCAACCCAGCCACAAAAGTGAGGGGCTTCGGCAGCTTCAAAGCCGGACAACGATCCATGGGATGCTTCTCATTGTCACAAATGTAGCAAAAATGCTTCGCCGTGCAATCCCGAACAGCATGCGACTTCGAGGCACACTTCCAACACCAAACCCTGACCTTCTTCCCAGCCTGAGCCACCTCAGATGGAACCGGAGGCACCATTTGTTTATCATTAAGAAGATTATTTTGTTTTATTGGCCCCAAACAGTTCACCTAGCTCCCTCTATTTAGGTGAACATCAGTCCTTCTCGCCAACTCATTTTCAGTGCAGACGTTGGCCCGAAGACCACCAGGTTAGTTCAAGTGTCGCCACTCTTTGCTTCCTAGTTTCTTGTATGTATATTTGCAAGTTATGCCATGAAGATATTAATAGTTTTGAATCCGATGATGTTATTTTCATGTTAGGATGTAATTAAGTTTGCATATGATCTTTTCTCTTTCTAGTCAAAATTGGTGATCGATGTTTGTCTGCACGAAGAGCTAGCAGGTGATGTAATTTGGAGTAGGATAGTACATTTGCATCCTCTTTGCGCCCAGTTCCTCTTTGGAGAAACATTGAGGGGTCCTATACGGTAGGGGATGGGTGGATGTGAGCCGATCCAAATGCTCGGATCTACTGATATTAGAAATAAAGTGGGTAGCTACTAGCTAGTATATATATATATGTTATTCTCAAGCAGCTTAATTTCTGTTAGCACCAACATGCAGATCCTTCCGCAGCCTCACGCAGGCACTGATCCATGGCTTCACGCCTTCCTTTTTATCTATTTTCTGATGAGCCACTGGTGATGGCCTTTAGCTTCGTGTTGTCAAGGTCGACGGCTGTATGGGACCCCCTCTTCGTTAAAGGCGTGTAACAGGGCCATGATGTGGGGTGCCGGTCATGTGGAGCACAGGCGACATGGTGGGGAGCAGCGCCGGACTGGCAAAATCCGAGGCCCTGTACGAAACTCTAAATCAGGCCCCTATCTCACACGGAAAATTAAACTGAATGAACAATTCTAATGTATATTGTATATACCGCATTACAGAAAATTGGATAAATTGAGAATCATACACCTATTCAACGTCCAGTTGCATAATGCTTATTTGAACCTCATCATTCGTTTAGTGTTCTTTGAAATAAAATCTTCAATGATAGCCTCATAATCAATCTTGTCCAACACTTCGCTCTCAAGTGCAATTGTGGCCAAATCATTGAGTCTTTGTTATGTCATTGTAGTACGCATATAGGACTTTAATAACTTCAATTTAGAAAAGCTCCGTTCCGCCAATGCAACAGTCACTGGAATGGTCAACAAAACTCTATATGCAATACTTGCATTGGGAAAACAATCATGACGCTTTAAAAACTTCAGAACTTCAACAGGCCCAATATTTTCCTTTGGCATGAAATTTTGAAGAAACTTCAACTCAACAAATAGATCATTGGCATCAATATCAGATTTTTTATCCTTTCTTAGGGCAGCCTCAAGATCAACACAAGAAGATTTCAAACTATTATTATCCAATGAGCACAATTTTTCAGAGGTAAATAAGAAACCAAAATTTTTCTCATAACCCTGATATTGTTTGAATCTCCTTGTGAGTGAGGCAATTGCTTGATCAATAAGAGTATAAAATAGCTGATTCTAAATGCTTCTTCTGCAGATTGTGTGGAAATATTGGTATCATCTGGGTTCTCATCAAACTGTCTCTTTCTTTTAATTTCTCTCCTTATACGAAATGTTGCACCAATACCCATCTCAAGTGCAATTTCTTTGGCTATCTCCAATGCTTCTACAAAACCAGTTTCCCTGTACCCCTTGAAGAAAGAAATAAGCCCTTGCACTTTCTCAATAGCAACATCAATAAGCATATCCTTTGCTTGCAGATTTTTGCTTACTAAATTAACAGCAAACAATACGTCATACCAAATGACTATTGCCACTATGAATTCATACTCTGCAAGTTCATTTTTTGCCAAACCTAATGCCTCACTACTTGTCTTTGGATCGCTGTCAGTTTCAGACACCTGAAATTAAAGAAAGTTTAAATATGTTATAGTTGAATTTAGCTATATCCTAAAGGAATACATTATTATTAATATAAACATATTGGTTACCTGAAGTAGAGCCTCCCGAATGTCTGAACATTGAAATCTAATAGCTTTAACACTTTCAACACGACTCTCCCAACGTGTAGCTGACACAGACTTGAGAGTCCATCCCGATATGTTCTCTTTTAAAATATGCCATTTCTTAGTAGAATTAGCAAAAGTTGTATAGATGCGTTGGATGATTCCAAAGAAGTCTTTAGCTCTACCATCTGTCTTGGCCATATCACAGAGTGGTAAATTAAGACTATGGCATCCACACGCAGAATAGAAAGCTCTAGGATTTACATCCAAGAGTTTCCTTTGCACCCGTTGACTCTTTCCCTTCATATTTGACCCATTATCATAACCTTGTCCTCTCACATCATTTATATCAAGATCAAGAAGTTTGAGCTCATTCTCTAGCACATCAAAAAGTCCTTGGCCAGTCGTATCATTTACATCTAAAAATCCTAGAAAGGATTCTTCTATGCAAACTTGACTTGAAGATAAATCCACATATCTTATAATTAAAGACATCTGCTCTTGGTGACTTGCATCAGGGGTACAATCAAGTATGACAGAGAAATACTTGGAACTCTTTATTTTCTTAACAATTTGAGAACAAATAGAAGAAGCAATCAAGTGTAGCAATTCATTCTGAATCTTATGATCAAGATAATGAGCATGAGTTTCTTCATTTGTAATACGACGAACATGCTCTTGAATAACATCGTCAAATTCGGCCAACATCTCTACCAAACCCAATAAATTACCATTGCTATCTTCATACAGCTTGCCATTAGTACCATGAAAGGCCAGATTATGCTTGGCAAGAAATTTAACAATGGAAACAATTCTGAATAATACCTTTCTCCAATGGTCCTTTCCTTTATCAAGTTGTCATTCAGCGGTTTTATCAATAGTTTGATGCTTTTCCAATCTACTACGCAACTCATACCAATTAGTCATATTCAAAACATGATGTGCACTTGTCTCGTGCTCTTTTAGTCTGTCGCTAAGATGTGTCCAGTCATTACAACCCTCATTGGCCAACAGACCTTTCCGATGACCTTTTGTAAATAATTTGCATCCAAAACAAAAGACTCGATCGAGTTCCTTGGAATAGACAAGGCATTCTCTTTCACATTTTTCCCCATTTGGTAGAGATCTCTTATAGAATAGTGCAGAAAATCTTCTACGATGTGTATCCTTAGGACCTTTCTTAATTGATAAGTCTCTTCTTGGACCCTTATGTGCTAAAATATCAACCTGTTTAGGCTCAAGAGAATCCCAACATCTTGGATCAAATATATCAATATGAAAAGAATCATCATCCGCAACAGGTGAACTATCCAAGTTAACATCAATATGCTCTTCATCTACCTCAATATTATCTGTCTCTGTCTGAGTCTGGGCTGGGGAGGAGCACGGGTCGGTGCGGTGACAGCTGAAGCACGAGCGGAGGTCCGGGGGGGGGGGGGGGGGGGGGGGGGGGGGGGGGGCAGGGGCAATGCAGTGGTGTTGGAGCATAGGCGACTCGCTGGGGGCCAAGCAGGGAGGGTTACGTAGCGAGTGGAGGAGAAGAATCCATGAGTGGATAAGGTTGTGATTATGGGCTCTTACGTCATGCAAACGAGGCGTAAGACGTGAGTCACGTGAGCCTTTGCCTGAATATTAGTATTAATTATGGTAAAACTTTGCCTCCCTCTCATCCCTCCTCTCGTACCCTTGTGGCGATAGGAGGGCATAAACTAGATGCCACCTCTAGCCCCCCTCCCACCGCTCCTCCTCCCCTGCCGCCACCATGTATGGCTGGGTGAAACCTGGTCGGCGCCAGCGGTGGCGGGGTGATCTCATCCCCTCGTGTGTGGAGATCGGCGCGCGCCGACAACTACGGGCCAGGGCCTGGTGTGGCTACTGGGAACCACGTCACTGCGGATCTCCGATGTGGTGCGGTCGTCGAGATCTCTGGCATGCGGCAGCGCATTGGTCCAGCGGTGACGCAGTAGATATCGGCGGTGGTTTGCGCTCAGGATGGTGAGGGGCTATGGCGTTTGTCATCCAGTCGGCTAGGGAGGTGGACTATATAGGCTGCAGGGATTTCTTGTCGTCTTGACAGCCGCTATGCCAGCAGTCTGTACGGCAGCACGTAGTTCCAGATGCAAGATCGATGTGGCTGTCGGTGAAAACCGAGCTTCAGCGGGTGTTGACGGCATTTTACATGCCGTTGCCTTCTTGAAGGCATTGTCATTGAAGTCTATATCTCCTCTCTCGGGCTACTCCGAGGGAAACCTTAAATTGGGGTGTCCCGGATCGGACAATGGCGGCATATCGGTGTCGCTGTTCCTCCTGAGGTCATCGTTTTGGAAGCAAGTGGCGGATGGTGGACGGCTGGGTGGCGGCGTGGCGAGGCATCTACCGCGTTAACGACGGCAGATCTCGACGAAGGATCATGGACGGGCGCAGATCGGTTGTGTTGTCTGGGGTCATGGCAGCGTCGACGACAGACCCGACAAGGTCATTGCATTGATCTCTCCAGAAGATGGTTTGGCGGAAGGTGGCGGCAGCAGCTTCTGAGTGTGTGCACACGGTGCATGCTCAGGGTCTGCTGAACCGGTTTATGCTCCCGGCTCGTCGTTGGGCGGCTTGGTTGAGGCAACCGGATTTAGGTGTAGCAACTTTTATCGTCAGAAAGGTGGCTTCCGGTTGATTGATGTAGTTCTTTGTAAGCCGTTGTGGTTTCATTTTTATTATTAATAGAAAGAAGGCCGTGTGCATCATTCCGATGTAGAGGTCGGGGTAGAACCTCCATTTTGAAAAAAATGTAACATACCAAAAAAAAGGGGGCTACACAATGTACGGTTGATCTGATTTTTTTACTACTTCCCATGGAATAAGTAAACTTCTCCGTAAAGTATAGGAAAACGCATACGATCATCAAATCCTCATGTATCTTAATTTTTGCATGTATTTTTTGGGTCACCTACTTTTGTGGTCTTGCCGCATGTAGTGCAGTGGCGGAGCTAGGGGACCAGCAGGGGCCTTGGCCCTCCCTATGCCATGCACCAGCAAGATTTTTTAAGCACAAGCCTCGCTAATAAATGATTTTTAGTCTAAAATACCATGTGCCCCCCCCCCCCCTAATTGAGGATTGTGTCCTGTTTGGCCCCCCTTAATCTTCAATCCTGACTCCACCCCAGGTGTAGTGGGAGAGATAGGAACGCTACATTCATTAATTACTTGGTTCTAAAATAAATAAAAAGATTAGTAACTTAGTCCACCCCCATCCAGACATGCTGACGACCACTCTCACAAAGCCGACACATATCTCACTTGAAGATGAGCTCTCCGAGGTTACACCTGCTATGTTGTTCGATCTCTCTGATGGCCATTTCCGGGGAGACGGTCGAGTAGTGGGAACGGGTGTGAGATCTCCGGATCTAGCGTCAATGGGCTTCGGCAAGTTGGATTTGTGGCCAACAGCGTCGAATCCGTGATATCGGGCCTCCATGGATAATGATATAACTAAGTTTTTTTCGTGATTCTTGTGTTTTGCATATTCTTCAAAGCATTTTGCTATGTCTAAAAAGCATATTAAACCATTGTTGGTATCATTTCAAACCAATTACTATATGCTACCTCCCACCCGACGGGGTGCAAGCATGAGCTTTAGACATTGTGGAAAACTGATTCCCAGATACTTTCATGTCCAATCTAGGGTTCAACATGTTAGAAAAGTGTAGTCTTTGTCCACTTGATAAGAATTTATGATAAATGAGGGAAGATATGTGGTTTCATCTTTTTGTCAAGCATGAATAGATTTGAATAATTACCTGATCCAGTACTTCCTCCGGTTCGATATGAAGGGGAGAATAATATCACAACATTCCATATAACATGCATGGTAGCATATCATGACAGATAATACACTTAACGTTAATATCTTTGTTGTATCATTGCTATAGAGAAGTATAAGGAGATAGTACAACAATAAGACTTGTGTTAGGAGACGAGTCAGGGTTACATATAATGTTCCTCAATAATAGAACAATAGAGGGTGGGGGGGGGGGGGGGGGGGGGTAAGAGGTTGTGGAACATAACAAAATAAACATGGTGGCACTTAACAAAATCAATGCTTAGAATCCAATATCTGACAATTAAAGCATACAAATTAATTGGACGGTCTTAAAAACCAAGACCTTCAAGTAATATATAATAATAACAAATGTCTTGCAGGAATATATTATTGGTGAGAAAATAAATATAAGATCTGGAAAGAATAACGACATTCAACATAGTCCTTGTTGTTGAAGAAAATGTCCTCGTCAGAAGTAGGGAATGTAGCAATGATCCCATTGCACTTGATAAAAGTTATCACAGAAGAGTTTTCGGAGAAGAACATCCTTGGTAAAGGTGGCTACGGAGAAGTTTACAAGGTATAGTTAGTATTATGTTTTCATTATTATGGTAGATGATACCTCTAATTTCAAGTGAAGCCTTATTCAATATATTTGAACCGCAGGGGATTCTTAATGGGGAGGAAATTGCAGTGAAGAAGCTTTTTCCTGTGCATGGAATTGATGAGGTGGCATTCATAAATGAATTTCGTAACCATATGAATGTTGAACATAAAAATATTGTACGGCTCATTGGTTACTGCTACGAGATCGCACATAAACATGTCCATGACAAAGGACAGCTTGTTTTCGCTAAAGTAATAGATCGAGCTCTTTGTTTCGAATACATGCCCAAAGGAAGCCTTTCCCAACATCTTTCCGGTATGATTGCGGACCTCAGTTAATCTTTACTATATTTCAGCTTGCAATTAACCAAAATAACTTCATTTTTATGCAGCTGATTCATGCATACTTGATTGGCGCACGACATACATGATAATTAAAGGGACCTGTGAGGCCCTAGACTATCTTCATAGAGGGCGGGGAGAAAATAATTATATTCTCCATTTAGACTTAAAACCGGATAATATATTGCTGGATAAAAATATGGTTCCTAAAATTGGAGATTTTGGCTTATCTAGACTCTTTGGTGGTTCGGCGACCCAGCAAACAGGAACTGCAAAAGGAACATTGTAAGTCTATGTAGCCCTAGCTCTGTTGATTGTGTTCGATCATATCATAAGCTGAATGTGCACTGAAATAATTGTTATGTGTGGTGCTTCTGATGTCATAAAGAGGGTTCATGGCACCAGAGTACATTGGTCAACGGCTGATGACACCAAAGTGTGACGTGTTCAGCCTCGGTGTTACAATTTTCCACATGATGGTTGGAGAAAAGGGCTACAGCGACTATTGTGATTTGCGTACCCGTCACGAGCTTCCTGAGAAAGGTCAAGGGTTCATTGAGGATGTAAGACAAATTAATCTCTACTTGTTTCGCAGATTTTTTTTGTCTGTGCCCTTGCAATTTTATTCAGGCGGAACATAGTATGTGTGTTTTTTTATGTATACGTATTATCACTGCTTGGCAGGTACAAGAATACTGGAAAAAAACGATGCAGACAACCATGGGTTATACATTGACCGATACAGACCTCCAAGGAGTAACAATGTGTATTGAAATTGCAATAAGGTGTGTGGACGTTGACCGAGACAAAAGGCCTAGTACAAGGGAGATTATTGACGATCTCAACAAACTAAATGATCAGATCGAGAAAATGCCAAAGGTATACCTTCCTTGGACACTAATATATGTGAACCAATAATGAGCACTAGCTATACTTGCCTTATGCTTTTGCTGGACCCAGAAACATGGTAATTGGTATATATGGTCTATTGTATATATTACATAAAAAATTAATAGCCGCATCCTGTAGGAATAGCAATGATGAACGCTTAGATATTGTAATCCTGATAGGGAAATGTAACCTAGCCAAAAGAACTCAAAACTGCGGCAACTAGGAAGTTACTGTATCTGGAACAATTCTTTCCCAGATCGGGTGGAACTGGCCATGGCCGCCTTAGATTGTAATCCTAATATTTTACCTGGTTAATGAATTGTGCTTGGCCCACAAAAAAAAATGATGAACGCTTAATTTTATTTGGGTCAGCTGTCCAGCCGCGTACCATTTCTTCCCCAGCTATAGCTTGTTTCTTTCTGAGTCGCTTCCACGGAGAGACAGAGGTAGCTAGGGGTGGCCGGGTAGGAGGACAAGAGACTCATTCATGGCGGACAGACCAACCGATTGAGTGGTCGCCGCCGGCAGGTTTGGTACGTACGTAGGCAGTTCCTTCCCCTTCCCCCTCTTTCTCCGGCAGCGCGCCGTCTCGTGTTGTCTCGACTCTCGACCCGGCCCCATGGCTTCCCTCTTGGTCTTGGATTTGTGTGTGGACGAGAGCCCAAGGGATTTGATCATTTCTAGTGGTGTTTCTTGGGGGCGTCGAATTCAACCTTGTGCCGTACCCGCTACGTAGATGATTTGGGTGTATGTTTGATCCGCCATTTTTGGACGGTTTCAGGCAGGGCTCGCTTCTTCAGGCAAGAGATAGTTGCGATCATACTCTAGGTAGCTACCCATTCACAGGGCAAGGCAAATCTGCTTTGTCCTAGGGTTCAGTAATAAATAACTAAACATCTAAACAACAACTATTAGTAGAGTACTCCAAAGTTATATTCATAGTTTACTTATTGGTGCAAACTGAGCTCATTATACGTAAGTAGCCATAGTTGTGAAAGATACATGTTTATGTGCGTCTCTAACTCTGTATGCACACATTACTGGTATACCTGCATATATATTATGATTTTGTGGTTCCCTTTTTCTCCTCAATCCGAGATGGATATTAAAAATTGTTGACACACTACCTTTGAACATGCATGCAGACCTCAACCAGACCCAATATGAGTGGACCAATGGCTGCACATCCAGGGAGGGGAGGACTGGACGTTGTGATTGTGTACGCATTTGACTGCACCACCTCAACCCCGGACTGGTACAAGGTGGGCGATGTTTACACGATGGTGCAAGGGAAACTCGCCCACTTCATGGACAACTGCCTCGGTTTCATATACGTCATGTCCACTCCCAACACGTACACTTCGGACATAAATCCTGTAGACTCGTCCAAGACAGGATACACGGAGAGCTCGGCCAGGAAGAAGGCCATCTGCACCAAGAACATGGCATCCGGCCTCCCCGAGGCGCATAAGATGATGCGCAACCACGCGGACTCTAATGGCATCATCTTGTTATTCTCCGATGGGTTGGTAAACAAGGGGGATTTCTTTGATGGAGCGGAGGAATTCATCTCCAAAGTACCCGTTCACACGTTTACACTCGGCGGGGATGCATATAACCATGTATGTATACTACTTCAATCAGTTCAGAATGTTGCGTGGTCGGCTTATTAATTATTCTGATTTTCACTATTTTTTGTGTATGTGCAATAGGGTCTTCAAGCAATCGCCACAAATTCCCCCGGTGGGACCTTTATTCCCCTCCCTGTTCCGGACAAGCCGATTCTCTCAGTGCTATTTTCCCGACGGATAGATAGCATCCTTAGTGGCACTGCCAAGGAGGATGAGCTGCATCCTAGTCCGAATCCAGGTATTTTATTGTAAAACAACTTATTTGGTCTGAAATGAGGAGCAAACGTGAATAAATGTGTTCTCCTTGAATGGACGAGTGAATCATGGAGGTTCAATGCTGATATGCAGGGAGGCCGTGGCCCGTCGACGTGGTGATTATTTATGCTTTTGACTGCACAACCTCTACCCCGGCATGGTACACTGTGAACCGTGCATACGCATTGGTCCAAGGGAAGCTCTCTCAATTAGTGGATAGCTGCCTCGGCTACACATACGTCATGTTGACTTCAAATACCTACAAATCTGATATGAATTTAGTAGAGTCCATTGAGACAGGAAACACAAGTAGCTCAGCCAAGACCACGGACACTTGTATGAAGAACATGGCGTCTGGCCTCACCGAGGCACATAAACTAATCGGCTATCGCGATCACTCAAATAGCATAATCTTGCTCTTCTCTGACGGGTTGATCAACAATGGTGACTTCTTTGATGGAGCCGAGGACTTCATCTCCAAAGTGCCAGTCCACACATTTACTCTCGGTGGAGATGCATATAACAATGTATGTATCACATCTATCACATTAGTTAAACTTGATCTTATTAGTATTAAGGAACTTAGTGTTCTTTACTTATCGTGTATATGAATTAATTGATAGGGTCTCCGCACCATCGCCTCGAATTCCCCAGGCGGGACATTTAGCCCCATCCCTGTTATAGAGCCCAATCTATCGGTGCCCTTCTTGAGGCAGTTAGATAGCATTCTAAGTGGCACCACGAGGGATGAGAACATACATCCAAGTCCAGATTCAGGTATATATACAGAAACTTTCAATGCGCTCTAGATTTTTATAATATGTGTTGTTCAATTGTTACTTATACTGTATGATTGATTGAATGATGAGTGTTTTTCAAAACGATTTGCAGAGAAGTGGCCACTAGATGTAGTAATTGTCTATGCATTTGACAGCACCACCTCGACTCCTGCGTGGGTAACTGTGAATGACGTCTATGCGATGGTGCAAGGGAAGCTCCTTCACTGCGTGGAAAGTTGCATCGGCTTCACATACGTTATGTTGACCCCTAACACTTGCACATCAGATATGAATTTCGTACACTCTATGGTGATGACCGGCTACGAGCATGGCTGGGCTAGGAGCAGGACCACTTGTACGAAGAACATGGCATCTGGCCTCCTCGAGGCGCATAAGCTGATCAGTTGCCGTGGGCACTGGAACAGCAAGATCTTGCTCTTCTCCGATGGGTTGATTAACAAGGGTGACTTCTTTGATGGAGCTGAGGACTACATCTCCAAAGTGCCCGTCCACACGTTTACCCTTGGAGGGGATGCATATAACCACGTAAGTATATGAGCTTACCCAGTTAAAACTATGATCATTAAACTAATCGATTCATATATCTTTTTTATACGCCAGGTTCTCCGTTCCATGGCAGATAATTCCCCAGGTGGGAAGTTCCACCCTATCCCAGTTCCTGATAAGCCGATTCTATCAGAGAAATTCTCGCAACTGCTGGATAGAATCCTCAGCAACGACGATGAAGACTCCTAGCTAAGCTAGTCTCAAATGAATGGAGTATATACGACTTATGATAACCACCATCACAAATGAATGATGTCTAATGTGTGAAAAGCTTGAATGTAGAGAGGGGGAACTTGAGGGGATCGTGATGGTGAAACTGCCCCATGAGTTTGAATTTTCATAATGCGCTCCTGCACCGCGCTCCATTTCCAACGCCTTTTGTTCACTTTAAATTTATATTTCCGGTACTGTATTGAGATACGGATGTGCCACGTTGTATTTTCTTTTCTGATACAAATAAAAGATATTTTGTGTTTCTTGTACAATACTTGTGTGTTGCACGAACAAAGTGTGTGGTGTACCTGTCCGCATGATTTTGTTCTCGTGTGATAACTACTTCGCTCTCGTGTGCTTTAACACATATGCATATTCAGTTTCGCATGAGGCATCACACGTAACTACATGTACCCAATTCAGAGGCACTCAAGGGTACTTTAATTAGTACCAAAAGTGCATTTAACTGTTTAAAAAGAAAAAATAGAAATGCTGCATTTAGTTGGGTAGAAGAGATCGCTTTCGGTAGGTCCATGAAATGTTTTAACATTAGGTACTTTTGAATATTTCAACAATTCTACAAAAAATGCCTCAAAATTCAGTTTCCAGTAGTTCTCAATGGTGCCTAAAATAGAATTTATAGGTATTGCCAAATGTGCGAAAAATTGCTAACCATAGAGGCAATTTTCAAAATGTCTGAAAGCGCATTTTAGGCACCGTTCATTAGTTCCTGAAATTTACATTGTAGGCACTTCTCAATCAAGGCAAAACAATAACATATACTCCCTCCGTCCCAAAATAAGTGTCTTTGATTTGTTTAAATATGGATGTATCTAGATGTGTTTTATCTATAGATATATTCGTATTTTGGCAAATCTAAGACACTTATTTTAGGACGGAGGGAGTACATTTGAATGTATTACACTAGATATCCGAAAATATCATGGCATTTGATCCATTCAATTTGCATCATTTTGCACCATCCAACAAATTACAGAACTTTGTCACTTTGGAATGACAACAGTAGTAGGCAAATGGTTAGTGTAGTTCTAATATCAGTGGCGTTCTTTGTTTTCGCTATTTTCAGTGGCGTGTCGATTTTGGGCGCGCCACTGCTTCTAGCTTACCAGCGCCATGTGGATAAGAACGACACGCCAACGGTACGAGCGACCCACGCCCAGTCGGGCGACCCACGCCCAGTCGGGCCAAAAGTATCGGTGATGCATGGTTTTCACGAAACATCACTACAAAATTTGCATTGGTGGCGCGTCCAGCTAACATGTCACAGGTAGTTTTCACCGCCCCAGACATAGACCCACTTGGCGGTCTCTCTCCCCCTCCCCCTCCCCCCACTCCCATTAATCCATGCCACTTGGTGTCCTGGCCACGTCAGGTCGAAGCGCCAGAGCTTTTGTAGCTTGAGATGCAGCTAGGAGTACTCCTACCTTACTAGCTAGTTGTGGCTAGGAGTACTAGCTTAATGTTAGATTGTACTTCCTCCATTGCACAATATAAACCTTTTCAGTAAGCTAATTTATCTTACAAAAAAGTCTTATATTATGAAATAAGTGTAGTAGCTATGAGTAATTTATTAGTCCCTCCGATCTATAAAAAGTGTCGCCCACTTAGTATAAAGTTTATACTAACTTACTACAAAATCAGTGACACTTCTTATAGATCGGAAGGAGTAGATGACTTAAGCTGTCGGAGAAATCTCGTTCTCTTTTTCGTGGACCTACTGAACGTGAGAAGGTGTTGGGTAGGCAGCTGAAGGAGCTCCTGCATAGGGAGGAAATTATGGCCAAGCAAAGGTCGCGTGCTGATTGGCTGAAGGAGGGGGACCGTAACACGAATATTTTCATGCTAAGGCGCGCAAAAGCCAGAATCGATTCTCCGTACTTCTGACGACGGATGGGAGTATTTGTGAGACTAAAGAGGACGTCCAAGCTGAGGTTCAGGGCTTCTATACGGCGTTGTACACTGCTCAAGATCATATAGATATTGAGGCTGTGTTGCATCATGTGCCTCGGGTGGTGACAGATGGAATGAATGATAAATTGATGCGTGCGTTTTCAGCTGAGGAGGTGAAAACTGCACTGTTTGGTATGGGGCCGTCGAAGGCACCAGGAGTTGATGGGTTCAATGCGGGGTTTTACCAGCGGCATTGGGACCTGATTGGAGAGGATGTTACCACGGCAGTCCTAGGGTTTTTGAATGGTGGATTAATGCCGAGTGTGGTTAATAAAACGGTAATTGTTCTTATCCCAAAAGTGAAGAATCCACAGAATATTACCCAATATAGACCTATTTCTCTTTGCAATGTTATATACAAGTTATGTTCTAAAGTACTTGCCAATCGTTTGAGGGAGATTCTTGATGAGATTATTGCAGAAGAGCAGAGCGCCTTTGTTCCAGGCAGGTTAATTACTGACAATGTAGTGACAGCCTATGAGAGTATCCACTCGATGAGGCGAAGGAAAGGGAAGCAAGGGTGGTGTGCAGTTAAAATTGATATGATTAAAGCGTATGACCGCGTGGAGTGGTCCTATTTGCAAGGTATTATGCAGCAACTGGGGTTTGATGAAAACTGGGTTTCTCTTATTATGAGATGTGTGTCTACTGTTAGCTTTCAAGTTAAGTTTAATGGTGAGCTGTTGTCTCCGTTTTTTTCCATCAAGAGGCCTCTTACAAGCCTGCACCAGAGGGACATCCTCAGCAATTTGGAGTCCCATCTTTTTGTGCAGCACGCGGATAGCTCTATCCATCATCGGCATCTTCGGCTTGGCTCCCAGCCGTGATATAGTTTCGCTATAGCGGATTTTAAGGGCAGCCCTATTTTATCATAGCATGCTATTTTTTAGTTTGATGATTCGTACTAGCATGGACATTGCACCAACGAGGCAACGACAAGGCATATTTTGAGAAAAGAAAATAATTACACAAATACTTCTCAACCATGGAAAATATAACACTACTTGATATTGATTTTGTTTTTTACTAATCTGGTAATACATATTGTATGAACCAATAGACTACACTGAATTTGGATTGAAATTTCACGACATGTGAAACTCTCCTTTGAGTTCCAAACGGTTTTCTCTGTTAGCAACTCATCGTGCAATTGCTTCAGTATTCAGTCTTCTAGAGAGTACTTCTTGCCGGTAAACCGTTCGGTCTCCTTGTCGTCGCCGTTGACGTCCACCTTATTTCCTCCTCCCTTGCCGACTGTCGGTATCGAAGTGCCACCGCCAAACCGAAGCACATTCTTCATGTTATTATCCCCCTTAGCGGCCGGCACCAGCGGAGGTCGCACCACGGGCTTGCCGTCCATCCGCACCCCGACGGTGGCAGACCGCCCGTCGTCTTGGTCGGCGGAGGTGATCTTCACGGGCGCCTGATGATGCCGCTCCACGGGCATGCCATCCATCCGCACCCCGACGCTGACGACCTGACCGGCTGCGACCTCCACCTGCGTTGTTGTTGTCGATGGCACGAACATACTGCGCGGCGGCTCTACGTAGTCGAGCGGCGGCAGGAAGTCGACCTCGCAGTCGGTCTCGATGGTGGAGACGGCGTGGGAGGGCCTGGCCTCGACGACGTCGAGGAGGTACCGCGTGTCGCCCTCGACGACGGTGATGGTGTCGCCCACGGTCATGCACGTGTATTTGCCAAAGTTGTACTCGAGCAGCTCCTTGGGGTACTTGACGTCGAGGAAGTCCGTGGTATGCGGCTGCAGCTTCACGGAGGTGGCCTTGGGGAGCGACATGCTGGTGAGCAGCACGAGGTCGAGGCCGAGCCGCCGAGGCGCGCCATGGTGTGGGTGGGGACGTGGACGAAGCCTTCCTCGGCGACGAACTCCTGCACGCCGACGTGGGAGGTCTGGCGGGTGGCGGCGTTCTGGATCCGGAACACCATCGGGTACTCCACCTGCACGGAGCTGAGCCGCTCCAGGGCCGACTGCGGCATCACGACGCGGTTGCCGTCGTCGTAGTCGGCGGCGGCGGTGTCGTTGGCGAGGAGCGCCATGGGGCGGCACCGGTAGTACTGCGCGAAGCCCTTGCGCGAGTGCTGCGACCGGAGGTACGCCTCCCACTCCTCGTCTTCCTCGGACCGATCGCGCTTGTTCGGCTGCCGCGGCGGCGCTGCTGCTGCTCCTTGTACCTCCATGGTGGATTAATTGCGGAGGAAGATGAAGATTGGAACTCGATCGATCGATCGTCGTCGACGCTAGCTAGTAGTTTCGATCGATGGTGAGCGCCTCCTTTTTATTCCCGCCGTTCCGTGGCTGCCACGTACGTACGGTCGGTTCTGTGTTCGAGTCGGCTACGAAGGCCATCGGAGGACTACCCGGGCCCGCGTGGCGGTGACACGAAACGAGTGTCCGTATGACGCGTGGGCCCGCCCCGTCAGGCTCTGGTCTCCTCCTCTCCGCTTGCTCCTTCCTCCTCTGTCCGGTCTTGCTCCTCGCGCGACACGGCCGCCGCCGCCTCCTCTAAACCCTAACCCTAGATTAGAGCTCGAAGGGGCTCTCGAGCACGCTGCGGAACCTCAAGGCGAGTCAGGAATCAATCCCTTTGTCCCCCGCTCGCCGTGGCCCGGCCTCTTTTTGACGGCGGCGTTTGTTCTGTTTCTCTATGCGCGTGCAGTTTATGCAGCGGGCGGCGGTCGCGCAGAAGGTCGACGAGAAGGCCAACGGCGGTGGGGTCGGCTCGTCGGTCCAGGTTGCCAGGAAGTGGTATGGGGATTGATTGAATTCGGTCTGTATTTTCGGTTGGATAACTTCGGTGAATTTGTTAGAGCTGTATGATAGCAACCCAGCTTTTAGCAAGCCTTGTAGGATGCTCTGCTATAGACTAGGTTCTGACCCCCTTTGATACTAGACCAATTGATGAACACCGCGCTGCTTCTGGTCGAAAATACCGTTTGGTGCAACATGAAAAACACGCAGAAACTCCTGTGGACAGAAACAGTTTCACTTTTGTGGTAATTATACAAGTTACAAGCACCGCATGCTGACCAAGTGTTACATGCTTGACTGTCCATCTTTTGAACTTCATTCAACCTTTAGAGCCTGAACCATAAATATAAGAGATGAGTACATATGTAGTGTAGCATTAATTTGTTGCTCTGTCAGAGCCGTTTTTTTTTTCTAGGTTGCTCTTGAGACGTAACTTTGACTGTTATATACATTGCTGTTTTCTTATGCAAGAAAATCTTGATGAAGTTGTACTAGCTTGGATTGATCCGTAACGGTACTAGTTTCTCTTTTCAGTGTAGTTGTCATGGAGGGTAATCCACATCCAGGAGCCGTAAAGGGTCGAATGTCGTTCCAAAACTTCAATCCATCCATTGATGTGAGTTCTGTTGGTTTTGTTGCCTTGTCCTTGTGGGGGTTGTGTCCTGTAGACGCCTGTTCCCTTAAACAAACCTAGACCTGTAGAAACTAAATGACGAGGCAAGTGGTCGCCCAACACAGTCAGCTTCACCTAGCACTTCTCATCAAGACAATGCAAATACCACCAGGTTAGCAACTGAGTCAGTTGACTTTACTCATTTTCTCTGTTAAATTACATTTGCAGTGGGATCTGTCGCAAGGCATGATTTTAGCTATTCTTCAAGATTGATGCGTCGCAAATATTTTGACAAGTTATTTAGTTTCATTCGCTGAATGTTTAGGAAACCTGTAGGCTGTAGCTTTTTTTGTTGAGCCGCGCATGTATTTTGAAGTGATCAGGAGATGTAATTTTAGGTTCTTAGCTATTGTTCGGCATTGGTGGCTCGATAATGTGTCGATAAAGTATTTAGCTTCAGTTGCTGAATGTTATAACCAATATGATAATCAACATGCTTAGAAAATCTGTAGCTTCCACTTTGTTGAGCTGCGCATGTTTCGAAGCGCTAAAAAATAAAAATCTATTCAAATGAACTGTATACAAGTTTATACTGTCATGTTGTAGTTAAGGAGGACTGTATTTTACTTTTTTTTGGTATCAAATAGGTACCCATGCTTACCAGTAAAAACTTCAGGACAAACATGCGTATTTGCTGAAATTTTCATTTAGTTATGAGTTATGACCTCAAGCCAATTATTTCTGTTCAAACTGCCGGTTAGAATTAGATTCAGTTTGATCTGTTGGATCCTGATACTGACAGTATGCAATACAAAGGGCCATGCCATGGACATCATATTCTCTAGAACACTTGGGGGTTTATACTTACGGCTGTATGTATCAGCCTTTATTTGACATATGTAGTTTTTGAGGCTTTTCAGTGAGTTTGGATGAACTGAATTTCCACGTGACGCCATTTGCAACAAAACTTCAGAACGGATGACGTATCAGCAGCATCAAGATTCAGGGACTTCAACATCGACAGTTCAGAAAGCATATCTCTGAACGAGCTAAAGAGGAAAGAGCCCGAGCTTGACATGGAAACACCACCATCTCGAAGGCAGCCGAATACCACAGCCCAGAATGCGGACGGCCAGTCGTCTTCGCAGCGCAATGGTTTTAGGTCCCGCAAGTCGAACAAGCGCGAGAAGCTCGACTATAACCTTCTCAGACCACTGAAATCGAAATGAGGTCGTAAGTTAGTGGTTAGCCAGACTAGCTCATCATGTACTCCGTGTGTAGTATGTAATCTGATCAGCTTTGTCCGCTGTTCCCTGGATTGTAACAGGTAGTCACAGGTTAGTCCAGCAGTGATGTATCTGTTATCATTAAGTTATTATTAGTGATGAGAGAAGTACCGCTGCATATGGCATTATTACCTTGCTGTAATGTAATGTTCAGCGACGGACGTGAGTAGTACAGTTTTGGGAGATATTTGTTTTGTGTCTGCCTAATTGGTGGTGCAGTTGTGTTATGCTACTAGGTTGATGTACTGGAAGAACCGATTGTTGCCTTGAAAGCACAGTTTTTTTGTCTAATTTTCGACTGTGCCTTGAGAGCTTTGTGACGATGGACTGAAGATTGACAAGATGTTCAGGTTTTCCTCCATCAGAATAGCGGTGCTCTAGTGATTTATGTACCTTCATGCATTGTAAAATTTACTTCCAATTTGGCAGACTTCACATTAATCAAAAATATTTTCCCAAACACATAAAAAAGAGTTAAAAAAAGGACAAAAGAGGGGTACTATTTGTTGGGTGCGGATAGATTCCCTCGCAAACATTCTTGAAAGAGAGAGCACGAATAGGTTTAGGGTTCGCACCATGCGGTGCAACTCATTACCGCTCCCGCGTCGCTGTGGAGCCTGTGATGATGGGCCGGCCAGCGATGGATGGGCCTCCTGGGCTCTCTATGAGCAGCACGCACGTAGGAGGCGCATTCGGCTGCCCTCTCCAGAACTCCAAGCTTTTTTTTCGTTTGGTTGTACAATATCAGCAGACGAATCAAACAAGCAAGTCACTCCTGGTAACGTGTCATGCTCCTGAAGATGCTGCAGATTTTCTTCTGTCTACCAAAGAAAATATGTTGTTGTGTTGAGTTGATGTCACGGCAACCATCCATGGCTTCGAACGACAATGACAATGTACGCAAGAAAGATGAAAATCATCGAGAAGGGTGACGCGAGAGATAACTGCCCCCGCGTTGTTTGGACGGGAGACACGTACCGGCGGCGACCGAGAACCTAGCCATGGAGAGCATCTCCACGGGGACACCCGAAAGCACACCCAAAGGCAATGGGGTTCGGACAAAAAAAAACCACCCACAGTTGCACCACCAGTTCGTCTGGCCACTCGTTGCCGGTCACTTGTCGTCGCCAACTTACTGTCGCGGTTCCGCACCGACCTCGCAGGCCGACTCACGACCGCTCTCACTACCCTCGTTTTGCACGCACGGCGCTGGTATACGTACGACGTTTATGCGTACGATCTTCGTCCGACACTACGTGGCGCGATTTGCCACATGCGGAGCAGCGGAGGCGAAATTGGTTCGGTCTGCGTTTGGGTTTGGGCCCGGGCTGGATAAAGCAGGCCCCATAGCGTATTTTCTTTGTTTAGAAAGCAGGCTGCCGCTGCCTTATCTCCTTCTCCATCGCTGAGTCTTCTAGCTGCTACAAGACGAGAGGGAGGCAGGACTATAAACTAAGATACCTTTCTCCCTTTCTTAGTGGACACCCCATTTGTGCTTTTTGGTACCTGCTACTTCTTAGCTCTCAATCTTTTGACCACACTATCTACTTTAGATTCTTTTCTCTTTCGAGGGAGGGCGACCTATACTTCGAACACGGACTGGACTAAGCATAACCTTTTCTTTGTTTAACACTGTATCTTCAGGTTTCGAAATAGGATCCTCCTCCTGAATTGCATGGCTAGCGCGGTACGTATCAATCTTTGTTTGTAACTCATTAAGGCCATCCATCAACAAGGTATACAATGCATCAGACTCAGCCCCATTTTCTGCCACTTCACCGGAGCGCTTGCACAAATTATCATAACGTTGCATAACTGGTGTATTCATCATATCATCGTAGGAGCATTTAATAAAGGTGTGTTTGCGCTTAAAATCCATTCTAATCAAACTTCTCTAGTGGGACAGATCAGTAGGGGAGAGATCGTGAAGAAGATGAGCCGTCATGCTTTGGAGGGAAGAGGAGGAGGCGTGAGAAGTTACGAACGGAAGATGTGGGCAAGTTTTTTTTAGGGAAAGATGTGGGTAGGGGAAGTATTCCGGTTTTGGGTTTGGGCTGGACCGTGGGTCACGGGATAGTAATGATTAATTAGCATGATCGGAAACGTCGTATGTTTATTGGACAAGAAACTTCGTACGTGAAGCATTTTCGTTGCACGCAAGGTGTTTCGCCCGTTTGCCAGCTAGTTTTCATTGTTGATTATTTTCCTACTATTTTATTGTGGATTCATTCTTTCTCAAATAGATTGTACTACTTGCTAGTAATCAATAAATGATCGCTGACACTGAGTTTGAAAAAATAGAGATAACTTCCTACATCATATTGCAGTTATTATTAAGTGTTTTACCGAATGCATGTGGAATTGATGTTTTTTTTATTACTGCATCTCCAGGATACTTGGAATGTCGCTTCCAACTTCCTTGGCCTTCTCTTTTACAAGCTCCCAGGCGTCCCGGACGTGCCGCATCTGCGTCATGGCTCCGCCGACGGCCATGCGGATGACAAACTTGTTATCCACCACAAAGTGTGTCATGAAGGCCCGCCCGCTCGCGTTGATCGCCACCAGGAGCTTACGGTTCAACGCGTCCACCACCGCGTGATCGTCACCGTCGTCGTCGTAGCGTGGGCGGAGGCGGAAGGTGACGAGGGAGAACCTCCTCGGCGTCACCACCTCGAACCGTTCGTCGGCCCTCAGCGTCCGCTCAAACCACTTGGCCATCTCGATGTGCCTCCGTATGTACGCCCGCATGCCGGCCGCGCCGTGGCGGCGCAAGACCACCCAGAGCTTGATGGCGCGGAAAGGGCGCGACAATGCGATCTGCCAGTCCTTGTAGTCGACCGCCTCCGCCGCACCTCCATGCTTGCCAACATCGTTAAGGTACTCCGGGCTGCTGGACAGTGCGGAGGTGAGGCAGGCCGGGCTGGCCAGCCACAGGCAGCAGCATTCCATGTTGGTGAGGAACCACTTGTGCGGGTTCATGCTCACCGAATCCGCGAGCTCGGCGCCGTCGATGCAGTGCCGGAACTCCGGGCAGATCAGAGCGGCGCCTGCGTACGCGGCGTCGACGTGCAGCCACATCAAGTCGTACCGTCGCGCCAGCTCCCCGAGCTGGCGCACCGGGTCGACCGCGCAGACCCCGGTGGTGCCGACCGTGGCGCAGAGGTACAGCGGCACGAGCCCGCTGGCCACGTCGGCCTCCACCGCTTCGCGGACACTGTCCGCCGTGAGGCCGTAGCCCGACGCCGCCGACGTCGGGATGACGCGGAAGTTGGCCGGCGGGATGCCCACGATCCTGGCGCCCTTTTGGAAGGTGGAGTGGGTCTGGTCCGAGGCGTAGACCACGAGCCTGAGGATGGCCTCGTTGCCGAGGCTGCGCAGGGCGCGGTCGCGCGCGGCGGCGAGCGTGCACACCACGGCCTCGCAGGTGCTCCCGTGCAGCACGCCGCCGCCGCCGCCGGAGAAGAGGAAACGGTCCGGCAGGCCCACCAGCTTACACATCCAGTCCACCACGACGCCCTCGAGCTCGGTGGCGGCTGGCGAGGCGGCCCACACGAATGGCACGACGTTGAGGCCGACGGAGAGCATCTCGCCAGCGAACCCGGCCGTGCTCGCGTTCATCGGGTAGTAGGCGAAGAAGTTGGGGCTCTGCCAGTGTGTCAGCCCCGGGACGATGTGCCGGCGCACGTCCTCTAGAATGGCGTCCACCGGAACGCCGAGCTCAGGCGGCGCATCCGGTAGAAGGATACGGAGGCGGCCTGGCTCGGCGTCGGACTTGACAGGGTGATTCTCGACGTCGCGGTAGTAGCCGTCAAGGAAGTCGATCACCGCGCGCGAATCGGCAGAGAATGTCTCGGGGTCGACTGCTGGCAGTAGCACATCAGCTGCTGGTGGTGGCGCCGCGCTCCCCATGGCCAAGTTCAAAGACGACAGTGGGTCGTGTGGTTGACGCGTGTCGTGTGTGCATGTGTATATATAGCTGTGTCCTGTGTGCAAGTACAAAGACGACAGTGGGTTACACTGCAACCCAGACATCAAGGACAGTAGTAGATAATGCTTCTGATGGATATACGTGGCAATAAAGCACACCCTCCGATTTTATTTACTTGGCGCTCTGGGGGTTACACTGCAACCCAGACATCAAGGACAGTAGTAGATAAAGGCTATAGACAGGCTAAGGCCATATAGCAGTTTTGCTAAATAGTGTGGAAAAATCAAAATATAGACATCATATATTGATAAAAAAATTAAAAATATATATATTAGAGATAGAGTTAACATATGCCGAAACTTTCAGCAGCACGGAGATGAGCAAATCTGGCCGGGTGTGGGAGCATGCGCGCCGTCGGCGTCTCTCCTATCTGCTGTCATTTCTGGGAGAGAGAAGAGTAAAGTAGATTTTTTTAAGTAGGATTATCATAAGATCGATTTTTGACTGCGAAATTGGGGCCAGCGGAAAATTTTGGTCCAAAACTGTTGGTACGCTGAGCGGAAAGTTTAGCGGCTAAGGGGCTAAATCGATATAGCCAGGCTATTGGCGGTTATTCTGTCTTTAGCCTACGAAGGCCGTAGCCGTAGCCCCAAGCCTCTCCGAAGGCTATAGCTGGACTATAGCCGGCTATTTTAAACTTTGGATAAAATACTCTCTCTACTGCGTGTTCTAGGATTCTTAAAGCTAAATTTTCAAAAGTTTCACCAAGTTTATACGAAAATATATCAATATCTATAATATAAAATATATATATAGTATGAAAATACTTCCTCTGTCCCGAAAGAATGTCACAGATTTCTCCATCTTTCCTCCGCCCCGAAAAGGATGTCACAGATTTCTCCATCCATGCATTCATGGATGGAGAAATCTCTGACATCTTTTTCGGGACGGAGAGAGTATATTTTATGGTGATTCCAATAATATTAAATTTATATTATAGATGTTGATATTTTTCTATATATTTGATCAAAATTTAGAAAGTTTGAATTTCACTAACCCCAAAACGTAGTGTAAATGTTAAAGGAGGGGAGTAGTAACGTTAGATGCCATGAAATGTTAAAATTGTCTGATTTCGATGACATCTTTTTTGGAAACAAAGAACATCACACAGAAGCATGCACACAGCCGTAGTTGATTGAGAGAGCAATCACACTCAAGAAGAAAATCAAAACATTAAGAGGAGGTATTAATTAGATATCATTTTTGAAGACCACGCACGTGGATAGCCTGTCTTCCATATTTAGAAAAAGAGGTCATGCCAAAAACAGTTATGTGTGGGCCACGAATATTGAAATCTTATCGTTTGGATGGCACTTTCGATATAGTTGTGTGATCAATCAATCCACAACATGCATGGCGACCAGTAGCCTCTTATAATCCAGGCCATTAATATATGTCGCTTTTGGTAGTTCTACATGTCATTCACATTAAGATATAATCGGGTTATAGCCACTATCTTCGTATTTTTATTATTAACTTGAATCCCGTCGGTACACGTACGTCCAATGGGGCGAAGCATCGATCGGTAAAACTAACATAGCACAATGTGCTCAGGATCATTCGAATAAAGGGGGTCAGGCACTGCGGAGTTTCAACACGGCTTCATGTCGACCTAGCACGGCTTCATGTCGAGTTGTCGACCTCCTTGATCTGACTGTCGGACGAGTTCCTGTTTTCTTCTTGCTGATATCCGCAGTCTGGCACATGATGCTACTGGAGATTTAGACTGGAATCGATGCGGTCGTGCTGAAAATTCTTGACTGATCGTTCGAGAGAGAGCAGACGATTTTTGGCATGAAGCTTCGTCTACCGTTCGGTGCTATGTGACATGTCTTCGTATAGATTTCCATGGAGCCGACAGAGATGGAGAAAGTCATGGTGACAGATATGGAGAAAGTCATGGTGGCTGCGATCGGAGGTTGGTTTGTTATGTTGAAGACAATGCATCACAGTGTCTTGCAGCAGCATCCTTGGCAAGCGGAGATGGCAACATAGGTGTACTACATCTTGGTGGTGCTCATCGAGTACCGAGTTTTGATTTCCAGGGTGAAAATCCAAGGTCTGACCTTCATTGGTTGTACCTGCTAATGGCATTGCTGAAGGCATTGTTTTAGAAACTCGGTCTTTCTCCAGGGTGAAAACCCAAGATCTTCGATTGGGTGACGACAATGCTTGTGCATTACTTCCTTATTGGAGGCATTGCTTTTGGAGAGACTAGGTTATAGTACGGGTATTGTATTCGGTGGTGGTTCGAGTGCTTCTGTTGATATGTGTTGTACACCGCGACGGGGTCATTGTTTTCCTTTCTCTCATGTTTATTTTGTTCTTAGATGTGTGCATCCGTGGTATCTTTGGATGTCTTGTTGGTACTGTCGGGGATATACCCAATAGGGGTATCATCGACATGTACATATTCCAGTATACCAGGGTCGCCCACTGGTGGTAATGCCGGCAGGCTTACTGATGACCCACAAGTGTAGGAGATCGCAACAGTCTTCGCGGGTAGTTTGACACTAATTTATTGATTCGACACAAGGGGAGCCAAAAAATATTTATAAGCATTAGCAGTTGAGTTGTCAATTCAACCACACCTGAAAATGATTTCTCTTGAAGCAATTTATCAGTAGTAACAGTGATTTGATGGCAGCAGTAGAATAGTAACACCAGTAGTAAAATAAAGACAACAATGATAACGGTAAAAGTAACGATTGTAAACAGCGGGATTAAAACAACGTAGGCATAGGGACAGATAGACGGGCGTTGCATGAATAAGATAGCTCATGAAATGAACATAACTAAGCACGAAGCAAATAAACATATAAATAGCATCCAAGTATCAAACAATCATAGGCATGTATTCCTAAATTAGCCGTACGTGCTTGCAATAAGAACTTGCACGACATCTTTTGTCCTGCCATCCGGTTTCAGCTGGGCTAATTAAGGAACAAATGGCAATTAAGGTGTTCCTTTTAATAGAACACCGGATCAAAGCATTAACACACAATGAATACATGTAACCCTCGAGTTGCCAACCATTCCCATCGATGTCCCCGTTTCTGTCACTCGGGGTCTCCGGTTCCGGTTGACAACAAGTGCATACAACTAGTAGATAGGATCCAAACAACAATTATACTCATGCAAACATAAGTGTTCAGATCTGAAAACATGACACCCGGGCCCAAAGTGACAAGCATTAAGCATAACTAGTTGCACCAACGATGATTAACACAAATAGAGGATACTAGGCATCGTGCCCTAACAATTTGGCATCAAATTACACGAGCAATCTTATTCAATCCCTTCCATCCCCTTGCCTACAACAGGGAACTACTCACACATGGAGGGGGACGACATGGATGGTTGATGGAGAGGCGTTGGCGGTGATGATGGCGGTGATCTCCACTCCGGCAGGGTGCCGGAACAGCGATCCTGGACCCCGAATTTAGGGTTCGTGATGGCGGCGGAGCTCCGTAAGGTTTCTGGAAAAAGTGTTCGGGGGCTCGCGTTTTTAGGTCGAAAGTGTGCTTATAAGCGAAGGGAGGCCGAGAGGCGAGGTCCCAGGGGCAGGGGCGGCCTCATGCCACGGCTTGGTGTAACACCCCGGCCACTCCCAGACCGGCGCCTGTTACGCCTGGCAGCTCTCTAGGATCTCTAGACTGGCCCCACAGACCAACACTAGTCTTTTCTGCGCACTTTGTCCTCACTCGTGCGCACCCGGGAAGGACTTCCCGGTCGGTCACCCATACTCAAATTGCTCCGGGCCAAGCACGCTTAACCTCGGAGTTCTTTTCGAATGAGCTTCCGGAAAAGAAGTTGCAACTTGTTGATATGAGTATCCTATTAATCCTATTGAGCCCTAAGCCAGGATCTCACACCTGCCCCCACCCGCGGGTGGGACCCGCCCCTGCTCCTGGGGTGGCCCCCCTCGCGGTCTTCTGGCTCCGTGGCTCTTTTCCCTCAAAAATACTTTTTATAATTTTTCTGGAATTTTCTGTGAACTTCTGAACCCTGCACAAAAGAAAGACACCAAATGCAATTCTGCTGAAAACATCGTCAGTTCGGGTTAGTTCCAAACAAATTCATTAATAATCAGAGGCAAAACAATAGCAAAGTGTTTGGAAAAGTAGATATCTTTGCGACGTATCAGCTCCCCCAAGCTTAGCTTATTGCTTGTCCTCAAGCAATTCAGTTGACAAACTGGATGCGATAAAAGAAACTTTGACAAACACTTTTGCTTCATTTAGAGCATAGAAGTTTAAACCATGATCAGTATTTTAATAAGCACAAGAGAGAAGTTACACGAACAATATAACTAAAGCAATCATGGAGACTGATGCAAAACTCACAATATGCTAACAAGTAATAATTTAAATATGCAAGCAAATAGCACCGATGCAATGCATATAACTAGGCATGGGAAAGTGATCTCTCGCTTGCCCCTTTTGTGGGGCAAAACATAAATGCCGGGCACCTCTTGAGACATTAAACGGTGACTAGATGTAAAGTTATCAGAATTGAGAAGTATCTCAAACATGCTCCAATCATTAAAATTTTGGGACAAAGCACGTCATACTCAGAATGACAACAATGCTCTCTAAGATGGTGCACAAAGAAGGATGACGACTCAACAAAAATATATAAAAGAAAGGCCTTTCGCAGAGTGAAGCAGGGATTAATCATGTGCTAGAGCTTTTTATTTTTATAAGCAGAAGTAAAACAGTTTTGAGAGATGCATGCTTTCGTCAACGATTTGACAACAGAGAGTCTATCTAGTCCCTCATGACAAGCAAGGTTTTTAGACTTGTGAGAGCAGCTGGTTCTTAGAAGAGCGAGTACGCTCCTCTTTCTCCTTGGTTTCACCACTGTCCAATGTTTGGGCTGATTTCTCAGATTTGCATTGCGCGGAGGAGAATTGGTGAGTTATATTTATATTTTTGCTTAAGCTGCTCTCGGGTTGATTCAAGTGAAGACGTAATCCATCAACACCGGGTGAAAAAGGGGGAAATGACCTTGCTTGTCACAAGTTATATCTAACCCTCTACTGCTTCCTCATGAGCTAAAAACAGAGACATAAAAAAGAAGCATTTTTTGTGAATGATTTAAAGGTAGCACATGACAAATTTACTTGGAATGGCGGTGAAATACCATATGTAGGAAGATATAGTGGACTCAAATGGAATACTTTGGCTTAAGGAAAAAGGATGCACGGATGGACAATTACACCCAATACAAATGGAGGCTAGCAAAAGATTCGGGAGCGACCGATCAAGAGCACTACTGTCATAATCATGCTTTGCGACAAAATCAATCAATGAATAAAACATAGGAGCGATGCTACAGTTCTAAGAACGATAAACCGTCAAGGCTTAACAGACTTTATTTTTAGTTTTTTACATGTGTGAACATGTGCCAAGTCAATCCAAATAAATTTTTTGGAGGAGGATCTCACTTCACCATACCATATTATAAACAATGCAAAACATGCTCATGTCTACATGACAAATTAATCACTCTTAACAAGTTGAGGTAAGTATAAGAATCCATAAAAACTAAGTAATATCATCTACGCAACATTCTGCCATAGCAAACTAAAACATGAGCATGAGGATAAGCATCTGTACAAAAATGAAAACAAATAGAGTTCAGACCGAATTTCCTCATCAAATGCGCGTCGCCAAATATCATCATTATTGCATAGACGCTTGCACAACCGAAAGATATGGAAATAATAAAAATGTGCAATTGTCGTCACAAACACGGGTTGAACTCTGAAACAACTACGAAACGAAGAAGACGAGAAAATATTTTTGTGTTTTTCGAATAACGAAAGGAATAGCGCAGAAGTAGAAGAGAAATCTTTTTGCTGTTTTTAATTTGGGAAGAAGCGACTCAAAACAAAGTAGAAAACAAACAAAAAAGAAACAAAAAAGAAACAAAAGAAAATATTTTTGGTCTTTTTTATTATGAAAAAGAAGAGGCAAACAAAAAGGAAATCTTTTTGGGTTTTTGATTAATAAACAAAAAGAACAACTAAGGCGACTGAGCAAATTGAAAAGAGCGAAAAGAAAACAAAAAGAAAACTAATGAATATACAAAGGAATAACGAAGACACCGACATATGATAATTGATTGAACAAAATAAAAAGATGTCGGTGAGAAATACGTACTCCCCCAAGCTTAGGCTTTTGGCCTAAGTGGGATCCATCTACCACGACGGCGGCACGCCCCAGTTGGCGCCCGTCTGTGGCTGCCACTGCGAGTCCTGTGGCTCCTCCTCTGGGTCCTCCTCAGGGGCTAGTGATGCGAGATACTGATCCAGCACCTCCTTAGGAAACGAGTATCCGTCCCTAGCAGCAGAGTTACACAAAACAGGAGCAGGAAATCTCACAAAGCGAGGGTTATCCAAATCAAAACCAAATAACAATCTATACTGCAAGTTCTCCAAAGTGGAATCATAAGTGACATAGTGGTGATTTTTCGTTGCAGCAAGATTAAGCCTAATAAAATCCAACTCTAGATCATCCTCTCTAGGAGGAAGCATGGCAGTAGCAAGCATGATCGAAGCAATAATGCCTCCATAAATAGGCCCTCTAACCTTGTTAGTGCTAAGACGACGAGCGATAAGAGCGCCAACGTTATAAGTTTCATCACAATTAATTGCGGCAGCAAGAATAGCAAGATTAATACTAGTCATGTTACTCGTGTCATCCCGGGGAAGGATATAACAAGCAAGGACATAGCCCAAATATCTCACAGCTAGAAACTGAATGCTCCCAAATTTTGCACACGTAGAGTCTCTCCAATCATCATGACAGATTCCGGCATAGAGCTACTTGAGGTATTGGGTCTGCGTGTTCATCTTGCTTGTGAGCCCCGAGTTCCTCACTCCTGAAGTGCTGCAAAACTCAGACAAATGCATTCTACACGGTCGCTCATATAGCATGAACTCCACACTACGTTGATATGGATCACATTGAAATTAAAGCTTTGCACAAAGATGTTAGTGAGCTTAAGGTATTGGGGCCTCTCTACTAATACAATATTTGTCAACGATGCATTAGTGATAAGACTAGTAAATCCATTGTGTATACCTGTAGTTTGTAGAAATTCATAACATGGGTATACCGATGAACGCACATCCGTCTCACGAGCAAGCACAATGACGCCAAGTGGCTCCAAATCTTCATTATATGAAGGCCTAATTGGTGCATTAGAACTTGACCCTCTTGTTTCTCGGCGAGAAGAGGGCTCCTTCTTCTTAAAGATCCCACCTAAATTGAACTTAGGCATGTTCTTCCTTTTCTGAAATTTTTCAGCAAACCTCATAAAACTTGAAAATAAAATATAGGAAGTGCATTAGACCATTCTTACAACTCAATATCAACTAGTACATGCATCAAATCCATCTAACAAGCTAAAAATCAAGCATGCAAGTTCATATTCAAAGTCATAAACAATAGCAAAATAATCAACTTATACAAAACCATTCAAAATTCTAATTGGAGGGGTGAAGGAGTCACATACCGGAGAGGATTTGCTCCAAATTTCAGCAAGAATAATGGGCTGAACAAAGAGATCAAAAATTCCAGCACCAGAGAGCAAGAGCTCGGGTTTGAACAATGGGGTTTAATTTTTCGAGTGAAAGAGAGAGAGTGGGAGGAGACTCACCTGGTGGGGCCCTCCAGGGGGCAGGGGCGGCCTTTGGCCGCGGCCTGTGTGCCACCCGCGGGTGGGACCCATGCGTGTCCCTGGGGTGTGTCCCCCAGGTCAGCCCCCAGCACTACTGTGTCTCTTTAAAAATAATAAAATTCATGTAATTTTTCTGGAAATTTTCGACAACTTTTCCTGAAGAACTTATGAGAGATTAAAATTAGGCTAATAAAACAGGAATTTGACAAGTAAAAGGGACAAACTAATCAAGAAATAAAAATTACAGAGAAACTAAAGATGAGCAATAGAAGAAAATTTAATGAATCTTGATATGTTTATGTTGCTAAAGTTGGTTTGTTAGCAAGGTTGATCAAGTCTTGCTGCCACACCAATTTTATTTGACATAAATTATTCAATATTCAATAGACAATCAAGTTACCTCATATTGTATAGGAATTGTCCCAATCATGAGAGTTTCATATTTTCTTGAATGTGTATGAATAGGACAATCAATAGTTCCAATCTTGATGGATTCAATATTCTCAATGGAGTTCAAACCAATTTTGGGATTGATCTTCTTTGGAAAGTACACCGTGTGTTCTTTATCATCAACGTTAAAAGTAACTTTTCCTTTATTGCAATCAAAAACAGCCCCTGCAGTATTAAGAAAAGGTTTCCCAAGAATAATAGACATATTATCATCTTCAGGCATTTCCAATACCACGAAGTCAGTTAGGATTAAACAGTTAGCAACTATAATAGGAACATCCTCACAGATACCAATGGGCACAGCAGTGGACTTATCAGCCATTTGAAGGGAAATATCAGTAGGAATAAGCTTATCCAATAAAAGTCTCTTATAAAGAGAAAATGCAATAACACTAACTCCTGCAACATGATCACATAAAGCAGTTCTAACATAATTATTTTTAATGGACCAAGGAATAGTAGGTATACCAGGATCACCAAGCTTTTTTAGGAATCTTGCCATGGAAAGAGTAATTAGCAAGCATAGTGGAGATTTCTTCATTAGGGAATTTTCTTTTATTAGTGACAATGTCTTTCATGTATTTTGAATAGGGAGGCAACTTAATAGCATCTGTCAAAGGAATTTGCAAAAAGAGGGGCTTCATCCATTCACAGAATTTATTATAGTGTTCTTCTTCCTTAGCCTTCTGAGATTTAGATGGAAAAGGCATGGGTTTTTGCACCCATGGCTCTCTCTCTTTACCATGTTTTTTAGCAACAGGAGGTGCAGTCTCCTCCTCCTGTTCTTCAGGTTCATTAGTATCACTATCATGCTCATTACCACTTTCAGTTTCAGCATCCGAAATAGAGACAACATTAGGATTATTACTTTTAGGTTCTTTATCAAGTTCCATATTACTAGCTTCTCCTAATTCTTTATGTTTCTTCTATTTCTTTTTCTTTTTAGGGGAACTAGTAATATTATTTTCAACCAGTTGAGATTCTTGTTCAATTCTTTTAGGATGTCCCTGAGGATAAATAGGATCTTGAGTAGAGATACCTCCTCTAGTTAAAACACCACAAGTTTGTTTATTACTTTGTGTAGGAATTCCAGCAAGCAAGTCTTTTTGCACTTTAGTAATTTTGTTCAAGTTGAGTTTGGACCATATGAAAATGCTTAACAAGACCTTTGACATCATTAGCAGTTTTCTCCAAGACAGAATGCAAATTTTTAATAACCAGGGTGTTATCATTTAATTGTTCTTGAATTTGCATATTAAAATGAGTTTGTTTAACAATAAAGTTATCAAATTCATCCAAACACTAACTAGGAGGCTTACTATAAGGAATATCATTAATAGTAAAATTATGAAGAGAGTGTACCTCTACCATAGGTGGGTGAGTGCAGTACTAGGAAACAGGCTATCTGTGGCGCATCTTGGAAAAATATGGGTGCGCCACAGAAGCGTCGCCACTAAATTATATTTCTGTGGCGCATGGGGCTAGATGCGCCACAGAAATGTAGATTTCTGTGGCGCATTCAGCTCCATGTGCCACAGAAATATTTTGGAAAATTTTGAATCTGGAAATTCAAAAAAATTCATAAAAATCTGAAAAAACAAAAAATGAAATATTTTTGGAAAACCTAAATATTTGATTTTTTCAAATTTTTCTATTTTTTTTAACCCATATCAAAGGATGACTTCCCGCTAGGTCACCCATCCTCAAGTTGCTCCAAACCAAGCATGCTTAACTTCTAAGTTCTATTCAGAAATGCTACCCTTATACTGCTCAAGTTCTTATTGATATTAGTATGATATATCAACCCTCTTAAGCCTTGTATGTGTACATATATGTGAAGGTAGTTTATGTGTGGTATGTATATATATGTGTTTTTAAATTTCGAAAAAATCAAAAACTTCAAAAGTTTCAAAAGCAAATCCAAAGTTTCAAAAAATCCCAAAAAATTCAAAAAATCCCAAGAATTTCAAAATTAAAAAAAATCCAAAAAATTCAAAAAAATTCAAAAAATCCCAAAAATTTCAAAAAAATAGAAAAATCCAAATGTAATAAAAAATTTGAAATATGAATTTTGACCTTTTTTGCAAAAAATACGTAGAATTTTTGAATTAAAAAAAATTTCAAAAAATCCCAAAAATTCCACAAAATTTGACCTTTTTTGCAAAAAATACTTAGAATTTATTTATTTTTTTGAATTTTGATTTTTTTGATATTTGTGACTTTTTTGGATTTTTTGCAATTTGTTGGATTTTTTGAGGTTTTTTGGATTTTTTGAATTTTTTTTGCACTTTTTTGGATTTTTTTGGATTTTTTGAATTTTTGAAATGACAAAAAATAAAAAATTAAAGGTTTTTTCCCTCTCATGCATGAAAAAAAGTTATTTAAAAAAGAAGATTTTTTTCTACAAAATCAAAAAAATTCAAAAAATATTTAGAAGTTCAAAAATTTTCAAAAAATTCATAAAAATTCTTTTTTTAGAAAAATATTGATTTTTTTAAAACCACGAGCCTGAGGATGGCCTCGTTGCCGAGGCTGCACAGGGCGCGGTCACGTGCGGCGGCGAGCGTGCACACCCCGGCCTCGTAGGTGCTCCCGTGCAGCACGCCGCCGCCGCCGCCGTAGAAGAGGAAACGGTCCAAGGCCCACTAGCTTGGACATCCAGTCCACCACGACGCCCTCGAGCTCGGTGGTGGCTGGCGAGGCGGCCCACACGAATGGCACGACGTTGAGGCTGACGGAGAGCATCTCGCCAGCGAACCCGGCCGTGCTCGCGTTCATCGGGTAGTAGGCGAAGAAGTTAGGGCTCTGCCAGTGTGTCAGCCCCGGGACGATGTGCCGGCGCATGTCCTCTAGAATGGCGTCCACCGGAATGCCGAGCTCAGGCGGCGCATCCGGTAGAAGGATACGGAGGCGGCCTGGCTCGGCGTCGGACTTGACAGGGTGATTCTCGACGTCGCGGTAGTAGCCGTCGAGGAAGTCGATCACCACGCACGAATCGGCAGAGAATGTCTCGGGGTCCACTAGCAGTAGCACATCAGCTGCTGGTGGCGCCGCGCTCCCCATCGACACGACAAAAGCCAAACTTAGATATGTACAGAATACTTAATGATTCATTATATGACGCGTGCATATATATAGCTGTGTCCTGTGTTGCAAGTACAAACACTACTACTGCTATGTCATGTGTTGTCTTGATGGTTTTTTTTGGGGCGCTCTAGGCGTAGGTCGCCCTACAAAAACCCCCGATAGGTCCTCTTCCCAGCCGTTTGATTCCCTGCATCGTACGGCGTTGAAATAGTTCGTGCGTCATGCGCACCTAGCAGAGATTCCCGCGGTGACGTTGTACTGGAAGTTGACTAGTGCACTCAAGCTTGCATGCACGGGATGGAAAGCCTAGCTAGCCAAAGGTGCATGCAGCGGCGTGAAACCCATAGCTAGGCACGCTAGGTAGCATTTGTCATGACACATCACACATCCTGTATTCGTGGTAGCTGCTAGATGGCCGGTGCATGGTCCGGAGTTTACTGCTATTGTTTTTGGCACAAATCACACATGTATTTGATGGGAATAAGATTAAAAAAATAACCTATATAATAAATAATTGAATTTGTAAATAACAATATTCACAATAAAATCCAGATCGTGACAACAAAATCTCTCATCCCATGTATATAAAAAATATACTATTGCAATAAAGTTTCGCGAATATTTTGAAAAAAGTAATGTTACAAAAAAAATGTTGAACCACAAATTTTTTTGGCTCCAGATTTCTTTCCAACAATAATTTCAACAAAATATTCAAGTGATTGCAACAAAAATACTTGTCTTTGCAACAATAAACAAAGGTGGGTACGAATTTTTTTTGTTTGTTACATATTCACTAACAACAAAAATCATCAACTATTGCAACAAAAATACCAAACTATTACAACAAAAACATGTGTCTGCAACAATAAAAAATGTGGTTAGACTACTTTTATTTTTCTGCAGATCCACTTACAACAAAAATCAGTAATTGTCTCAATGAAAATTACAAATGATTGCAACAAAAAAATTATGTGTCTGCAACATATGGAACATCAAAAAAGTCAGAAAAACATAAACTTGTCGTCGACGGCCAAAAAATATTGCAACATCTCATGTGTGCTTTCTCAATAAAACTCGCAGGACTTTGGTACAAATTTCAGAAAAAAGCATCATTGAAAGAAAATTTAGTTGTCCAATCGCCCATGACGGCCTGATCATGCCGATTCGACATCGTCGTCCACGAATCCGACTAGCCAGAGGCCCGTCGACGTTAGATCTGGCGACCCCGGACCCGTTCCTATCGCTCCATCGTTGTTCAGAGAATCTTCCTAGTCATAACTATCAGAGGAATCGGACAACATCGCAAGTGTAATCTTAGAAGGCTCGTCTTCATATAGGATAAATACCGGCTTGGTGGAGACGTCGCCGAAATGTCCGTACCAGTAAACAGCACAACAAACAACCAGACTGAGCGAAATAAACTGCAGATAACCATTTTTGTACACATAGAGCATGTACTTTGCTACTTACCAAACAGCGGGTGCACCGTGCACATGTTAGGCAAGCAGAAGTAGTTCTACGTCTAGCTAGCTATATATAGTTTGAAGGTGCTAGCTAGCAGCATGCATGCAGCGCTGTCTGAAGTTAAGAAAAAAAACAAAAGATAAGACTGATGTCGGGGCCACAACGTGAAACCAACACAGCATGCGGAGAAAAGCGAACGGAGCGACACGCGCCCGGAGGGACCTACGCGCGGTAGGTCGGCCTATACAAAGCGTTTTTCTTTTTTTTGAGAAATAACTATTCATATTAAGATAGAAGCAGGGAAACACCACGTACACACTGAGACGAACACACGAGAAGCACAGCTGTGCTGGAAATTTACACAAAGGCCCCAAAGAAAAGACAAAAACACAAAGCAGTCCCTGGGAGACCTTGTGCAAGCACCTTCTTGCCGATTAGCTCCGGCGAGCGAGCACCTTCTTGCCAATGATGTCCGGCGAGCGAGCACCAGTCGCCAGAGCACCCTTCGAGCCGGAGAAGCCCCGTAGGTTGTTTTTTGTACCTCAAGAGTGGGCCACCCAAAGGGATGGCACCATTGCCATTGAACGGACGTCGGCCGGGACAGAGTCCCGGACTCCTCGAGCTCCAGATCTTCTCCACATCGAAGACGAGGAGGACAAGACCTGCAGACCTTCCAAGCCATGAGCTAAACCAACGCAGCTGCATCATCTCCACTCGGCGCATCAGATCGAAGCGAAAGCAATCCTCTCTTGCCACCATGGCAACAAAAGAAAGAAGAACGCCCTCGATCTGGTACACCACCGCGCGAAATCGAGCTTATTGTAGGAGACATCGCCGTCACTCCGTCCAGACGCTCGCAGCACCTCGCCACCAGCATCATCTGAAGCTTCGCCGAAGTGCACCGCTCGCCGCTCGATAGCAGCGGTGCATCGCTCCAAAACAACGGCATAAAGTCAACGACAGCCATACAGGCGAACGAAAGCCTAAGACTACTCTGTACAGATGGGAGCCGGCATCCTAATCCATCTCCAAACCAACCAGCATAAGCGCCGATGGCCGGAGGGATTGGATCCGGGGAAGCACAGGGAACTCTCAAGTGGCGGCGGTGGAGACTTCGAGAGGAGAGGAGACAAGACTTGCTGCTTGTCCTAATAGGGCCATCATGACTCTGTGTGTTGTCTTGATGGTGGTGGCTGTCCTGCTGCTGCAATGACTGAAACTTTGTACCGTGACTTTTTTAGCTGTTTCTTCTTTGTTTGGCTGTGTGTATCCGTCATACCATTAGATCATTGCATTGTTGAATAAGCTAGGTGTAATTAATATCTTCACGATATTAATATATTCTTTTTATCTGAAAAAATTGCAAACACGACAGTGGGTTAACTGGAATGATAACTTGTAGTCTTACTGCAAGTCTGCAACCCAACATCAAGGACAGTATTGGATAATGCGGCTTCTGATGGATACATGTGGCAATAAAATATTCATTCCAATTTTACATCGTCACTCTGGGGTTCTTAAAGCTAAACTTTTAAAAGTTTGACAGTTATATATACGAGAATATATCAATATCTATAATGTGAAAATATATTTTATGATGATTATATTCTAATAATATTAAATTTATATATGGCAATATAATACTCCCTCGGATTTTATTTACTGCGTGTTCTGGGTTTTTTAAAGCTTAAAATTTATAAGTTTGACCAAGGTTATACAAAAATAGTATGAAAATATATTTTATGGTTGACCAAGGTTGTACTACTTGAAACTAGTAATCAATAAATGATTGCTGACACTGAGTTTGAAAAAATAGAGATAACTTACTACATCATATTGCAATTATTATTAAGTGTTTTACCGAATGCATGTGGAATTGATGTTTTTTTATTAGTGCATCTCCAGGATACTTGGAATGTCGCTTCCAACTTCCTTGGCCTTCTCTTTGACAAGCTGCCAGGTGTCCCGGACGTGCCGCACTACGGGAGACTCTGGCTTTGCCGTGCGGCCAAAATGCACGGCAAAGGACGATATGCCGTGCGTCGGAGGACGGCAAAGGCCGCACGGCGAAGCCTGGCCCGGCAAAGGGTTCTTTGCCGTGCGCCTCCACCAAAACGCACGGCAAAGCTGTTGCCGTGCGGCGTTTTCTTCGCCGTCTGCTAACACTCTCTGCCGTGCGAGGGACGTTGCTGTGCGCCGCCACCATCTGCCGTGCGAGGGTCTTTGCCGTGCGCCCTCCCCCCCGCACGGACGGCAACGGATGCCTCTTTGCCGTGCGCCCTCCCCCCCGGCACGCACGACAATGAACACCTCTTTGCCGTGCGCCCTCCCACCCGCACGCACGGCAACGTCACTTCTTTGCCGTGCGCCCCCGTCCTCCCCGCACGGCAAAGAACACTCCAGGCACACCCCAGGCCAGCAGGTAGCACTGCCTTTGCCGTATGCGCACGGCAAAGCGACCAAATGGTCCTTTGCCGTGCGCATACGCACAACAAAGGCGCCAGCATTTTTTCAATTTCAAACCAATATGGACAGCATATATAATACAATATTCACAGCAATATAATGCACCAAATTCACCAATATGCAACCAAATTCACCGAACCAATATCTTACACATTCACAAATGCTCAATCTTACAAATTCACCAAATAGCAACCATACAAATTCATCTACCAATATTACAAGTTCACCAAAGTAACATTACACCTCCGGAGTGAGGTTTACCAAGCGTGAGATTCACCAAGCATCCTTCATCCACCTCCGGAGTGATCCCCCCTACAAAATCAAGATTCACTAATATAAGATGGCATCAACATGGTAAACAATATTAATCTACGGGAGAAGCAATCTATGATTCAATAAGTGGCATGGAATGGCTAAAATCTTCAACAAGATCGAAAAGAAAGGTCATGAGATATCAATCTTGCTTTCTATTTCATATACTCCATTTGTTCACTAATATAAGACATTATAATTCTAATATTATCATTTTAATTCATATACTCTAAAATTTCAACAAGTGGCTAAAATTTTCAACTATGTGATGGCATCTTCACCAACTAAGCAATATAATATAAGATGGCATCCTTCATGGTAAATGGTATTAACATGGAAAATGACATCTTATAGCATGGCATGGCAACATTTCCAACAAGTGATGAATGTAGAAGAACTAACCTTTATTGTAGCTAATGATGTGATGGTCCGGATCCATCTCCTTGTCCGGATCCATCTCCTTGTCCACCATGTTCTACTAGGTGAAAAGAAAAATAATGAGATTGCTAAATTTCCAACAAGTGTGAGTCAATAGAGTAAATTATGCAATTTTCAAGTTATTTTTGGTACAAGTGTGACGGCATTCTACAACCTAGAAGTGCATTGGTCACAAGTGTATGAGAACTCACCTGGAAACTGCGTCAGGTTCCGGATGATGTTTGGATTGTTGACAGTCATCTGAGGTGTCGCCGGGCTCTGACCGGTCTGAGGTGCCTGGATGAGCTGCATGTTCGGTGATACCGAGCTCTGACCGGTCTGTTGTTGCAGCTGCATATGATGTTCGGGTTAGACAATAAGACAAGAGAAATAGGATGGAGATATTAGGTTAACCACTTACACACGGGAAAGCGAAAGGAGGAGTAGGAACCGTCCCCGGTGGAGAAGTCAGAAGGGTCTGGCTCGCAAACCAGTTCATCATCTGCTATTGCTGTTGGACCTGTTGTTGTATCTGCATCTGCAGCTGCTGGTTCTCTCTAAGCTGCTGCTCCAGCTGCGTCTGCCGCTGCTCCACCTCCTGCCGGAATCTCTCTTCCCTGGCTTCCATGTCCGCCTACGTTGTGTCGACGCGATGTCATTAACAATGCAATGGAAAACATGTAAAGAAGCGTAGAGGACCGAGGAAGAACATACCCGTAACCGCTCGACAGCTAGATCCGAAGCTCGTGGCCAGGGCTCAACCCGAGGCTGGTCGCGAGTACGACCTCTACGGACCTGGCGTAGAGATGGCTCGGTCATTGGGTCGATGCACCCGTCACCAATCCAGAGTTGGCCATGCTTCTTGCCTTCTCCCGCAAGGATCGCAACCTCAACGTCAAAGTCCTCGGTGTATGGGTCGGAGGACTCGCTGCGCACCTCCTTGAACTTCGATACATACGCCTCACACTTGGTCTCGGCTTGCTCATTGACCCACATGGACCCTGTCTGAGGATGCGGCGCCTTCCTGGTCTTCATCTTTTTAATGAGGCCAAATAAATTTGGCTTCACTCCTGTCTTTTTTTCCTGCAAAAGAGAACATGTAATTAACTGAAGTGGGAGTTAACAATATATAACGTGAACTCAAAGAACGAAGTAACCATTTGCTCACCTCTTCCTGCATGTGAAGGGAGAGGGGGAGGCTGCCTTGGATATGTGATCCACCTCGCATCTCTGCCCGCTTCTGCTTGCCCTCCTCGTGCTTCTGGAGGAACTGGGGGCTTGTCCACCACATGACCATCGCCAGAAAGCATGCACGGTCGTTGCCGACGTACTGAGGAGGGTTCTACATACACAAGATAGACCCATTATTACAACAAAAACTACGTGGCGATAAGGAAATCAATAACACAGAAATGCAAATACCTGCAGGTACTGCCACGGTGCCATGATAATATCCTGAGCGTCCTCCTTAGTCATCCAAACTTTACGCTCGGCGTGCCAGTTGAGGATGCACTGAACACGTGCCTCGTAGTGCATGCCAGTCACCCTCCTCTGGCAGATCTGGTGTAAGATCCACTACTAGCAAACAGGCTACCAGTGGCGCACCTTTTCACCCATTCTGTGGCGCATCCCTGGAAATAGTGGATGCACCACTAAATCCTCGCCACTAAAATATATTTCTGTGGCGCACGCCGGTGGTGCGCCACAGAAATGCCAAATTCTGTGGCGCATCCCAGCACCGTGCGCCACAGAAATATTTTAGTGGCGCATCCCACCTTGGTGCGCCACAGAATTTTTTTTGAATTTCAAAAAAAAGGGCGGCCAGATCTAGATCCAGATCTGGATCTAGATCTGGCCGCCGGAATTTCGTCGGAATTTCGCCGGAATTTCGTCGGAGCTCGTCGGAGACCGTGTTGCCGTGGGTGGAGGAAGGGGTCGTCGGAGGTCGCCGGATGAGGTCGCCGGAGTGGAGGAGGAGGTCGCCGGAGTGGAGGAGGAGGTTGCCGGTGGTGGAGGAGGTCGCCGGAGGTGGAGGAGGAGGTCACCGAAGGTGGAGGTCGTCGGGGTTGAGGTCGTCGGGGTTGTGGAGGTGGTCGCCGGGGTGGTGAGGAGGTCGCCGGAGTTGTGGAGCTCGCCGGAGTTGTGGAGGAGGTCGCCGGAGGTGGAGGTGGAGGAGGAGTAGAGAAGATGTGGAGTAGAGGAGAAGAGATGGAGGAGGGAGGAGAAGGGGAGAGAAGTGTAGAGGAGAAGGGAAGAGGAGAAAGAAAGAGGAGAAGTGGAGAGAGAAGTGGAGGGAGAACTGGAGGAGATGAGGAGAAAAGGGGAAAAGAGAGGGAGATGAGGGGCGCCGGCGGGATTCAAATTTTGAATCTCACAATTCTGTGGCGCATGGGCTAGACATGCGCCACAGAATTTTTTTTCCTTTTTTTGAATTTTTTTTGATTTTGCTGGGAAAATTCTTCTGTTGCCCGTAACTTTTTTTTGGTTTGGAATTTGAGGATTCTGTGAATGGCTGACCGGGTAAACCCGGGTGCGATCGAATCCGAAATTTTCTCTAGTTTTTTTAAGGTATTATACGCATTTTTTCGACGTCGTATGCAAAAGTTATGGCCAATTTAATATTTCTTCACCTAACTATTGGAAAAAAGGTCAAAATGTGTATTTCAAATTTTCCTACAAACTAGACCCTAAACCTTCCATATATCTAAAAGGATTTTATTTTTTAAATTTTTTATCATTTTCTTTCACTCCGTGCAAAACTAAAAAGGCGATCCACGGGGGGGGGGGGGGGGGGGGGTGTGGGATCTGAAATCCGGGCACAATTCTGTGGCGCATGGGCCACATGCGCCACAGAAAGTAACAATTTTGTGGCGCATGTGGCCCCATGCGCCACAGAAAGGGCACCCACCCAATCATTGGTGCCGGGGCCACCATATTTCTGTGGCGCATGCGTCTAGATGCGCCACAGAAATATGTCTTTCTGTGGCGCATGTGGCCCCATGCGCCACAGAAAGACATATTTCTGTGGCGCATGCCAAGTGGTGCGCCACAAAAAAACAATTTAGTGGCGCATGGAATAATGGTGCGCCACAAATAGCATTCCACCTATAGCTAGTTTCCTAGTAGTGATCAAGTCGCACGTACGTTCTTGACCCTCAGCCGTCTTGAAGTATTGCTGCAAACATGCACATAGGCAAAACAAAGGGGCATTAGTGCAACTATTGTCAACCAACGAGTGTTTGAATGCTAAAAAGTCAAAACCACGTACCCAGAAACGGTGTACAACCACCTCCTGCATGTTCTCGTGCCTGCCGTGAGGATCTGGCGCGTAGCTGTAGTGCCTCCAACTCCAAGCTACGTCGTGGCCACCAGTGGGGAGATCGACAAGCCCAGGAAAATACTTGCGAAGTAGTCCTCCAATGATGTTCGAGTAGGCACGTGACGCCTTCTTTAGCGGGTCACCATACACGAACGACCTGCACAATTAAATGCCAAAATCAGTATGTATGTGATAAGAAATTCGATAATGATGAAATTTTGATAATGAAATGCCAAAATCAGCATTTTACCTCTTTCCACCGGGCGCGAGAACACAGTCGCTACAGGACCAAGTCTTTAGGTGGGGGAGTGTCGTTTTCCCACGCTGATACGGCCCCTTCTCACGTGGCCGCAGCCTCTCCTCGGGAGCAACGTACTCCTCCTCCTCCGGCGGGTCGCAAGCAAGGGATGGGTCAGGTTCAAACGGTAACCCCCCCAGCCCCTCCTCATCCTCCTCCGAGAGGTCCTCCTCCTCGTCCTCCTCCACGTCCTCCCCAGCCGAGTGCTGGGAGGCCTCCCCACCTCCGAGATCCGCGTCCTCCACATCCTCGTCCTCCCCATCCTCGTGCTCCTCATCATCATCCTCAGGTAGGGGAGGGCTAGGAGAAGGGCTACGAGGAGGTTCCCGCGTCGCATTCTTCCTACGTGCTCGACGAGGGGAGCTAGGAGAAGCAGCGGGAGGAGTTTCTTCCCGCGTCGCATTCTTCCTACGGGAACCACTCGGCTTGGTCACAAGCTCAGCCAAGTTCTTGACCTTTTGCCGAACGGCCTTGCCTACTCCTCTTGGCATGTTTGTATCACCTGCAAACACAATGAAAAGAGTGGTTTATTAGTACGCAATGTAAAAAGATGAATATTTGTAAAGCAACAAAGATATAAATACATGAATATTTGTGAAAGGAACAATAATGCAAATAGATGAACATTAGTAAAAGCAACAATAATGAAAATAGCAAAGAGTTCTCACAAACATAGCACAGAGTTCTTACAGATACACCAACTCGACTATCACTATTACATAGAGTTATTACTACATAATCATATACTACATAGAGTCATTACAATAAGTAGCCTGTGTCGACATCCGTAATTGGATCACATGTTTCGTCATCGCCATCAGGCTCGGCGAACCAATAATCATCACTGAAACCTAGAGGTTGTCCATTTGGATAAAGGTCAACGCCTGCTTTGAACGCCTCGAGCAAACTCAGGTCTTCCTTGTCACAAACATCTTCCTCTATGCCCTCATCTTCTTCTTGTTCATCAAAGGCCGGCAAGTCGATGGTGAAATGACCGGGGAGCCCTTCTTCCTGATAAAACTCGACATTCTGTGTTGAGGGGTCTATGCGGCGGTAATCGTCCTTGTTTGGCAGGGGCGGCCTAATGCGTGAAGGTACCGTCATCACAACATCCCATCCCTGTAGACGTTTTGCCGGGTTTTTGCACGGGTACGGGAGATAGAATACTTGCAAGGCCTGGGTAGCCAAAATGTACACATCTTCTCCCTTATAAACAAAGCTTCTTTCAACTTCGACCAATCCAATTTCAGGATCCCGTCTCACCCGACGTGGGTCGAACCAATGGCATTTGAATACGACGGGATTTAGCCCTTTATCAAACCCGTAATTCAGCTCGTATATACCCTCGACTCTTCCATAGTAATGGAGTCTATCATCACCTCGACACACCACCCCGCTATTTATTGTCTTCGCGTTGGGACTGCTTGTTGTGTATTCATGGGTCTGGAAGCGATACCCGTTCACGTCATAAGAATTGAACGTGTCGACGGAATGGTTAAAGCCCCTAGCAATTTTTCTTAGTTTAGAACGAGAAATGACCGATAAATGTCGGTAGTGGAAGCAAATTTGGATAGAATAGTACCAAACCACAGAACCAGCTACTGAAACCGAGACCGCCACCCTTTTCAAAAATATGTTTGGATTCTTCCGGGGTAGGCTCCCTTTGGTACTTCCAATATTTAGTCGTGAATATTCTATACCAATGAAAAGAGGAAGAGTCAGCCACGAACATACGAGTGAATGTTTGCGAATAACTAAATGGTTAGCACTTACTTGATGTATGGCTTCACTTCCACCATGGTGTTCAAGACATACGAGTGGATCAAGGTCCGCTCATGTATATTCGCCTTGTACGTCTTCAGACCACTTGACTTGCCACCAAGCCCAATGAAGATGCTGAGCTTGGGTACATCTTCAGTGTTGGCGGCATTGTATCGGAGGACCGGGTTGTGCTTTGTGGGAATGTTTGGATCATAGTGTTTAGTGGTGAAGTTCGCCACCTCCACGTTAAGGACTACCTCGGCTATGGATGCTTCTATCTTGCATTTATTACCTGTCATTTTACGAATCCTTTGTGTTTCTCTCTCGGGCGGATACTGCCAACTACCCCAATTCGGCGCCCAATTCAAACACTCGTCCGCAAGGTGCAAGATCATATGCTGCATCGGATTAAAGAACCCTGGAGTATAGATCCTCTCTAGATCGCAAAGCAACTTGGGTGCATCTTTATCTAGCTTCTCAATAACTTTAGTGTCTAACTCCTTAGCACAAATCTGGCGGAAGAAAAAGCTCAACTTCGACAGCACTCGCCAAATCTGCTCAGGGACATAGCCTCGAATCATCACCGGCATTATCCGCTCAAGCCATACGTGGTAGTCATGACTTTTGAGTCCTTGTACTCGCAAAGTTTCCAGGTTCAGACCCCTCATCCAGTTGGCTACGAACCCATCAGGGAAAAACAAACAGTGCTTCATCCAATGGAAGACCTCCCTTTTTTGGGCCTTTGTGAGGCTGAACGGAGCTTGTCACTTAGTCCACGTTTTTTTGGCGCCATGAGGTGGCTGCATGTTCAACTTTGGTCTATCACACCATTTTTCTTGATCAAGTCGAGCCTTAATTTATGTTATCCTTCGTCTTCTCAGTGTCCATGATGGTGCTCCAACAGGCATCACTGATATTCTTCTCGGTGTGCATTGCATCAATGTTATGCGGGAGCTCGAGATCCTCAAAGTAAGGGAGCTTCCATAAGCACGGCTTGTGGGTCCATTGGTGTGTCTCCCCATATCCCAAGAAACCATTCCCATCGGGCTTAAGCTGGAGAGCTTCTAACTCGGCCTTGATTTCCTTTCCGGTCTTCGGAATTGGCTTCGGGTCATGGACAACACGGCCTTTCTTAAAACTCTTGACATCACTCCTGTACTGATGATTCTGCTCAAGGAACTGTCGAGCTTCATCAAAGCAGGAATACTTGCCTCCCTTGTCCAGCCAGAAGAAAAGCACAGCTTGCCTGCACACTGGGCAAGGCCACTTCCCATGTGTACACCACCCGCAGAACAAAGCACGTGCTGGCAGGTCATGCAGTGACGTGGACCAGACATACATATCGAAGTACTCCTTCTTTGATGCATCATATGTTCGGATCCCACGACCTTCCCAGCCACGAAGCAAATCATCCACCAGCGGTTCCAGGTAGACATTCATGTTCTTACCCGGGTATTTCGGCCCTGGGATTATCATCGACACAAACATGTTTTCTGATCTCATGCAGACGCCAGGGGGGAGGTTCAGGGGAATTACAAACACTGGCCAACAACTGTATACTGCAGCCGACATACCATATGGATTGAACCCATCGGTTGATATCGCAACTGCTACGCTCCTCGAGTCACCGGCTTTTAGTAGATACTTCTTGACAAAGTTCTTCCATGCAGTACCATCCGACAGATGTATCATCTTGTCAGTGTATCTGTTTCCTTCTATGGTCCACCTCATCTGCTGGGCAGTATCCTCGGTCATGAAGAGCCGCTGGATCCTCGTCAGGACTGGAAGATACCGGAGGATATTCTTGGCAATCGTGGTCTGCCTCTTCTGACCATCACCATTGGTGTCAACCTCAAAGTACCTAGAGGATTTGCATTTGATGCAATATTTTGTGTCAGCATGCTCCCCTCTGAATAGCATGCATCCCTTTGGACAAGTGTGTATCTGCTGAGATGACATCTTAAGGTCACTGAGCAATTTGGTCGAATAGTAAAAGTTTTGCGGCAAGAGGTGCCCTTTCGGCAGAATGCTACCAATGACGACCAGAAGCTCATCGAACCCATCTCTGCACAAGTTCTTGCGGCACTTGAAGGCCATAAGGCGAGCTATAGCATCTAGTTGGGTAACATCTGTATTTTCGTGTAGGGGTTTCTGCGAAGCAAACAAAGCCTCATAATACTGCCTTGTGTTTTCCTCCGGCTCCTCACGTGTCTCTGCATCCTGAGATGTCTCCGCCTCTACATGAGGGCTTTCAGGCACATTAGCATTAGCCAAGTTTTCTAAGCACCTATCAAACCCAGTATCATATTCTCCCCTAGGTTGAATCTGCCGCACCTCCTTCCTAGCACGTTTTTTGGCCTTTTCTCCATGGAAAGTCCAAATCTTGTAGGACGGTGTGAACCCAAACTTGAGCAGGTGACTACTCATAGTTTCCTTGTCCTGTGGCTTTTCATTATCACACTTACTACAAGGGCAGAAAACTGTTCTGGGTTTGCTACGGATGTCAAACACCCTGTTCACGAACTTCTCTGTCTTTTCTCCCCATTCATCGGTATAGTTCCAATGATTGATTCTGCCATCATACATCCAGTCACGATTATCCATCTTCTAATCAGCACCAAAACAGACAAACATAGCATTCATATAAATAGGAATTAAATGCATCATATTTTAATTTTTTCACGCATGCATCAACCTACATATCTACTAGGTGGGCTCCTAGTAGCCGCCGGATCCGTAGATTGAGTACGTCCTCCCTGCTCTACCCCGACCCAAGACAGAATTTTGGCAGCACCTCCCCGCTGCTCTCCCGATACACATCTCGGCAAAAAGCCGAGAGGGATGTGCATCCGGAGAACAACGGGGAGGCGCTGCCGAAATCCTATCTCGGATCGAGGTAGAGCAGGGAGAACGTACCCAACTACGCATCCGCCGGCTGTCCCGATAAATGTCGTAAGAGTTACGGTTCATAATATGCGAGACCACTAATGCATATTTATCCGCGTAACCCTTACGACCGGGAAGTGACACCTAGGTAACGCGACATACTTGGTGATCTAGACACAAAAATAAAACCTAGGTACATAGGCGCGAGATTTTTACCCTAGAAGCGTGAGCGAAACGGTGAATTAGATCCGGGACTCCCCGTGTCCACCTCGAAGCATCGCCTGCATAGCGATAAAATGAATTAGGGGCCTTTTTATTTAACATGCCTAAGTACTATTTATAAAACAATCTAAATATTATTTATTTTAGCTGCCCAAATACACTATTATTTAACATTCCTAAACACTAAAACAATCTAAATACACTATTCTTTAACATTAATCCTACACTAATTTATTTTGCATTGTGTTAATACTACACTAATTTATTTTGCATTGTATTAATCCTACACTAATTTATTTTACATTGCATTAATCCTACACTAAATCTAGCTACTACATACCTGCAGGGGGAGCCCGACGCGCTCGGGATCGGAGGCAGGGGCTCGGCTGTGCGGAGCTCGGCGGGAGGAGGTGCGGCGGGGAGGAGGTGCTGGCGGGGAGGAGCTGCGGTGGGGAGGAGCTGCTGGCGGGGAGGAGCTGCGGGAGGAGCTGCCGGAGGTGAGGCGCTGCGGCGGAGGGGAGGAGCTGGGCAGCAGAGGCAGGGCGAGGCGGCGGTGGCGGAGGGAGGAGCGGTAGGGGCAGGGCCAGGAGTGGCGGCGGTGGGCGTGGGCAGAGGGGAGGAGCGGGCCGGGGGTGGCGCGGGCCGGGGGTGGCAGAGGTGAGGGCGAGGCGTCGGTGGCAGAGGGGAGAGCGAGGCATCGGTGCCCGAGGCGAGGCGCTGCGGCGGCGGAGGGAGCTGCGGGGCAGGGCCAGGAGCGGGAGAGGGTGCGCGTGCGGGGAGAGGAGGGAGCGGCGCGGGAGAGGGGATCGGTCTGGCGCGTGCGGGTCGGCCCGAGGGATTAGGGCTCTGACATGCTTTGCCGTGCGGGCGAGCAAAACGCACGGCAAAGACACTCTTCGCCGTGCAGGGACGCACGGCAATGCCTCCTTTGCCGTCCGCTTTTGCACGGCAAAGATTCCTCTTTGCCGTACGCATCCACCGTTGCCGTGCGGTGACGCACGGAACGACACCTTTGCCGTCCGCTTTTGCACGGGAAAGATGGTCACTTTAGGTTTTTCAGATTCTCCTTAGTGTCAAGGCTCCACTACATATATATATATATATACACTAGCACAATCTAAATACATGCACTCACACACACTAGCATTCGGAGCCGGAGAAGGTTTGTTATTGAGTTCACCGAGATCGATCAATTTTGGGAAGAACAATCTAAATGCATGCACTCACACACTAGCATTCAGAGCCCGAAGAAGGCTTATATATTATTGAGTTCACCGAGATCCTGTCAGTTTTGGAAAGAACAGCTGTCTGGAACTAGCAACGTCACGTGTAGAAGGGAATATAGTGCCAGTGGCCTACACCCTACTAGGGTTTACATGACTCAGGGCTCATCGACCCCTCCTGCGCTTTCTCGGTATCTCCATCTCCTTCCGACCTTTCTGGAAATTCCACAGCTCCGACACCATGTACCTTCTAGGAACAGATTAGGTGCAAGGATATTTCCTGTAACTCGTCGTTACTTTCACGCTCTTTCTTCACAAGCTCCCCACTCATCTCTTCCAGACGCTTCCTTTCATGCTCTAGTCTTTCACTAAGCTTCTCCATCTTGCCATGCATGAATATCCCCATCATCATCCCCCTCCAAATTAATGTTTCATCACTTGTAGTGTGCCATTCAATCGCGTCTCACTTCGAGCTCAACTTCTCGTTTCTCATGCATCTCCTTTTCCAACTCAAGCATTCTTAGACGTGTAGGCTGAACTGTCCCGCTACGGCTATACCGGGGGCTAGAATGTGCCAAATAGTACCACACCTGGTTTTCCATGTGTATAATGCCTAAACAAACCTAAACCTATGAAAAAAGTTCATTGGTGGAACCTCGCGCGGAGAGATCTAGTGGGGCAAACCGCCGTTTCGGGGGGAGGGGGGAATGACCTCCGGAACATCGGAATCCCACCAAAACTTGCATGTGGACCTAGCTAGGATATGTGTGGAAGTTTGTTGGAATGTGTGATTCACCAGATGGTGAAAGACACCCGGTGTAACCTTCCTCACGTTCGGGCCATAACACTTAGAAGATTTCTGGACGCGTGTAGGCTGAACTGTCCCGCTGCGGCTATACCGGGGGCTAGAATGTGCCACATAGTACCACACCTGGTTTTCCATGTGTCTAATGCCTAAACAAACCTAAACCTATGAAAAAGTTCATTGGTGGAACCTCGCGCGGAGAAATCTAGGGGGTAGACCGCCGTGGCCCACAGACCGTCGTTTCGGGGGGGGGGGGGGGGAATGACCTCCGGAGCATCGGAATCCCACCAAAACTTGCATGTGGACCTAGCTAGGATATGTGTGGAAGTGTGTTGGAATGTGTGATTCACCAAATGGTGCAAGACATAGATCTGCGGTGTGACCTTCCTCACATTCGGGCCATAACACTTAGAAGATTCCTGTACGTGTAGGCTGAACTGTCCCACTGTGGCTATACCGGGGGCTAGAATGTGCCAAATAGTGCCAAGCCTAGTTTTCATGTGTATAATACCTAAAAAAACCTAAACCTATGAAAAAGTACATTGGTGGAACCTCGCGCAGAGAAATCTAGGGGGTAGACCGCCGTGGCCCACAGACCGCCATTTTTTTTGGGGAATGACCTCCGGAGCATCGGAATCCCACCAAAACTTGCATGTGTACCTATGATATGTGTGGAAGTGTGTTGGAATGTGTGATTCACCAAACGGTGCAAGACATAGCTCCCCGGTGTGACCTTCCACACGTTCAGGCCATAACACTTAGAAGATTCGTGGACGTGTAGGCTGAACTGTACCGCTGCGGCTATACCAGGGGCTAGAATGTGCCAAATAGTGCCAAGCCTGGTTTTCCATGTTTATAATACCGAAAAAAACCTAAAACTATGAAAAAGTATGTTGGTTGAACCTCGCGCGGAGAAATCTAGGGGGGTAGACCGCCGGGGGCCCACAGACCGCCGTTTTCGGGGGGAATGAGCTCCGGAGTACCGGAATCCCACCAAAACTTGCATGTGGGCCTAGGATATGTGTGGAAGTGTGTTGGAATGTGTGATTTACCCTATGGTGCAAGGCATAGCCCCCGGGTGTGACCTTCCTCACTTTCGGCCGATAACACTTAGAAGATTTCTGGACGTGTGGGCTGAAGTGTCCTGCTGCGGGTATGCCGGAGGCTTGAATGTGCCAAAGGGTACCAAACCGGGTTTTTCATTTGTCTAACGCCTAAAAGAACCTAAACCTATGAAAAAGTATGTTGGTGGAACCTCGCGCGGAGAAATCTATGGGGGTAGACCGCCGGGGCCCCACATACCGCCGTTTTCGGGGGGAATGAGCTCCGGAGCACCGGAATCCCACCAAAACTTGCATGTGGGCCTAGGATATGTGTGGAAGTGTGTTGGAAGGTGTGATCCACCAAATGGTGCAAGGCATAGCTCCCCGGTGTGACCTTCCTCACTTTCGGCCGATAACACTTAGAAGATTCCTGGACGTGTGGGCTGAAGTGTCCCGCTGCGGGTATGCCGGAGTCTTGAATGTGCCAAAGGGTACCATACCTGGTTTTTCATTTGTCTAACGCCTAAACAAACCTAAACCTAATAAAAAAGTATGTTGGTGGAACCTCGCGGAGAAGTCTAGGTGGGTAGACCGCCGGGGGCCCACAGACCGCCGTTTTCAGGGGGAATGAGCTCCGGAGCACCAGAATCCCACCAAAACTTGCATGTGGGCCTAGGATATGTGTGGTAGTGTGTTGGAAGGTGTGATCCACCAAATGGTGCAAGGCATAGCTCCCCGGTGTGACCTTCCTCACTTTCGGCCGATAACACTTAGAAGATTCCTGGACGTGTGGGTTGAAGTGTCCCGCTGCGGGTATGCCGGAGGCTTGAATGTGCCAAAGGGTACCAAACCTAGTTTTTCATTTGTCTAACGCCTAAACAAACCTAAACCTATGAAAAAGTATGTTGGTGGAACCTCGCGCGGAGAAATCTATGGGGGTAGACCGCCGGGGGCCCACAGACCGCCGTTTTTGGTGGGAATGAGCTCCGGAGCACCGGAATCCCACCAAAACTTGCATGTGGGCCTAGGATATGTGTGGAAGTGTGTTGGAAGGTGTGATCCACCAAATGGTGCAAGGCATAGCTCCCCGGTGTGACCTTCCTCACTTTCGGCCGATAACACTTAGAAGATTCCTGGACGTGTGGGCTGAAGTGTCCCGCTGCGGGTATGCCGGAGTCTTGAATGTGCCAAAGGGTACCATACCTGGTTTTTCATTTGTCTAACGCCTAAAAAAAAGCTAAACCTAATAAAAAAGTATGTTGGTGGAACCTCGCGCGGAGAAGTCTAGGGGGTAGACCGTCGGGGGCCCACAGACCTCCGTTTTCGGGGGGAATGAGCTCCGGAGCACCGGAATCCCACCAAAACTTGCATGTGGGCCTAGGATATGTGTGGTAGTGTGTTGGAAGGTGTGATCCACCAAATGGTGCAAGGGATAGCTCCCCGGTGTGACCTTCCTCACTTTCGACCGATAACACTTAGAAGATTCCTGTACGTGTGGGCTGAAGTGTCCCGCCGCGGGTATACCGGAGGCTAGAATGTGCCAAAGGGTACCAAACCTGGTTTTCCATTTTTCTAATGCCTAAACAAACCTAAACCTATGAAAAAGTATGTTGGTAGAACCTCGCGCGGATTAATCTAGGGGGGTAGACCGTCGGGGGCCCACAGACCGCCGTTTTCGGGGGGAATGAGCTCCAGAGCACCGGAATCCCACCAAAACTTGCATGTGGGCCTAGGATATGTGTGGTAGTGTGTTGGAAGGTGTGATCCAACTGGAGGGAGTCAGTCGGAGAGGCATGTCTATAAGAGAGGCAGGAGTACACTTCACAACCATCAACTTTGATGATATGTAACACTTTTGGGAACCAGCGGCAAGGGCTTCTTTGATGATCTGGTATATCCCCAACACTTGTTGGGACGGTTGCAGATCATCAGAGAAGTCTTGCCGCTGCTTGAAAAAATAAACAGAAAACATAAGAAAGAAAAAATAAACAGAAAACATAAGAAAGAAAAAATAAGAGAGAAAAAACAAAAGCCCATTAGTACCGGTTGTAATATATAACCGGTACGAAAGGGGTGCGCTTCGCGTGCGAAAAACGCCGCGGCCCAAAACAGAGCTTTAGCACCGGTTGTTCTCCACAAAACACACGGTTTATATAGTGTCATGTGGCTGATCCAACACTGGTTTTGCCCATCCGGAAGCTTGCGCATCCGTCTCGCGTCGTCGTGAGCAGCAAATCGACCTTCGATCCAAGCAGCCGCAAGACATCTCTCATGATCTAACGACCGTCCCAAAAAGTGTTGGGAATGTTGTAGATCATCAGAGCGCCTTGTAGCTGCTTGGATCCGACCAAGGGGCATGGCTACCACTTCCACCACCACCACTCCCACCTCCTCGGCAATTCATCATTGTGTCACCCTAATCCAGTGGTTGGATTCAACCTACCCGAGGGCTTGTGTTTCCAACAGCGTCGTTCTGTTGTCCTTATTCACCGACTTACAGGAGGTGGCTCCAATGGCTGGCCGACGAACAAGGACAAACACAATAATGCCAAGGAACATGCCAGCGGGTAGGCTAAATCCAACCATTGGGTTCGGTGGCAAAGGTAGATACTCGTTGTGTGCCGTTCGCTGCAGGGACGTCGCTATTTATAGGCGATTAGAAGGTGTACCTATGGATGAGGTGGGAGTGCAGATCCAACAGCTCACAAGCCCTCAAAATAAACACACCCCTGATCCAATGGCTCACAAGCGCTCGAAGGAAACACACGATCCAACAACTCAAAAGCACTCGAAAGAAACACAACTCTGATCCAACGGCTCACAAGCGCTCGAAGGAAACACACGATCCGTGAGCTTCCGGTCCAACGGCTCACAAGCGCTCGAAGGAAACACACGATCCGTGTGCTTCTTCCATCGCTTCCCACCTTCGTCTGCCGTGCATCGCTTCTTTGCCATGTGCCATCGCACGGCAAAGAAAATTTTGCCGTCCGGCAAAGAGACGACGCACGGCAAAGATAGCGGCGCATGGCAAAGATAGCGAACGACGCACGGCAAAGAAGCAGGGACGGCTTATATTTTGTTTTTATATCTATTTGGTTTCTATTTTGTTTTTTTCTCTAGTTTCTTTTTCTTTAATATATATTTAATTTAATTGTCTAAAAAATTGTTTCAGATCATCAGAGAAGTCTTGCTGCTACTTGGATCCAATGCCCGTTTAAAATGTGTAGGCTTCTCTCTCGACGGACCAAGGCGACGACGAAAAAGTTCATTAGTGGAACCTCGCAAGGAGAAATCTAGGGGGGTAGACCACCGTGGCCCACAGACCGCCGTTTTTTTGGGGGGGAATGACCTCCGGAGCACCAGAATCACACCAAAACTTGCATGTGGACCTAAGATATGGGTGGAAGTGTGTTGGAATGTGTGATTCACCAGATGGTGCAAGACACCCGGTGTAACCTTCCTTATGTTTGGGCCATAACACTTAGAAGATTTCTGGACGTGTGTAGGCTGAACTGTCCCGCTGCAGCTATACCGGGGGCTAGAATGTGCCACATAGTACCACACCTGTTTTTCCATGTGTCTAATGCCTAAAAAAACCTAAACCTATGAAAAAGTTCATGGTGGAACCTCGCGCGGAGAAATCTAGGGGGGTAGACCGCCGTGGCCCACAGACCGCCGTTTCGGGGGTGGGAATGACCTCCGGAGCATCGGAATCCCACCAAAACTTGCATGTGGACCTATGATATGTGTGTAAGTTTGTTGGAATGTGTGATTCACCAAATGGTGCAAGACATAGATCCCCGGTGTGACCTTCCTCACGTTCGGGCCATAACACTTAGAAGATTTCTGGACGCGTTGTAGGCTGAACTGTCCCGCTGCGGCTATACCGGGGGCTAGAATGTGCCACATAGTACCACACCTAGTTTTCCATTTGTATAATGCCTAAACAAACCTAAACCTATGAAAAAGTTCATTGATGGAACCTCGCGCGGAGAAATCTAGGGGGTAGACCGCCGTGGCCCACAAACTGCCGTTTTGGGGGGGGGGGGGATGACCTCCGGAGCACCGGAATCCCACCAAAACTTGCATGTGGACCTAGGATATGTGTGGAAGTATGGTGGAAGGTTTAATGGTGCAATACATTGCTCCCCGGTGTGACTTTCTTCACGTTCGGGCGAAAACAATTAGCAGAATTCCACGAACGCAGCTAGCTCCGAAACACTAATATGGGGGGGGGGGGGAGGTGAAGACGTAGAGTACTTGTCATACTGCAAAAGTATGGGTATACACACATTGTCTTAAGATGTAGTACTTGTCATATATTAAAAGAATAAATATAAGTATTAAATTAAGTGCAATAGTAAAGGAAAAGAAGAAAATGCCATAAGGCGCACGGCAAAGAGAAACACACACGACAAAGGCTGCTTTGCTGTGCGCCCATTCTTTGCACACGGCAAAGGCTCTTTGTCGTGCGTGCTCTCTTTGACGTCGTGTTGTCTTGACTTTGCCGTCCGCCGTTTGTTTGCCGTGCGCCTTGCTCAATCTTTGCCGTGCGCCCTATCTTTGCCGTGCGCTGCTTTTTGTCTTTGCCGGGCGGTTGCCTTTGCCGTGCGTTGTTTGAAGTCTGTGCCGTGGGCTGCTTCTTTGCCGTGCGTCTTTATGACGGCCGCACGGCAAAGATTGCTTTGCCGTGTGTAGACGCACGGCAATGCAGGGCTGCACTACAGCGGCTGTTTTTCCCGTAGTGCCGCATCTGCGTCATGGCTCCGCCGACGGCCATATGGATGACGAACTTGTTATCCACCACAAAGTGTGTCATGAAGGCCCGCCCGCTCGCATTGATAGCCACGAGGAGCCTACGGTTCAACGCGTCCACCACTGCGTGGTCATCACCGGCGTCGTCGTAGCGTGGGCGGAGGCGGAGGGTGACGAGGGAGAACCTCCTCGGCGTCACCACCTCGAACCGTTCGTCGGTGCTCACCGTCCGCTCGAACGACTTGGCCATCTCGACGTGCCGCCGTACGTACGCCCGCACGCCGGCCGCGCCATGGCGGCGCAAGACCACCCAGAGCTTCATGGCGCGGAAAGGGCGTGATAGCGCGATCTGCCAGTCCTTGTAGTCGACCGCCTCCACCGCGCCTCCATGCTTGCCAACATCGTTAAGGTACTCCGGGCTGCTGGAAAGTGCAGAGGTGAGGCAGGCCGGGCACAGGCAGCAGCATTCCATGTTGGTTAGGAACCACTTGTGCGGATTCATGCTCACCGAATCCGCCAGCTCGGCGCCATCGATGCAGTGCTGGAACTCCGGGCAGATCAGAGTGGCGCCTGCGTACGCGGCGTCGACGTGCAGCCACATCAAGTCGTACCGTCGCGCCAGCTCCCCGAGCTGGCGCACCGGGTCGACCGCGCCGACCCCGGTGGTGCCGACCGTGGCGCAGAGGTACAGCGGCATGAGCCCGCTGGCCACGTCGGCCTCCACCGCGTCGCGGACGCTGTCCGCCGTGAGGCCGTAGCCCGACGCCGCCGACGTTGCGATGACGCGGAAGTTGGCCGGCGTGATGCCTACGATCCTCGCGCCCTTTTGGAAGGTGAAGTGGCTCTGGTCCGAAGCGTAGACCACCAGCCTGACGATGGCCTCTTGGCCCAGCCTGCGCAAGGCGCGGTCGCGCGCGGCCGCCATTGTGCACACCACGGCCTCGCAGGTGCTCCCGTGCAGCACGCCGCCGCCGCCGCCGGAAAAGAGGAAACGGTCCGGGAGGCCCAGCAGCTTGCACATCCAGTCCACCACGACGCCCTCGAGCTCGGTCGCGGCCGGCGAGGCAGCCCACACGAACGGCACGACGTTGAGGCCGGCGGAGAGCATCTCGCCCGCGAACCCGGCCGTGCTCGCGTTCCCCGGGTAGTAGGCGAAGAAGTTGGGGCTCTGCCAGTGTGTCAGTCCCGGGACGATGTGCCGCCGGACGTCCTCTAGTATGGCGTCCACCGGAACGCCGAGCTCGGGCGGCGCATCCGGTAGAAGCGTACGGATGCGCCCTGGCTCGGCGTCTGACTTGACAGGGTGATTCTCGACGTCGCGGTAGTAGCCGTCGAGGAAGTCGATGACGGCGCGCGAATCCACGGAGAATGTCTCGGGGTCCACTGCTGGCAGTAGCACATCAGCTGCCGGTGACGCGCTCCCCATCGACAAATTAAAGGCCGAACACACGCTCGTGGCTACTTTGGACATTCTGCAATGATACATGTTTGGCATATATATATGTAGCTAGCTGTTGTCACTACAGGAATGGCCCGATGTGCCGACGGCCAGATTCTACGCCGACGGCAAATTGTCGGGGCCGTCGGCGTAGCCTCCTGGCAGCCCAGCCGGCCGAGGCAACCGTCGGCACAAAAATAGCCGTCGGCGTAGACAGGATAGAGCCAATGGCGGCCGTCGGCGTTAGTTTGCCGTCGGCGTAGAGTAACTAGGCTCGACGGTGGCCGTCGGCGTTAAATAGCCGTCGGCCTAGCTGTTCTTGTGCCGACGGCCGCCGTCGGCATAGGTTGGCCGTAGGAGGCCGGCTGGCGCGGACGGGGAACCGGCCCAGGGACCGGCCTAGGCCGGCTGGGAGGCCGGCCGGCTCAGGTGGGTGGCCGGCCTGGGGCCCGGCCTAGGCCGGCTGGGAGGCTGGCAGCGTTGGGGGCGAGCCCGGCCTGGGGGCCGGCCTGGGCCGGCTGGGAGGCCGGCGGCCTCGGGGAGGAGCCCGGCCTGGGGGCCGGCCTGGGCCGGCTGGGAGGCCGGCTGTCTCTGGAGGTGCTCCGGCCTGGAGGCCGGCCTAGGCCGGCTGGGAGGCCGGCCAGCCTGGCTTCGCCTCCTTCTTCCTCTTCTTGCCCATCTTTTGGGGTCTTCTTTTGGTCATCTTCTCCTTCGTCTTGGACCTCCTCTTGGTCTCATCTTCCCGACTCCATTGTGGGTCGTCATCGAGGTGGATCCTGAGTATGCACAAGGTACCCACTTGAGGTAGCAAGCCATCCATGGAGAAATTGAATTGATTCGAGGATAAGAGTGAGTTCACCTTATCTTGCATAGCCTTTGCTCTTGATCTTGTTATCGGGACCGTAGGCGTGTTGGCCATGGTGTTGTCCACACGTGGGGCTACATCATGTTTCCTTAGCGAGTTTCTGGGCATATAGCTGGAAACTCCCACATGGGGCGAACGGGGGGGAATCGTTGCAAGAGTTGGGGTATATGTGTGTTTTTCTTGTACCTAGTGACTAACCTAACCCAACCAAGCAAAAATATCCACTGAGCTATCCCCTTTCGACACCCGTACCGGCAGTAGACGGAAAAGATAGGGTTTTCCCCAGCAGGTTTAGGGTTTCGCTGGAGAGGTGCTCCGGAGCCTCGGAACCCCACCAAAAGCTAGGGGTGCCATATCACATGTGTACAAGTGTGTTTTGGGTTGTAGATGTCAAAAATGGACACTTTATCACAAATCATGGCACGGGTCCATTTTGACTTTTTTCAAAAAAATAAAAGAAAGTGGAAAAATATTCAAAAATTGAAATCCTTTGGCATGGACTCCTTTTATGTGTACTAGTTGCTAGGAAAAATGATAAACCTGAGTTTTGACAAAGTTACCAAAAAACTTCTTCACAAAAAGGTCAATCATCTATAAACATGTATAAGTTTCGAGTCAAATGATGTAGATATGATCATCCTCGTGCCATAGTTTGTGATAATGTGTCCATATTTGACACATAGGTGTGTCTTGTTATGACAAGCAATGTTCTAGAACTAAATTTTTCAAATTACGTTTATAAATATCATTTTTCATTTTCTAATTGTCAAAAATGACATTTTTTGTGAAGCAAGTACGACAAATATGGTGCAAAATGGCACATATAAAATTTTCACACAAAGTAGGCCATATTTTATCGATAATCCAAAAATATTAGTAATTTTCTCGGTTTCTACCTCATTTCGCCTATTTAATTGACTTTATGCCTATTTTTCGAAAGTAATTCAATTTTGAGCTACAAGTGTGTGATAGTTTGCTCTGAAAATTTTACAAATATGATTTTAAGGTACAGCAGTAGTGGTTGTATCACAGAACCATCGATAGTTTTCAAAAATGAGACCCATTTGGATGAATAGGCACAACGACTATTTGACCTTTTTTGAATAAAATAAAAGAAAGTGAAAAAATACTCAATAAATTAAATCATTTGGCATGGACTCCTTTTATGTGTACTAGTTGCTAGGAAAATGATAACCCTGAGTTTTGACAAAGTTACCAAAAAACTTATAAACAAAAAGGTCAATCATCTATAAACATGTATAAGTTTCGAGTCAAATGACGTAGATATGATCATCCTCGTGCCATATTTGTGATAATGTGTCCATATTTGAAACATAGGTGTTTCTTGTTATGACAAACAATGTTGCAGAACTAATTTTTTTCAAATTACATTTGTAAATATCATTTTTCATTTCTAATTGTCAAAAATGACATTTTTTGTGAAGCAAGTATGATAAATATGGTGCAAAATGGCACATATACAATTTTTGCACAAAGTAGACCATATTTTATCGATAATCCAAAAATATTAGTAATTTTCTCGGTTTCTACCACATTTCGCCTATTTAATTGACTTTGTGCCTATTTTTCGAAAGTAATTCAATTTTGAGCTACAAGTGTGTGATAGTTTGCTCTGAAAATTTTACAAAAATAATTTTAAGGTACACCAGTATTGGTTGTATCACAGAACCATCGATAGTTTTCAAAAATGAGAACCCTTTGGATGAACAGGCACGACGACTATTTTGACCTTTTTTTGAATAAAATAAAAGAAAGTGAAAAATACTCAATAAATTAAATCGTTTGGCATGGATTCCTTTTATGTGTACTAGTAGTTAGGAAAAATGATAAACCTGAGTTTTGACAAAGTTATCAAAAAACTTTTTCACAAAAAGGTCAATCATCTATAAACATGTATAAGTTTCGAGTCAAATGACGTAGATATGATCATCCTCGTGCCATAGTTTGTGATAATGTGTCCATATTTGACACATAGGTGTGTCTTGTTATGACAAACAATGTTGTAGAACTAAATTTTTTCAAATTACGTTTATAAATATCATTTTTCATTTTCTAATTGTCAAAAATGACATTTTTTGTGAAGCAAGTACGACAAATATGGTGCAAAATGGCACATATACAATTTTCACACAAAGTAGGCCATATTTTATTGATAATCCAAAAATATTAGTAATTTTCTCAGTTTCTACCTCATTTCGCCTATTTAAATGACTTTATGCCTATTTTTCGAAAGTAATTCAATTTTGAACTACAAGTGTGTGATAGTTTGCTCTGAAAATTTTACAAAAATCATTTTAAGGTACACCAGTAGTGGTTGTATCACAGAACCATCGATAGTTTTCAAAAATGAGACCCCTTTGGATGAACAGGCACGACGACTATTTTGACCGTTTTTTGAATAAAATAAAAGAAAGTGAAAAAATACTCAATAAATTAAATCCTTTGGCACGGACTCCTTTTATGTGTACTAGTTACTAGGAAAAATGATAAACCTGAGTTTTGACAAAGTTACCAAAAAACTTCTTCACAAAAAGGTCAATCATCTATAAACATGTATAAGTTTCGAGTCAAATGACGTAGATATGATCATCCTCGTGCCATAGTTTGTGATAATGTGTCCATATTTGACACATAGGTGTGTCTTGTTATGACAAACAATGTTGCAGAACTATTTTTTTCAAATTATGTTTGTAAATATCATTTTTCATTTTCTAATTGTCAAAAATGACATTTTTTGTGAAGCAAGTACGACAAATATGGTGCAAAATGGCACATATACAATTTTCACACAAAGTAGGCCATATTTTATCGATAATCCAAAAATATTAGTAATTTTCTCGGTTTCTACCTCATTTCGCCTATTTAATTGACTTTATGCCTATTTTTCGAAAGTAATTCAATTTTGAACTACAAGTGTGTGATAGTTTGCTCTGAAAATTTTACAAAAATCATTTTAAGGTACACCAGTAGTGGTTGTATCACAGAACCATCGATAGTTTTCAAAAATGAGACCCCTTTGGATGAACAGGCACGACGACTATTTTGACCGTTTTTTGAATAAAATAAAATAAAGTGAAAAAATACTCAATAAATTAAATCCTTTGGCATGGACTCCTTTTATGTGTACTAGTTGCTAGAAAAAATGATAAACCTGAGTTTTGACAAAGTTATCAAAAATCTTCTTCACAAAAAGGTAAATCATCTATAAACATGTATAAGTTTCGAGTCAAATGACGTAGATATGATCATCCTTGTGCCATAGTTTGTAATAGTGTGTCTAGGTATGTCAAACATTATTGCCAAAAATTATTGTTTAAAATATTTTTATATATATCATTTTTTATTTCATTTTTTAAGTGTCAAAATGACTTTTTTATTAAGCAAGTACCAAAAATATGTTGCAAAAAGTCATATACATGATGAAAAAGATGATATGGATGACATATTTGGATTCCTCTTATTTTTCTAATCGAGTTACATATTTTATTTGTTAAATTTCGATTTACGGATTTAAAGATATTAATTATTCTATATTAAGTAAAAAAGAGAAAATAAAGTATAATAAATTTTATTATTATTTATTCAAAAAATATTATTATATAATCATTGTTACTTATTCAAATAAATTTTCAAATTTTAAATATTAAAAAGTGTAACATCATGACCCATGGTTAATATGGTTGATAGGACGATACTAATATCAGTAAGTTCTATTAACATCTCATCTGGAAGCTAATTTGGAAGGAACTCACAAGTTAAGCGTGCTTGGGCTGGAGCAATCTGAGGATGGGTGACCGAACGGGAAGTTTGACTAAGGTAAGTACTTTGACCTGAGATTGAGATTAAGTATGTGGCTAATGGGAAATTCAAAATTTGAAAAAAAAGTTGGAAAATTCAAAATTTGAAAAAAAAAACTTGGAACAAATAATTTGAAAAAAAATAATTTTAATTTTTTAAATTTTTTTGGTAAAAATAGTTTTGGAAAACAAAATGCCGACGGAATCTACACTGACGGATTTGCCGTCGGCATAGCCTACGCCGACGGTCTTTCTCTACGCCGACGGCAAAAGGCCCTATGCCTACGAGTCAATACGCCGACGGCCGCCGTCGGCACAAGCTATGCCGACGGCAAATTGGCCTGTGCCGACGGCAAAAGGCCGTCTGCATAGCCGTCCATTCCTGTAGTGTGTGTCCTGTGTGCGTCCAAGTACAAACACCACAGTGATTGACATGAATTAACCGCGATGGTATGAATTAACTGGTATGATATAATGCTAACGTAGCCTTACTGCAACCCAAATAGCTAGTATCAAGGACAGTAATAGATAACACTCCCACCGTTTTTATTTACTTTATCTTCTTGGTTTTTCAAGAAAAAATGCACGACATCTATTTTACTGTGTATAAGGAAAGAGAGGTCATGCCAAAAGAAACCGAGGACGCTCACAAGCGATCACCCACCCATCTAACTACTACTCCCTCCGTATCAAAATATAAGATGTTTAGCATTTCTCTTTCCATTCGTATCTAGACATGTTTTAGTGTAAGGTTCAAATAAATCTTACACTAAAACATGTCTACATACAGATGGAAAGAGAAATGATAAAAGATTTATATTTTGATACGGAGTGAGTACTCATTAATACCATGAAAAACAGTTTATGTGCGGGCCACGCATATTGAAATCTTATTGTTTAGACGACACTTTCCATATAGTTGTGTGATCAATTATTCGACAATATGGCCACAATAAACACTTAATATATCACTATTTTCGGTCGTTCTACATGTCAATCATATTAATTAAGATATATCTAGTGCCATCCAAGAGCAAGCGTCCATCCGCGAATCAGCCAGTGTGGTATCCTGCATAAGCAAAGAGAAAGCAGCTGATGGGCGCCGCAGCCGTGGTTAGCCGGTTACAGAGGCCAGAGTTTGATTTTCCTAAACCCAAAACATAATGAACGGAGGTAGTTGTAACGTTGAATATTTGCCTAAACCCAAAATATAATGAACGGAGGTAGTTGTAACGTTGAATGCGGCAGCACCGCGCCGCTCCGTCCCCGTGCGACGGCGCCATGCCGCACCGGGGCATCCCGTCGGCCACCTCCAAGACGCTTCCTAACCAGCCCTCCCCTCCTGTCGCAACCGCCGGGAGTGTCGCCGGTCAAAGATTCTGTGGCGCGGCGGCGGCGGCTTTTGAGCGTGACGTGGGGTGGCGGCGGCGGACGGCACGATGGCCTATCCACGGCGGTAGCGTGGACGTCCCTGACTTGGGCCCAGATGGGCTTGGATGGGCCGCGACCAAGACTGCTATGCTTGATGGGCCTCATCTTCTCCGACGACGACACGTGGATTCTTGGGTTTCTCCGCAGAACGAGGATGTCAGGGGTTCAGGCCTAAGCGTGGCGGTGGTGGCCTCCTCCGGCTGTTTGGGGTAGATCTCTTGGACCCCGCAGCTAGTCCTGACAGCGAGCTGGGGAGACGAGACTGCCGGTGAAAACTGAGCCCTGACTACGGGCAGGCGATAGTGGTGTATCTGCGTCGTTACCTTGTTGAAGGTATCGCCCTCGCAGCCACGGTCTTCTCACTCGCGCTGCTCCGGGGGAAATCCCAGATCCGAGTTTCCCGGATCGGATGATGGCGGTGCTCTCGGTGTCGCTCTCCCTTATGAGGGCATTGTTTTTCGAGCAGTTGCTAGACGAGGAGGCAAGAAGTGGAGCGGTGTGCATCTGTTGCGTCTTTGGTGGCGTGGCATCGCGTGGTCTCGTTGACGGACGTGCGTGGATGGGCTCGCGCAAGGTGGGGGTGTTGTCTGTCGCCATAGCGGCGTCGATGGCATGCATAGCAAGGTCATTGCTTTGATCACTCCGGAAGATGGATCGGTGAAATACGGTGGCGGCGGCGGCTTTTGAGCGTGCACATGTGGTGCGCGTTAAGTGTCAACTGGACCAATTGGTGATCCCAGCTCACGGTTGGGCAGCTTGGCCAGGCAACCAGATTTAGATGATGTGCGTTGGTGTGCGAGGTAAGAGCATGTGGCTCTGATCGGTCCACCGCCTTCATAGAGCTTGTAGGCGTAGCGTGTTTTCGCCTGGATGGTAGCTTCCGGTTGATTGATGTATCTCTTTGTAAGGCTCTGTATTTTCTGTTTTCGCTTATTATTAATAAAAACGGAAAAAAGTAACGTTAGATGCCATGAGATGTAGAGGCTGGGGAACACCCTCCATTTCGGAAAAAAGTAACGTTAGATGCCATGAGATGTTAAAGTCATTTTACTTTGATGCCATCTTTTGTCTGAGGTTAGCCGGTTACAGAGGCCAGAGTTTGATTTGCCTAAACCCAGAACATAATGAACGGAGGCAATTGTAATAATGTCGTAGATATAGGACACGGGTGCCCGCAAGGAGGATTAACGTGGCCCATCAAGGGGGTGGCCAGCATGTTGAATCCACTATTAGAGTAGGACAAGGACTTACCTTGTCGACTTGTAATAGATTAACTGTGTTCTAAAAGGACTCTACTTGTAACACGGCCCTCCACCTTTATAAAGAGGAGCCGGGAGCCCCAAGAGGGACAAGTCCAACAGAAGCTAGTCAAACAACCTAGACGCACAACCTACACAACATAAGAGCCGCCACAATACTCGGACTTCCACCAAAGCATACGGAATAAGATCTAGCCACAGACAGCACGTAGAAATATTACCAGATGATGTTTCCTGTGTCCCGAAGCTGTATAAATCTTGTCTCTCGTGTCTTAACCCACATCAACGATGCCCACGCGTACATAGTCCCGTATTATCACCGTCGATTTATACCATCGACAAGTAACGTTAGACGCCACGAGATGTTAAAATCATTTGACTTTGATGACATCTTTTATACGAACAACGAACATCATACAGAAGCATGCACACATTCAACACTAGTGGAAAAAGGGCTCTAGTCCCGGTTGGGAAGAGCCTCTAGTGCAACCGGGACAACGCATTCGGGACTAAAGCCCCCCCCCCCCCCCTTTAGTCCCGATTCATTACGAACCGGGACTGAAGTGCCCTCCACGTGGGCACGGCCGATTGCTCAGACCGGAGGACCTTTAGTCCCTAGACTAAAGGTACCGTTCGACCCGGGACTAGTCCAGTGCGGCGTCCTAGCCATTGGAATCGGGACTAGTCCCCACATTAGTCCCGGGCCCAAATACGGCCGGGACTAAAGGTTGGTACGGAAGCCCTTTTTTCCACTAGTGCAACCCTAATTTACTGATAGAGCCATCACTCTCCAAGAACCAAATGAAAATATTAAGATGGGGTATTAATCAGAAAGATAGGTGAAGGAAAAAGAAACAAAGGACAATCACAGGATCCAACTCCACCCATCTAATTACTACTTATTAATATATATGTCATTCAAAAAAAATAGTTAATCGACAATATGGCCACAATAACCACATATAATCCAGACCATTTATATATGTCATTTTTGGTGGTTCTATATGTCAATCACATTACGATATATCGAGTCCTAACTACTGGGATTTTGACCATTGGTACCATTTTTGCTCCTCCTCTCGTAAAAGACGTGCTATTTGTGCATCCGATTGGCTGTTTAGTTTAATTTCTTCCAAAAACAAGGGACATACTTCCGCTAAAGCTTCGAGCTCATCAATAATAGATTAAAGCTGAATTTTCTCTTTCTGGGATTACCTATCATATGTTGTGCCCACCCTCCAAGGTATTTACACGTTGCGCATATTTCATTATTTCATCGTTGGATTGGGGTTCGTCCGGTTACAGGTTTTTCCCACCCCCTTTTCTCCAAGTTGTAAAAACCGTCGTGAGTTGCCAACCAAGCTCAAACTTGAATTTACGTTTATGTACTATATATATGTTGCAATAAAATACGAAAGCTAAACTTGGTATTTTAAAGCTAAACTTTAAAAAGTTTCACCAAGTGTGTATACGAAATTATATCAATACCTTTACTATCAAATGTATATAATAAAAAATTATAATGATTCTAATAATATTAAATTTATATTGTAGATGTTGATATTTATTTCTATATATTTGGTCAAAATTTACAAAGTTTGACTCCGACTAAACCCAATACGTAATATAATTTTGAACGGAGTGAGTAGTAACGTTAGATGCAACAAAATTAATGCTAAAATAGTCTGACATATTTTTGAACCAACAACGAATATCACATAGAAGCATGCACACAACCCTAGTTTACTGTATAAGGAAAGAGAGGTCATGCCAAAAGAAACCGAGGACGCTCACAAGCGATCACCCACCCATCTAACTACTACTACTCATTAATACCACGCATATTGAAATCTTATTGTTTAGACGACACTTTCCATATAGTTGTGTGATCAATTATTCGACAATATGGCCACTAAACACTTAATATCCAGGACATTAATATATGTCACTATTTTCGGTCGTTCTACATGTCAATCATATTAATTAAGATATATCTAGTGCCATCCAAGAGCAAGCGTCCATCCGCGAATCAGCCAGTGTGGTGTCCTGCATAAGCAAAGAGAAAGCAGAAAGCTGATGGGCGCCGCAGCCGTGGTTAGCCGGTTACGGAGGCCAGAGTTTGATTTGCCTAAACCCAAAACATAATGAACGGAGGCAGTTGTAACGTTAAATGCGGCAGCGCCGCGCCGCTCCGTCCCCGTGCGACGGCGCCATGCCGCACCGGGGCATCCCGTCGGCCACCTCCAAGACGCTTCCACACCAGCCCTCCGCTCCTGCCGCCACCGCCGGGAGCGTCGCCGGTCAAAGACTCTGTGGCGCGGCGGCGGCGGCGGATCTCCTCGGCCGATCTTGGCTCACAGCGACGGTGCTCGCCCCGGCCTTTCAACGGTGGTGACGTGGGGTGGCGGCGGCGGACGGCACGATGGTCTGTTCGCGGCGGTAGCGTGGACGGCCCTGACCTGGCCCAGATGGGCTTGGATGGGCCGCAACCAAGGCTGCTATGCTTGATGGGTCTCGTCTTCTCTGACGACGACACGTGGATTCTTGGGTTTGTCCCGCAGCACGGGGACGTCAGGGGTTTAACCCTAAGCATGGCGGTGGTGGCCTCCTCCTTCGTCCGGAGGTGGTCGGACCGCTGGTTGGGTAGATCTCTTGGACCCCCCAGCTAGTCCTGACAGCGAGCTGGGGAGATGAGGCTGCCGGTGAAAACTGATCCCCGACTATGGGCAGGCGATAGCGGTGTATCTGCGTCGTTACCCTTGTTGAAGGTATCGCCCTCGCAGCCACGGTCTTTTCACTCGCGCTGCTCCGGGGGAAATCCCAGATCCGAGTTTGCCGGATCGGATGATGGCGGCGCTCTCGGTGTCGCTCTCCCTTATGAGGGCATTGTTTTTCGAGCAGTTGCTGGACGAGGAGGCAAGAAGTGGAGCGGTGTGCATCTACTGCGTCTTTGGCGGCGTGGCACCGCGTGGTCTCGCTGACGGACGTGCGTGGATGGGCTCGCGCAAGGTGGGGGTGTTGTCTGTCGCCGTAGCGGCGTCGATGACATGCCTAGCAAGGTCATTGCTTTGATCACTCCGGAAGATGGATCAGCAAAATACGGCGGTGGCGGTGGCTTTTGAGCGTGCGCATGTGGTGCGCGTTGTGTGTCGGCTAGACCGATTGGTGATCCCAGCTCGCGGTTGGGCAGCTTGGTCAGGCCACCGGATTTAGATGATGTACGTTGGTGTGTGAGTTTAGAGCATGTGGCTCTGATCGGTCCACCACCTTCATAGAGAGCTTGTAGGTGTAGCGAGTTTTCGCCTGGATGGTAGCTTCCGGCTGATTGATGTATCTCTTTGTAAGGCTTTGTTTTTTTCTGTTTTCGCTTTTTATTAATAAAAATGGTTGTGTGCATCCTTTGGATGCAGAGGCTGGGGAACACCCTCCATTTCGAAAAAAAGTAACGTTAGATGCCATGAGATGTTAAAGTCATTTGACTTTGATGACATCTTCTGTCTAAGGTTAGCCGGTTACAGAGGCCAGAGTTTGATTTGCCTAAACCCAGAACATAATGAACGGAGGCAATTGTAATAATGTCGTAGATATGTGACACGGGTACCCGCAAGGAGGATTAACGTGGCCCATCAAAAGGGTGGCCAGCATGTTGAATCCAGTATCAGAGTAGGACAAGGACTCAACTTGTCGACTTGTAATAGATTAACTATGTTCTAAACGGACTCTACTTGTAACTCGGCTCTCCACCTTTATAAAGAGGAGCCGGGAGCCCCAAGAGGGACAAGTCCAACAGAAGCTAGTCACACAACCTAGACGCACAACCTACACAAGAGAGGAGCCGCCACAATACTCGGACTTCCACCAAAGCATACAGAATAAGATCTAGCCACAAACAGCACGTAGGAATATTACCAGATGATGTTTCCCGTGTCCCGAAGCTGTATAAATCTTGTCTCTCATGTCTTAACCCACATCAACGATGCCCACACGTACATAGTCCCATATTATCATCGTTGATTTATACCATCGACAAGTAACGTTAGATGCCACGAGATGTTAAAATCACTTGACTTTGATGACATCTTTTATACGAACAACGAACATCATACAGAAGCATGCACACATACAACACTAGTGAAAAAAAGGGCTCTAGTCCCGGTTGGGAAGAGCCTCTAGTCCCGGTTGCACAACCGGGACTACGCAATCGGGACTAAAGCCCCTCCCCCTTTAGTCTCGGTTCATTACGAACCGGGACTAAAGGACCCTCCACGTGGGCATGGCCGATTGCTCAGACGGGAGGACCTTTAGTCCGTAGACTAAAGGTCCCGTTCGACCCGGGACTAGTCCCGTGCGGCATCCTAGCCGTTGGAACCGGGACTAGTCCCCATATTAGTCCCGGGCCCAAATACGACTGGGACTAAAGGTTGGGATGGAAGCCCTTTTTTCCACTAGTGCAACCCTAGTTTACTAATAGAGCCATCACTCTCCAAGATCCAAATGAAAATATTAAGATGGGGTATTAATTAGAAAGATAGGTGAAGGTAAAAGAAACCGAGGACGATCACAAGATCCAACTCCACCCATCTAATTACTACTTTTTAATATATGTCATTCCAAAAAAATAGTTAATCGACAGTATGGCCACAATAACCACATATAATCCAGACCATTTATATATGTCATTTTTGGTGGTTCTACATGTCAATCACATTACGATATATCGAGTGCTAACTACTGGGATTTTGACCATTGGTACCATTTTTGCTCCTCCTCTCGTAAAAGACGTGCTATTTGTGCATCCGATTGGATGTTTAGTTTAATTTCTTCCAAAAACAAGGGAAATACTTCCGCTAAAGCTTCGATCTCATCAATAATAGATTAAAGCTGAATTTTCTCTTTTCTGGGATTACCTATCACATGTTGTGACCACCCTCCAAGGTATTTACACATTGCGCGTATTTTATTATTTCATCGTTGGATTGGGGTTTGTCCAGTTATAGGTTTTTCCCACCCCTTTTCTCCAAGTCGTGTATACGAAATTATATCTATATTTATACTATCAAATGTATATAATAAAAAAATTATGATGATTCTAATAATATTAAATTTATATTGTAGATGTTGATATTTATTTCTATATATTTGGTCAAAATTTACAAAGTTTGACTCCGACTAAACCCAATACGTAATATAATTTTGAATGCAGTGAGTAGTAACATTAGATCACTGGTAGAAAACAGAGCTTTAGTCGCGGGTCCAGAGGGCCTTTGGTCCCGGTTGTAGACCCGCGACTAAAGTCTCGGGACTAAAGGGGGGGTGGGATTTCGTCCCGGCAGTCCACGACCCGGGATGGAAGGGCCTCCACGTGGGCGGGGCGGGGGGGGCTCCGGGCCGGAACCCTTTGGTCCCGGTTGGTATTACCAACCGGGACCAAAGAGTTTCAGCTTTTTGTTCCATTTTTTGGGTTCCAATTTTTTGGGGGGTTCGATTTTTTTTTCTAGTTAATTGTTTTTGCGTCAATTGCGTCAGTGCTACTACCATTTACATTTGATTCATATATACATACATAAATCCACATGTCGAGATAACGTTTCTCACACGTCGACATAACGTTTCTCACATACATAAGTCCACACATCGAAATAACGTCTCTCACACCGCTCAGTGGTAGAGCAATTGACTGCTAATTGTTCAAGTTTATACTACACCGACATAACGTTTCTCACACGTCGAGATCACGTTAATTACATTTTCTCAGGCAAAACATAATTGGGATTGTGAAAAAATTCTCCACCTCTCTTCAGGACCTCGGAGTTAAAAAATCCCGCAATTTCCTCTTGAAGTGCTTTTAGGCGCTTCGATGGTATGAGCTTGTCCCGCATTAACTCCATCTAGATCAATATGAATATGTGAGTTGTTTATAACTATATATATATATGAAATCATAATAAAATAATTTATGGATGGTAGTCAACACAATATGGTAATAAAAAATTGCGAAGAGTGTATACATACATCACGTGTTCTTTGTTCTCTATCCCGCTCACTGACAAAAAAGCGTATGTACTCGCAAACGTAGTATGCACATAAATTTGTCCCTTTTTCCTGCCTCAGACACCACTTTACAAAAAATAGAATTTAATCAAATAATAGTCAAGCTTGATAATGGTATTGAAACTAGAATTAAAGAGTTGCGCGGACCTATATATATAGTACTACTTACTTTGGTGGTATAAAAATACAGCTCCGGTTTCCACTCCCCTTTAACAGCCGCTTTGAACCGTTTCCAAACACTACCCGCCAATAGAAAAATGATTAAAGGAGTTATTGATTAGTTGATATCAGAAAATGAATGAAAGAGGTCGATATAGAGCGATAATGATTGAAATTACCTCTGGAGCATATCTTGAATGCTTTGGTAGTCTTCCATTGGTTTCCTTAACGAGTCCATGACTTGAACAATTCCTTGGTCAACTCTAATGATTAGTAGAATCCAATGGAAACTGCGCACGTTTATATGTCCATGACTCATCGGTTACACTAAAGATATACAAAGCAAAATAGAATGTGTAGAAGGTAACACTCACTTGAAGACGTAAGGAAAAAGTATTTCTGCGCAGGTATTTTGTTTCACTAACCACCGGACCAAGCTATCCTCTGTGTCCTGCCAATTGTATCTTACGGTCACTTCATTAATAAAATTTGGGTCAATGAACCCAGTGTCATAGATGCGACGGTCCCTGCATTCGACAATCTTCATTCTACAGTACAAAAGAATATAGTGAGATAATTACAGGCAATGAACGTGCAGAGCTGGAGACTTAATTAAATTGCAGAAATAAATCACTTACAAACAATAGGAACTGACGATGACTTTGTCGAGGGCGTCTTGATTGAATAACTGAAAATTTTCAGAAAACGGAATATATAACAAGTCATCCGTGAAGTAATGCTCTTTTATTTCACCCAGAAAGCTTCATGCCCGGCCGCTACAGCTTTCTCGTACCAGCGATGCAATCGACGCAATTGTGTTGATAGAGAATTGACCTCCTCAGGTCTGACCAGGGACTTCCCAGGGACATATGTCCATGCATACTGATACTTCTGGGGGCCGCCTATGGTGCCAGTGTCGTGGTGAACTTTCTTATCGGATATCACCTTCAGCGGGGGGATCGACTGTTTTGCCTGTTCTCCGAGCTGGGCCACTTGTTTCCCGCATTTTTCCACCTTGAACCGCTCCTTCTTTAGGCGATCTGCCGCCTCCTCCTCCTTCATCTGCTCGTTCTTTAGGCGATCTGCCACCTCCTTCTCCTCCTGCATCCGCTGCCTCTTTAGGCGATAGGCAGCCTTCTTCTCCTCCTGCTTTTGACTAATTGTCTTCTCCAAAACACGATCATAGTCATCTCGCAATTTAGGCAGCTCTGGCCGGGGACCCGTTAGATTTTTTATAAATTTCTCAACTTTTTCTGCTGGTATTATCTCTTTAGGCGGGGGCCGTTCCCGAGCTAATTGTCGGGCCACGTCGGCACGCACCGACTCCTGGAGTTCCTCTGGAGTTTTGTCGTACGATCTCTTTGGAAGAGGCTTTAGCAACTCGCGTTCCGCTCAAGTTAACTTATCTGCATTCGTCGACGTGAAGGATAGTTTCCGCTTTGACGAGAAGGTCTTAACAAGGGGCAGAATTGACGGACGGGACGTCGCGGGCGATGGACTTGCGACGGATGGGGCATCGAGGGATGGATCTTGATGTGGGGAGGATGGATCTTGGGGGGATGGACCTTGAGGTGGGGGGATGGATCTTTAGGTGGGGTGATGGATCTCTATGTGGGGGGGATGGATCTTGAGGTGGGGGGGGGGGGATGGATCTTGAGGTGGGGAGATGGATCTTGAGGTGGGGGTCTGCTACTCAGAGGAGTCAAGTTTAGAAACACGATGTTTTTCTTGTTCCAGAGAGCGATACCCTTCTCGACTTCTCCTAGTGTCTTCTCGCCATCACCGCCAGGAATGTCAAGTTCCAGATTAGCATATAACGGCACAAATTCATCCACCCCGACACGAGCATAGCTAGGTAGAATCCCTCCGAGATGGTAGCTTGCTCCAGCTTGATTAGGTAAAGCATAGCTGACCGCCACCTTGAAGGACATGTTCTTAATTGACATATGTAGCTCACAGTCTGTCTTCTCCGTGATATCATCCATGGGGTAGTGAGCCGCCGGCGGTTCGAATTCAGAATTTTATATATGCGTGGAACACACGCTGCTTTTCTGCTGATCAGATGGGGCGGCTTCGACATGACCTTCTAGCTGCAGCTGAGATGCCTTTTGCTTACTAATTGAGTCTAGTTGCTCCTGCTGCTGCTGCACCTTGCGTTCCAATGCTGATAACCGGTCAGACTCCTGCTTCTTTTTTCTCTGACGACTTCTATAAGTATGAGCGTCTTCCGGAAAACCTTGCTTCAAGGTGACACCGCCTCCATAGCCTCGTAATCGTCCAACGTGTTCAGGATTCCCGAGTGCTAGTGACAGCTCGTCATTCTCTCTGTCGACCACGTACACTCCCCTTCGGACATTATCTATTGCGTCCACAAGTTGTTTGGTTATATACTCATTTTTTTCCTTCCATTTTCCCTGAGCAACAATCAATGCTGTCTGTGGGTCCAACCCTGCCCCATGCGCGAACAACCAAAACTTGGACCTCTCGGGCCAGTCCGCTGTCTGTGGAAGGATCCCGTTATCAAGCAGTTTTGCTTCAAAGGCTTCCCACTTAGGCACGGCAGCCTTGTAGCCACCTGCCCCCAAATGGTGGTGATATTCCTTCTTCGCAGCATTTAACTTATTTTTTTCCGATCGGGCCACAGCGGCCTCCGATTTTCTTTGCTTCACAAATGTGGGCCACTGCTGTTGTATCTTCACTAGTGGTCCAGTGAAATCTGGATATTTCTCCCCCGCCTTTAGATAAGCGTTTCATAAGTTTTTCTTCCAGGTCCGGAATTGTTCGGCCATCTTACTAAGAGTCCACTCCTTGACTTTTGTCTTCAAGTGCTCGGTTAGATCTGACGGTAGGTTGACCTTTGTCAAGAGCGTGTCCCAACACAAAAGTTTTAGTTTCTCGTCGACATAAGTAGTTGGCTTGTTTTCGTCCTTCGGCTGAATCCATTCTTCAAGGTTGATCGGGACAATGTCCCTAACAATATCCCCGCATTGATTTATATATTTGCGGCGGCAATCTAAGGGTTCCAAAGGTTCACCACCAGCACTAACTTGGTCGATCACTATCCTACGACCCTCCTTCAACGGCTTCGTCGGGCCTCGTTTCGGCACTGATGTAGATGTGGATGATTTGCTCGATGCGGAGGGCTAAAAGAAAAATGGTTCGTTAATAACTGCAATACAACTCAAATAATACATCTAGTGTGATCGATGTACAGAGGCTTAATATACCTCGCCGGAGTTTGTTAAGGGCACTTCCTCCTCTCTACAAATTTCTTCTTCCTCAACTCCCTCACCGGAATCGTTTAGAAATTGGGAGCCGTAATCTTCTGCAGTTACGGCATTTTCTTCACCGACAGGCGCGCGGCCGCACGTCCTGCTATAATCTGAAGCATTCGCATTTCGCACTCCTCGTCTCTGTCGGCGACGTCCGGACAAGTTGGATCCATCTGCTCTTCACGCTCCTCGTCTCTGCCGACGGCGTCCGGAAAATTTGGATCCATAGCTCAATGTCCCTGCAATCAATTTTGTAAAAAGAATATGAATATCAAAATTTGCATCTAACACTATTTGTGAATGCAAAATTATAGCAACTACTTAACAATGTTAGCATTAACAGAATAACTGTAATAACATTTGAAGAAAATTTGAATGTTTGCTATCAAAATTTGAATGTTTGCTATCAAAATTTGAATGTTTGCAATCAAAATTTGAATGTTTGCTATGAAATTTGAATGTTTGCATTCAAAATTGCTATAAAATTTGAATGTTTGCTATCAAAATTTGAATGTTTGCTATCACAATTTTTGGATAGACCTAAAATTCCTAACACAATTTTTTGCTAACACAAATTGTTTCTAACACTAACACTAACAATATTTCCTACCACAATATTTTGCTAACACAAATTGTTTCTAACACTAACACTAACTAAAATTCCTAGCATAATTTTTTGCTAACACAAATTGTTTCTAACACTAACACTAACAATATTTCCTACCACAATATTTTGCTAACACAAATTGTTTCTAACACTAACAGTAACTAAAATTCCTAACATAATTTTTTGCTAACATAAATGGATCCTAACACTAACACTAACAATATTTCCTAACATAATTTTTTGCTAACACAAATTGTGCTAAAACAAATTTTTCCTAACAAAATTTGAAGGAAGGGGAGGGAAGCAGTACCTCGATCCGCCGACGGTGGTGGTGGAGCGCGCTGGTGGTGGTGGTGGAGCGCGCTGGTGGTGGAGCACGCCGGTGGTGGCCGAGCGTCTGCAGCTGGCTGCGTTGGACGGCCGGAGTAGCCGCGCCGGCGAGCACGCGGCGAGCTTCGGGCAGAGGCGCGCGGGCTCAGCGGGTCAATCCGCGCGGGGCCACGCCGGAGAAGGGCTTCGCCGGAGCGCGCGACGGCAGAGGTGGAGGGCAGGGCCGCGCGAATCGGCCAGGGCTTCGCCGGCGTGGGCGGGGTGACGGCGGCGACAGAGGCGGAGGCTTCGAATATGGGGAAGTTGTGAAATTTCGGGGCGGAAACGAACCAAATCGACGCGGAACGGACCTTTGGTCGCGGTTGGTAACACCAACCGGGACCAAAGGTCTGTCCGGGCCGCGAAATATTGCGCGCGAAGCCCAGCGGGCCTTTGGTCCCGGTTGGTGTTAAGAACCGGGACCAATGGTCTTTTTTTTTCTTGTTTCTTATTTCTAGTTTCTTTTTCTGTTTTCTTTTTTGTTTCTTTTATATACTTTGATTTACATGCTTTTGGAATTCTTTTTTCTAGTTTATTTTAAAATGTTCCAATATTTGAAATTCATTATCTTTTTATTATTTATTTTTTCTACTTTATTTTTATTATTTAAAAATTCATATATTTTTATAGTTTCATTTAATTATTTGAAAATCATATCTTTAAAATGTTCCAATATCTATTGATTTAATTATCTACAAAATTGAAACAAAATGCATGTTTGATTGTTTTTCATATAATTTGAATTTCTAAAAATGCTTTTAATATGAATTTTTCTTTTTTATGCTTTCTGTTTATTTTTTCTTTCTTATGTTTTATGTTTATTTTTTCTCTCTTATTTTTTCTATCTATTTGTTTGAGATTAGAGGTTAATTCATTTAATTAAAAATTTGGAATTTGAACTTAATTAAGTCATTAAACTTATAAATTCAATATATTTTCATATGTTTATCAGAAAAAATGTAATTAAAATATCAAATTGTTGATAAAAAAATGTCATTAAAATGTAATTTGGAATTACTGTTCATTTAATTACAAAATTTGGAATTTGAAATCCATTAAGTCGTTAATTAAACTTATAAATCAATATATTTTCATCTGTTTATTAGAAAAATGCAATTAAAATACGGTACAGAATGACAACAGTGGATAAGTTGTCCTAACACACGTTGGATCGGAAGCACACGGATCGTGTGTTTCCTTCGAGCGCTTGTGAGCCGTTGGATCGGAAGCACACAGATCGTGTGTTTCCTTCGAGCGCTTTGTGAGCCATTTGATCGGAAGCACACGGATCATGTGTTTCTTTAGAGCGCTTGTGAGCCGTTGGATCAGAAGCACACGGATCGTGTGTTTCCTTCGAGCGATTGTGAGCCGTTGGATCAGAAGCACACGGATCATGTGTTTTTTTCGAGCGCTACCAACCGGTACTAAAAAGGTGAAGATAAGTCACACATATCAATGATCCTTTAGTCCCGGTTCCAGCTACCAACCGGGACTAAAAAGGTGAAGAGTTGCCAAATATAAATATCCAACCGGAGGGAGTCACTTGGAGAGGCATGTCTATAGGAGAGGCAGGAGTACAGTTCACAGCCATCAACACTTTGGGAACCAGCGGCAAGGGCTTCTTTGATGATCTGGTATATCCCCAACAATTGTTGGGACAGTTGCAGATCATCAGAGAAGTCTTGCCGCTGCTTGGATCGAATGCCCGTGTGTTTTGTTCTATCTACAAAATACTTCAGTTCATCGACCGAATACAAATCATTCGGATTCCCGTCATATAGCCCGACGGTGCATTTGATATGCAGGCACTCACGAGCCACCGTTGGGCTGTATGACGGGGAAACCGTGTGCATTTGATAAAAGGTTTAATACATTATTACACATCACCACCAACATCCCTATCTAGTGTGTGTCCCTTTCTTCTTCGTGTGTGTCCTTTTCTTCTGATTGCGCCGCAAAGATGGACAATCTTCATCATTCAACGCGATGGTTGGGTCAGTTTTCACCGTGAAGGGGGGAATTTCATGAAAATTATTGTAATCTTCCGACATCTCCATCTTGTCCTCCACTCCTACGATGTTTATTTTTCCTGAAAGAACTATGTGGCGCTTTGGCTCATCGTATGATGTATTCGCTTGCTTATTTTTCTTTTTTTCGGTCTGGAAGACATGTCCTTCACATAGAAAACCTGAGCCACGTCATTGTCTAGGACGAATGGTTCGGTGTCGTACCCAAGATTTTTGAGATCCATACACACCCAAGAAGCTTAGTAGGTTCACGCACAGATTTTTCGTCATGTGCATCACATCGATTGCAGAGCGAACCTCCAGTATTTTCCAATAGGGTAGCTCCCAAAATATAGAGCACTTCTTCCACATGGTACGTGTCCATCAGCGTCATTCGAAACAGATACACTGCCAGGACTCTTTCCAAAGATTACTTTTAAGTCCTTGACCATGTCATATATAACATCACCATTAGATAATTTAGGATTCGTCTGATGATCTGGATCACCTTTGAAATGCTTGCCTTTCTTTCTTACGGCATGCCCTTTTGTAAGAAATTGCCGATGCCCCAGGTACACATTCTTGTTTCCCAAATGTATACTTTCAGTCTCACCTAAACAGTATGTGCATGTATTGTATCCCTTGTTTGACTGTCCTGAAATGTTACTAAGAGCAGGCCAATCATTGATGGTTACAAACAGCAACGCTCGTAGGTCAAATTCCTTTTGTTCGTGCTCATCCCACAAAGGTACAACTTCGTCACGCCACAACTGTAAAAGTTCTTCAACCAATGGCCTCAGGTACACATCAATGTCGTTGCCGGGTTGCTTCGGGCCTTGGATGAGCACTGGCATCATAATGAACTTCGGCTTCATGCACAACCAAGGAGGAAGGTTATAGATACACAAAGTCACAGGCCAGGTGCTATGACTGGAGCTCTGCTCCCCGAAAGGATTAAAGCCATCTGTACTTAGCCCAAATCTTAAGTTCCTTGCGTCAGCTGCAAATTCCGGGAACTCCCTATCGATTTTTCTCCACTGCGACCCATCGGCGGGGTGTCTCAGCATCAGGTCTTTCTTACGGTCTTCTTTGTGCCATCGTAACAACTTTGCATGCTCTTTGTTTTGGAACAAACGTTTCAACCGTGGTATTATAGGAGCATACCACATCACCTTGGCAGGAACCCTCTTCCTGGGGCACGGCTCACCCTCAACATCACCAGGGTCATCTCGCCTTATCTTATACCGCAATGCACCGCATACCGGGCATGCATTCAAATTCTCATACTCCTCACCACGGTAGAGGATGCAGTCATTGATGCATGCATGTATCTTCTGCACCTCTAATCCTAGAGGGCAGACAACCTTCTTTGCTTCGTACGTACTGGGGGTAATACGTTATCCCTTGGAAGCATCTTCTTTATTATTTTCAGCAATTTTTCAAATCCCTTGTCAGATGTACCATTCTCTGCCTTCCATTGCAGCAATTCCAGCGTGGTACCAAGTTTTTTCTGGCCATCTTCGCAAGTTGGGTACAACAATTTCTTGTGATCCTCTAACATGCTCTCCAACTTCAACCTCTCGTTTTCACTTCCGCTGTTTATCTGTGCATCAAGAATGGCCCGACCAAAATCATCATCGTGCTCATCAACAATGGGCTCATCAACAATGGGCACTTCTTCAGCTTCGTCTTCCCCTATTGCAGTATCACCGTCTTCGGTGAACGTAGGATAGTTGTCAATATCCTCCTCTTCTTCATTTTCTTCCATTATAACCCCTCTTTCTCTGTGCTTGGTCCAACAATTATAACCGGACATGAAACCATGCTGCAACAGGTGGACGTGAATGGTTTTTGAGGTAGAGTAATCCTGCGTATTCTTGCAGACGCTACATGGACAAGAAATAAAACCATTCGACGACTTGTTTTTCTCAGCCACACGGAGAAAACTATGCATGCCATTAATATAGTCGGGACATCGTCGGTCACTATACATCCATTGCCGGCTCATCTGCATTATATAAATATATCAAAAACTATTGCACTACATAAAGAGTATATAATAGTGATCAAATTAATTAATACAAGTTCATCACATTAAAACCAAAGTAAAGTAATCGTAATGCATAGTCCTCATAAAACATACATTAATTGAAACTAACATACAACTATCTAAAGAATTTAAATCCAACACCAAATGCGATCAAAATCGCAACTAAGTTAACTACTAAACCAACAACATAATGGTACCAAGCCTCCTGACTAATGGCATATTTTCTAATCTTTTTAGTCTTCAAGCGCATTGCATCCATCTTGATCTCATGAGCATCGACGACGTCGGCAAGCTTGAACTCGTGTTCATCGATGATGTCGGCAAGCTTCAACTCCAATTTCATCTTCTCTTCTAGGCATTGCAGACGAAGATCTTCACTTCTTTCCAATTTTGCCTTCAAATCATTGTTTTCTTTTACAAAAAACTCGACAATAGGGTCGGTTGGAATTTCCGGTTCAACTACCTCCTAGATAAAAGTGTCTATGTCAAGTTGTTAGGTATAGTTGTTATAAACACGAAATGAAACAAATAGCTATGAAAATATACCACATCCGAATCATAGACCGGACGAGGGACGACGGGGGCGGATATCAAAACCATGACACTATACATATAAATAAACATAAGAAAATTATACAAGAAATAAATATGCTTTTAAATCATACAAGTCATTTTTCTTAAAATAGAAGATAAAGAAAAAAGGCTCACCGAGGTGGTGCCGGTGACGGGACGACACGGGCTATCGATGGCGGTAAGGACGGGACGACACTAAAATCCACAAAAAATAATTAATTTGAGCTCAAAATGCATATAAAAAATAAACTCTCTAACTTAGGCATTTCATCAAACACCTAGCTAGCACTAGAAAAAAATGAAATGAGCTAAACTAGCAATGAAATGAGCTAAAGTTGCAACTTCGGAGGAAAGGATGATGTTGCTAACCCTTGAATAGATGGGGTGCCTTTAATCCTCACAAGTGGTGCAAAAAAAAGGGGATTAACTTGAGTGAGGGAGAGGAAATGGCGGAGAAATGAGTGATGAACTCGAGCTCAAAATAGTGGTGGCCTCGGGTGGAAGATGATATATGTGCAGGGAAGACCTTTGGTCCCGGTTTCAGCCACAAACCGGGACCAAAGGCTCCCTGCCAGGGGTCCCACGGCTGTGGCAGACGCCAGCCACATGTGCTAACCCTTTGGTCCCGGTTCCAGCCATGAACCGGGACCAAAGGTCCAAATAGAACCGGGACCAAAGGTCCCCGGTGCCCCGGCCGATGGAACCGGGACCAATGCCCCCTTTGGTCGCGGTTCTTTATTGTTTCGGGACAAAAGGGCAAAACCGAAGCCCTATTTTCTACTAGTGGATGCAACAAATTAATGCTAAAATAGTCTGACATATTTTTGTACCAACAACGAATATCACACAGAAGCATGCACACAACCCTAGTTGACTGAGAGAGCAATCACTCTCCAAGAACAAAATCAAAACATTAAGAAAACGTATTATTAGATCTCATTTTTCAAGAAAAAAGCACGAGGGATACGTGCCTTGCAAGAAACCGATAATGCTCACAAGCCATCACCCACCCATCTAACTACTACTCATTAATATGTGTCACTCCAAGAAAAAACAGTTATGTGCGAGCCACTGATATTGAAATCTTATTGTTTAGACGGCACGTTCCATATACTGCTGTGATCAATTATTTGACAATATGGCCACAAAAAAACTTATACTCCGGCCCATTAATAATATATATCATTATTTTCTGTCGTTCTACATGTCAATCACATTAATTAATATATATCTAGTGCTAACTACTCTGTTCATATATACCCTTTTTTATTAAATTGAATCTCATCGGTACGCGTACGTCCCATGGAGCGAAGCGAAGCATCGATCGATAAAAAAACTGCGATAAACCGAGCTCAACATCGATCGGTATGAAAACCACAGCAAACCGAGCCCAGCATCGGCCGCTAAGGCCTCGTTCGGCAGCCAGGGATTAGTGTGTATTTCTAAGTATTATGCCTAGTGTTTTGGGTGAAAACACTTCTTCCACTCAATCCCCTCAAACCCGGTCTCTTCCATCCTAACTCCCTGCAAACCCCTCTTAAAAATATTGTTCGGTACACGAAGTTGAGGTTGGAAAAGGACTTACAGGAAAAAAATCCATGCTTGCTGGAGAAGATGGGAAGGAACTCGTCGTTGCTTACGGCTCGCAGGCTGCGAGATGGAGGAGCCGACGACGTCGGAAGCGGCATCTTGTGCCACCAACGCCAAAACACGAGGAGGGTGGAGTGTCTCCGATCCCCTTCAACCCTTCAGGGGATTGACGGGGCTCGGCTCGTCCACTCGCGTACCGAACAAGGCCTAAAGCAAATCGGATACATAGCCACGATCAGCATCGATAAAAAAAATACATACGTCCATTAGCATGATCGGCAACGGTAAAGAACCGCATACATCGGCACGCATGATCACAATCGGTAAACGGGCTGCTGCCAAATGAACTTATATTTACTAATAATTGAAAACTCTCTAAAAGGCACTACGTTAATTTTACAGCATGTTTGGGAAACTCACGCTCGGGAAATTGGGGTTTGGTGCTAGAAGTTTGTAGGGGATTCGATATGGACTGAATTTAGTCCCCATTCCCACGTTTGATGTGCGATGAGTGTTGAAGCGTGATCTAAATTCTTCAAAGACTTTTGTGTATAAAAACGGTATGTCGTCTCGTGATTGTAAATTTGTAATACTATTCCATTTGTTGTAGTGAAATTACACCCTCGTTCGTCCGTGACTTATTCCTGTAAGGAATCTGTACGTAAAAATTTGTATCTCGTTTTTCTCGTTTGATCTCTATTTTAATAACAAGTAGTATATCAAAGCCCCGTTCGTTAGATAAGATCCGAGACTAATAGAGTTTACAGTTTTTCGTCAGAGTTCCGTGCGCAATCTCCGCCGATCCGTCCGCTGCAATTGGATCCGTCTCGTGTGTCTTTAGGCTAGTCATAGTGGGGAGTAACATAAGGTGATAACATACACATAAAACTAAGTTATGTTACTACCTCAATAGTGGGTAGTAACCTATATATGGAGTCATGCAAAGCCACATTTAATAGGTTGTATAGTGTTTTGGGATATGTGATGTTACAGTAACATATTATGTTACCACCTGTCTCTCTCTTTCTTCATTAATTACCTTACATGTCATCGTTTTTGCCTACATGGCATCTATGTTACTAGTGAAGTTACCCACACTATGATTAGTCTTATAATTTGTCTCTATATAGTATTAATTTCCCATTTTTCTTTGAACGGTAATTTCAATCGACAAGAGTGTGTCGTTAGTAAAATGTACTCCCTCCGTCCTAGATTATAAGACCAATCTTCAAAACCATTCGGTCCCAAAATCATCCCACTTGTAAGACCCATTTACATTAATTCCCCTTAAACTAGTGGATGGCTTACTCTCTCGACCAATGCATGAAAGATCTGAGCTCCAATAAGAAATCATCTTGGGCCAATATATTTGGCTAATGAGTCATACTCACTCCGTCCTAGATTATAAAACTCATCTCTAAAATCATGCAGTCCCAAAATCCCCCCACTTTTAAGACCTATCTATCTATCTTCTAAACTATAATATTGCAATAGGTGGTGATGGTACGTCGTCGTCCGTCGTCCGCTCGCTCGATCGCTCGCCCCTCGCTAACATGGGCCGGCCCAATAAGAAAAACACGCGTATTGGGATCGGAGGTGGAACATCATCTGGATCCCGACGATTACCAGGACGCAGCCCGGTCCAGCCAGCACCGACATGGGGATTCAGGAGGAAGGCGATGCGGAGGAGATCGGAAACAGGTTCCATGATAGAGATCTGTTGTCGGCGTCCAACACCACGCCGGAGCACGCGCGCTTGGAGGAAGCTCGCGGTCGCTGTAGACGCCATCTAGGGGCGACGCAGAGCACACACCCGCTAGCCTTCTCCTTTGAACTCGTGCATGTCCGTGACGAGGACAAGCTCCTCTTGCAGCCAGCATAGCCCTCTGCGGCAGCGCCCACACATTTGTGCAGGACTGAATTTTTAATCTTACATTATCCTGCTATGAAGAGCATCACGAGGCACTGCTCCTTTTGCCGCAGGCTCCGCGCGGACGCGTCGAATCGGCCACGTCGTTGTGTTATAGGAATGCCCGTCAAATCTGCCACGCCGCTGTGCCGCCGACGAGGTCAAGGTACAAGATCTGGTCTGAATGAGAGAGAAACACATGGATAGGTGCGGGACTTCCCCATGTCGTCAGGCGGGAGGATGGAGGCCTTGGAGGATTTGGCTGAGAGGGGGGGGAGGATGAGAGGCTGAGAAGGGACTAGCTGCACCAGCGACAGAAGTGGGAGTTGGAATGCGGTGTGGTCGCCGAATGCCTGAATATGCTTCTGATCGTTGTTTTCCTAGCTGTTTGGTTGATGTTATTTTCGTTAGCTGGTTGGCTGATGTGTTCTTCTACAAAAATTGATCAATCCAAAAGCATCACTCTGCTATTTGGATGCGCAGAATGTGTGCGTGAAAAATATATATGGAGTACATGGAGAATTTGAGAGCCGGTGAGAGAGAGTGGTCATTTCTATTATGCTGTGTTGTTATGAGAGATAGAGAAAAACTCAATATAAATATATATTGTTAGAATTCAGAGAGCGAGATATAGAGAAAACGGCCGGGCCATCAAACTCCACCAAAAAAACTTAGAAATCTTTTCAAGGGGATTTCAAAACAAGCATATGGAGAGCAAATTTAATGCGTCTATTGCACTTGCTCTAATTCGGCCTTCCAACCGCGATAACATAAGGTGCGACTAAAGTTTCGGTCCCAATCTTTTCGGTTTCGGTTTTTAATGGTCGGACCTTACATTCAATTATAATCGCATCACACTTGAATTCCATTATCTTCGAAAATATTTAATATACTTTGATCCATTTATTGGCTAATTTTATTTTGTTTCCGTAGCAACGCACGGGCACTTTTGCTAGTTTGCATTAACTGCTCTTCAACTAGTGGATGGTTTACTCTCTCCACCAATGCATGAAAGATTTGAGCCCCAATAAAAATCACCTTTGGTCAAGATATTTGACTAATGAGTTCTATAAACTAGGACGGAGGAAGTATAAACTAGGACGGAGGGAGTAATTACGGTTCATTAATTATTGGCGTTTCTTTCTTTCCCGCCTCGTTTTGCTGCGGTTTTCGCCGCCTTCCCGCCTCCCTGCCGGTCTATTAAAACACGGCTAGACGCAAACATCCGGCTTTGATATCTTTTGGTCTCATCGCACGGTTTTCCATGTTAATCGTCAACGAGTTACATTTCTAACGGTTGCTGAACAGTTCCCTTATTGGGAATTGGGAGTACAATAAACTGGCCGGTCTCCTGATTGAGATTGGACGTAATGCACTTGATGATTGACGTATGGCCAAAACAACGGCGAGATCGCGATGGATAGCTTCCCGTTTCCCTCGCGCAGAGTCAGCACACATAACGCGCGTGAATAATACTCAGCACAATTCTGTTAGTTAATTAGGTGTACCAACAATCAGTACGATTCTCCCGGATCCTAATCTTGTTTTCTGCCATCCATCAACGTGCGGGAAAAAACTGGTGCGCCTGGAGGCAACCAAGTTTCCTTCAATCTAACGGGATTTCTAGAAAACGAAGGATAAGAGCATCTCTAGCGGATGCTGTAAAATTTCACACTGCAAAATCGTTTTCGGGTATATCTAGAAACAGTTTACAGTAAAAGACGAAGTGATCACATAGTAGATATCCGAAAAAGCCGCTCAAAATCATTTTTCCCCACTTTTCTATTCCAATTTCAGAATTCATTTTTTTTATTCTTCTCGCATGCATCTAACGCGGCGGCGTTGCTACATGTGGACGATCTCCAGCAGCAACATCCCTAGTCCAAACGTTATGGCCGCCCCGGTGTACGACCGTGGCCGAGCTCGCCACGCCGCACTACTCCAATCATTGGATTCCGGCGAGTCGGTGAAAGGGCGCCGGCCCATGCTGAAAGTTACAGGATCTGGTATGGATATTTTTTCACCCAAAGCCTTAAAATTGCGGTTATTTTATAGTTTTGGCACTTTTACGGATCTGCTAGAGATGCTCTAGGCATGCTTGTTTTAGACGTGTTATTCCTTTTCTTTGGTGAGATAACAGGTGTGGAGTGGTATTTATATAATTAGGTGGAAGTGTAACACTATACATTTATTGATTCAACTTTAATAATAAAGAAAATAATGTATCGGAAATAGCATTTAGATACAACCAATCTGTATTGACTTCTTGCAGTTTAGACCCTAAAAAAGTGAGAACTTAACTGCAGCCCGTGGGCCTCATGTCACCCTTGTACGTCGATGTGTGTTTATGTTGCAGCCTGTACACATCGCTATCTCTTTTATCCCATTCAATGATAGATAGGGGATGTTAGGAAATAGAAATTTTGTTACAAAATATGCTGATTTATAAAGCATATCTGCCCTTATCTTTCGTTACCTTAGTTGGTAACCAATCCCTATAATCTCGATGTAATCTGTTTTTTTAATAACAATATATTAAAATAAGCAAGCAAGCCGGCTCATTAAAAACCTTCCAGTCCGCTTACGTACCCTGGTAAGGAAAAGAGTGCGTCTAAAACTTGCTGCTTTAACCGTTTACAATCGTTAAATCGTTTATTACATCCTTCATAATAAAACTAGGGGGATCATCATCCCAAAACACAGAATTGTTTGAATTGAAGACAAACCTAGCTATGTTGTGCGCCACCAAATTAGCTTCCCTTGGACAGTGTTGAAGCTTTACCCGACCAATCCTGCTAGCAATCAGAAAGCACTCCATCAAGATCGCTGTGTAAGGGCTCCAGAGCTCTATTACTGCATTAAAAGCATCGACCAACTCAAGCGAATCGGTCTCAACTATGACCTGCAAGCAGCCCAGATTTTCAACGAGAGTCAAATCCTTCTTTAGTGCAATCGCCTCCGCAGTAGCAGCATCAAGTAAATTATTTAGAACATCTCCCGCACCAGCCAAGGCTTCGCCTCTATCATTTCTTACGATAGCGCCTGAAGCACCTGTACCATTAGGGAAGAATCAAGCGTCAACATTCAGTTTATACGTACTTGCCTTCGGTTTTGACCATGTGACTTCCTTGGGTGGCGTTCCCATTGCGGCTCCTTTATAATTCAGGGTGAGTGCTTGGATAGAAAAACTAGTCAGCTTAGGAGGAGCAACGCTTCCACCATTAACAACTTCTCGCCGTTGCCACCAAATGTACCAAGCACCTACAGCCACAATTTTATTGAGACCAACATGTTTTAAATTAGCAGGGCAGGATATGTTACACCGTAGCAGTTCTTCCAAGACAACCGAACCAGACCGGTCCATTGTAAGAGCATTTTCAATGATATACATGATTCCCAGCGAGCTCCAAATCTCCTTCGCGTGAGGGCAGGAAAACATTAAATGACCAATATCCTCAGCTGCAATTGAACAAATAGGGCATTGCCCTGACACTGGAATGTGTCTGTTAGCAAGAACAGATTTTCCCAGAATTAAACCATGTAATGCCCTCCTCATAATTTTTTTAACTTTTCTTGGCACCTTCAATTTCCAAAGAATCTACCAAACCGGATTATGAGATGAGGTCCCCTGTCCATTAGCCCTTGTGAGTTTATGACCATTTTGGTGATCCCACTCAACATAGTAAGCAGATCTCACCGAAAAAATATCAGATCTTGTCTTGTGCCAAGCCACAAAATCTTCTTGAAGGATTTCACTCAAAGGAATACTAAGAATTCTATCCACATCAACCGGATTAAAAATATGCTGAATTAAACCTTCATCCCAGTTACCTGTCTCTTGGTCGATGAGCTCCTCCACTTTTCTTAGTAAGATATTTCCTCTTCTCGTTTCAACTTTGCGTGTTGGGCTCCCTGGCACCCATGAGTCCTCCCATATATTGATATTATCCCCGGAGCCAACTCTCCAAATGAGCCCTCTCTTGAAGGTGCTTAACACAGCAATAATACTTTGCCATGTGAATGAGGAACCACTTTTCGGTCCTACCTTCAAAAGATCACCATGGGGATAATATTTAGCTCTTAAAACTTGCGCACATAAGGTATCAGGGTTAGTGAATAACCTCCAACATTGTTTAGATAACATTACAAGGTTGAAAGCATGCAAATCTCGGAAACCCATTCCACCATTTTTCTTTGGTATGCACATTTTTCCACCACGCCATCCAATGCATCCGTTTTTTTACTTCAGAATCTCCCCACCAGAAGCCCGCCATTGCATCTGTCATTTCCTTACAAAGCTTCTTTCGAATTTTAAAATCCGACATGGCAAACACAGGAATTGCTTGAATAACTGCTTTTAAAAGAATTTCCTTACAACCCATACTTAGGAATCTTTCCTTCCACCCTTCTAGTCTGTTTATAATCTGCTCCAACAAATGGATAAAGCTGACACTTCAGTCCACTCCCACAAGGGCTGGTAGACCTAAATACTGATCAGAAAGGGCCTCAGTCATAATATTTAGTTCAGTGCACACATTAGCCTTCAACTCAATATCAACATTTGGACTAAAGAAAATGCTGCATTTGGCTTCACTCACCAATTGCCCAGAGCTTACCCAATATTGATCAAGTACCTGTCTCAATGAGGTTGCATTTGTCATATCAGCTTTCATAATGATCAGAGAATCATCAGCAAAAAGTAAATGTGAAACTGATGGTGCATTCCTACAAACCCTGACACCTTCCATACCACGAACCTCCTCTCTATGAGCCAGAAGACTTGACAAACCTTCAGCACAGAGCAAAAACAAATAAGGAGATAAAGGATCCCCTTGGCGAAGCCCCCTCGTAGGGGTAAAAGAATCTGTCTCTTGATTGTTGAACCTGACCTTATATGTAACTGACCGAACACACATCATAAGAAGATCAACAAAGCTGCGGTCAAAACCAAGCTTCACCATCATACTCTCCAAGAAAATCCACTCAACTCGGTCATACGCCTTGTGCATATCAAGTTTTACCGCACAATATCCCCACTTGCCTTTCTTTTTGTTCTTTATCGTATGCATGCTTTCATAAGCGAGGAGAATATTATCTCGATGTAATCTGTTGGCTATTGGCCCTATATTAACACGCAAAGCATACCGAGACAAAGGTATCGCTTACCACAAATTTCTGATAAGGGACAGATGACCCAATTATTAATGGTCCTGGAAAACATCACCTGTGCAACTACCAATCATTTCACTTGGAGATCTCTAGAAAAAAGGTCTGCTCACTCACAGCTCAACTAATGTTGCTTTCTCGTTCCCCACATGTGAAGGGTCGCAGCATAGAAAACAAAAAAATTTCCTACACAAACACGGCGGAATAAAACCCAAAACTAGATCAGATCTACTAGATGGTGGTAGCAAGTAGGAGATCGAATCTCACCCTCGAATAAAAACCGAGCGTGTTTTGTCGAGGCAGGGGTTGGTTAGTCGATCCCCGCAACTAGACTTGTCTAGTCACGAGGAGATGTATTATCCGATGTGTCGCACGAGCAACGCCTCCGAGAGATCCACACGTACGGCTCGATGAAGACTCCACGTTCTTGATCCCGCAAGAGTTGATGGAGAGGCTCGCGAGATCAGCAGCACAATGACGGTGGTGTGGTCGACAATACGTCCATTTTGCATCACTATTTTACATCATAATTTACCTTTATTCATTGATATATTTCATATTATGATGCAATACTTATGTTATTTTACCTTATTTTTCATGTTTTGTCATTATTGGGGATGCATCTGCCGGAGCCCGGAATCAGCTGGAAAAGTACATGTCAAGATACCTGACGTCGAAAGCTCCAAAAATTCCAGAAAAATTCAAAGATAAATATTTTGGGAAATAAGTCAAGGATCCAAAAGGGTGCACGGAGGAAAGCTCCAGGGAGCAGCGGCAGCCCCCTGCTGCGGGTCCACCCTAGGTCGCGGGTGGGACCCGCCCCTGGCCCCTGTGGCCCCCCTCCAGCTCCCCTTTGGCTTATTACTTCCCTCTGAACTAAAACCATTGGGGGTATCGACGAATAATTTTTCCGCCGCCTCCACGAGGCGGAAACTAGACAGAGAGAAGAAGAGCTCTGGTAGGGAGAGAACTGCCGGGGAATTTCCCTCCCGAAGGTGGGGAATCGCCGCCATCGTCATCGCCATCACGCAAAGCATCATCGGGATCATCATCAACATCATCTCCACCAACAGTACCATCATCACCGCCGTCATCCCATCTCATCGCGCTGTAACAATTATCATTGTGTTGCTATTAGTTCATCAGAATCGTGTCTCGGGCATTGATTACCACTTGTAGTTGATGTTTGAGAGTTTTATCGGTGAATTATCATTACAATAAGATTGTTGCCCATATTCATACCACCTCTGATCATGATCTATATGATGTCTTGTGAGTAGTCCGTTTGGTTCTTGAGGACATGGGGAAAGCCTAGTTGCTAGTAATTGCATAATGTTGAGTAATACTTAATGATTTGATTTATGTTGTGGTGTTATTTCTCTAGTGGTATCGTGTGAACGTCGACTACATGATACTTCACCTTTCAAAGGGCCTAGGGGAATGCATGGTGTATTTAGTTTGCCTATGGTAGGGTTGCAGGAGTGACAGAAACCTAGATCCCAATTCGCGAACTAGTGCACTAGGGAGTGTAGGATCTCGGAGTTTAAGGCTGTGGTTAGGTTTTTATCTTAATTACTTTCTTGTAGTTGCGGATGCTTGCAAGGGGTTTAATCACAAGTATGTATTTGTCCAAGTAAGGGCGGTGCATTAGCATAGGTCCACCCACACAGCACTTTATCAAAACTTTGAAGATTAATCACCGGCGTGTAATGAAAATGACTAGGCAGAATTTCCCATGTGTCCTTGAGAACGGTTTAATCATTATAAGTAACACAACCAGCCTGTCCTTTGAGCCTAAAAGGATTGGGCTATTTGCTGCAACTATTGTAGCACTCTATTATTTACTTGTTCTTTATTTGTTCTTTATTTCAAAACTCCAAAAATATTTTTCTTTTAGTGCTTGCAGTGAAACCTTGCTGAAATCTACTTGTCAACACCTTCTGCTCCTCGTTGGGTTCGACACTCTTACTTATCGAAAGGACTATGATAGAGCCCCTATACTTGTGGGTCATCACAGGACTTCGCCAAGCGGATGCTAGAGAGGAGGGAGGAGGAGGAGATGCGGCGGGGGGGGGGGGGGGGGGGGGGCTTAGGGAGCTAAGGGGTGTGCCGCCCCTTGCCCTGCGCCTCCTTATATAGGCGGCCAGGGTTGGGGTGCGGCCCCCTTTCCCTAGGGCCGGTCGGCTTGGGTGGCTTGGCCCCAAGCAAGCCCTAGGGTTTTGGGGCACTTCCCCTTTGTTGGGCCCCTTAGCCCTTGCCGCATGGGCCTAGGAGGCTGGTGCGGCTAGCCCATGAGGCTACTGCACCACCCCTATGGTCCATGTGGGCCCCTCCTGTGGGCCCCACTTCTAGACTCCTCTAGAACCTTCTAGAATCTTCCGGTACCCTGCCGGAAAATTGCCGCATTTTCCGATACCTCCAGAAACCACTTTCCTTATACGAATCTTATTCTCCGGACCGTTCCGGAACTCCTCGTGATGTCTGTGATCCCATCAGAGACTCTGAATCAATATTCATTCACACCATCATCTATCTCGAGCCCTAACTAGATCGAAGGTTAAGTGTGTGACCCTGCGGGTTCGTGAATATGTCATATTAATAGCGGGACCGGGATGCCCATATTAATTCCTACATATTCAACAAAGTACTTTACTGGTTGAACCACTATGTCCGGGATTCAATTAATCCATATATGATTCCTTTNTCCCACGGTGGACTTTTTAGACAAAGATGCAATTGGACTCAACGGTCTTTGTTCCTTGTCGTGATGCCTCCATAAATATTATCTTGTTCACTTTGTCATAGCTAAATTAAGTTTGTGTCATAATCTTGTCAATTGCCCAGCTGTAATTTGTTTACCCATCATATGATCGTTCTATTTACTTGAGAGACTCCACTAGTGAACCCATGGTCCCTGGTCCATCTTTTTACATTAATTGCAACCGTTATTCATTAATTTTCATCATCATTACCTTACTGGTCACTTTTCATATTTCATCTATTTCACTATATAATTAACCACTTTGTTTCCTGCGAGACCGGAAAGATTGACAACCTTTCCGCCGTTGGGGGCAAAGTATTTGGTTGAGTGTGTGCAGGTCCACATCTGTTGAAGATTAAGCGCCAGAGATTTTCAACATTCACTTTGTGTTGATTTCAAGGTCCTACTGGTTCGATAAACATCGGTTCGATATCGAGGGAAAACTGCTGCTAGCTGCAACTCCGCCTTCGCTTGGGGCACCACCCAACTCTTTCCAATACACCAACAAGCAAATACCCCTACCTATTATTTTCACATGGTATCAGAGCCCGTGATCGGCTCACGTTTCGCTTTCGCCTATGCTCGATCGATCTCACGCTGAGGTAACTAGCAGCACCATCGCCCTACCCTACCTCGGCCGCCGCCCTGCCTCCTACTCTACCCTACAGCCCGCTTGTCGTGGTGGCATCAACAACATATCCATCTAGGATGGAAAAGAAGTGTGGACAAGGCAACGATGGCGCTCGCGCGGGATTGGGTAACAAGCACGCAAACACACGCGATGTACCCAGGTTCAGGGCCCTCTTGTGGAGGTAACACCCCTACGTCCTGCTCTTCTTGATTCTTATTGCTAGTTCATGAACTCGGGCTACAAACGGTGCTCCTGGAGCTGTTCTTCGGTGGAACCGGCTTGAGCTATCAAGCCGGCTTGAGGATGAAGACGATCCTTTCCCTCTCTGTCTGTGAACGCGCGTGTCTCTCCCTCTCGCAGGAGGCTCTAGCCCGCCTTATATAGGCAACGGGCTAGGGTTTTGGGTTACAAGGAAATTACAGGGTTGTCCCTATGACATCACTACAGTACGATGCCGGCTTGAGTTGGCTCATCATTGCGCTGTAGACGTAACGCCCGACAGAGGGCACTGTTCATCAATGGCAGTTGTGTGAAGCTGGCCCACTGGTATGGACCGGTCGGTGGGTAGGTCCGGCTGCAACCAAGCCGGACGGAGATGCCTTTAAGCCGGATCATCGGGTCTGCCTTGAACGGGCCAGCTTGGGTCCTTCACGGAATTTGCATCCTTTCGGGTATCTGGGGTTCATCTCCCCAACACTAGCCCCCGAGCGCGTGGAGGCTTGCCTGCTCGCGGGGAAGGCTTCGCGGGCTTCATCTAACGAATCGCTGAAGTTGAAGATGTCCGGCCTGGAGTTGCCGACATGAACGGCATCGTCGAAGGCGGCTTGTTCGGCTTGGCGCAGCCGGTCGTTGGAGGTCTTGGCGGCTTGGGAGTGCGGGTCGCGGCTTACGTCGGCCACGTCCCGCCGTCTTGTCATGCCTGCGGCTCTCTGCCCGAGGTTGGGGCGTGTCTTCTCGGCTTCATCTTGCGGGATCTTCTGCGGCAACCGCTCGCCTGCGGGATCTTTTGCGGAGGAAGTGGCTTGACCGTGCGCCACGCGGCGTGGCGAACGGAGGCGGTTATGCAGGCCATCGCTTTAAAAGAGGAAAGAGGGGGGAATGGCTGGGGTTACCGTTCCCCATTCCCGCATCCTCTCCCCCGCTGCTCTTCGTGCTCCTCGACACTGGTCGATCCTTCCTTGCATTCTCGTCGTCCTCATCTCCAACTCCTCCTCGACGGGGAACAGGTCATCCATGGCGAGCACTGGCGCGTGGATGGGCTCTGGCGTGGATGACCTGTTCATTCGGAAGCTCCGCCGGGGTCGGTTCCTGGGGAGGACGGACGATGTGGGAGCTCGTGCTCCCGACCCAGAGGAGATATCGCCGAAACCCAAGAAGGGTGAGTTTGTCATGTTCTCGGTGCACTTGGAGCGGGGATTGGGGCTGTCGGTGAGCCCCTTCTTCTCGGAGTTCTTGCGGTTCTATGGGCTACAGCCCCACCATCTGGCGGCCAATTGCTTCACGCAGCTGTCGTGCTTCGTCACGCTGTGTGAAGCGTATCTGGGCATCTGGCCCTGCATGGAGGTGTTTGGCATATTCTTCTATCTGTGTGCTCAGACGACTGATGGGCAGATGCGGGATTGTGGCAGTGTTTCCATCTACACGAAGAGAACGCCCCTTCCTAAGATCCAATTGCCCGATTCCATCAAGAAGTGGCAGAGCACCTACTTCTACGTCCGGTACCTCACCGGTGTTGATCAGATTGGCCTTCCTGTCCTCTCTGGCGCGTTGCCGGCGCACAAGTCCTGGAACCGGAAGCCTTTGGTCGACGAGGCCCTGGAAGTGGTCTTGTTGGGCCGGCTGAGAGAGCTGGTGGACGTCGGCTTGACGTCCAGGGATCTGACCCTGGCCTGGCTGTCAAGGCGGATGTTTCCGCTGCAGGCCCGGTCGCACAAGATGTGCTTCTACTCCGGACCTAGGGACCCCACTCAGGTCAGCATGGAAGTGTCGAAGCCGGACAGCCTGCGCCAGTGGGCTACTCGCATTATCACCGACAGAATTGGGCAGAACTGGCAGTTCGGGCTCAAGTCGTTCACTCGTTCGGAACGAGCTCCGGAGGTTAGTTATCGCTTCTTAATCCGCCTTCGGCTTTTTGATCGACTGCCGCCGAACCCGGTTGGTGTGTCGTGCAGCTTTGCGATCTTCAGAGGGCTGAAGATTTTGAGGTCGTCTTCGAGCATGACCTCTGTGATCCTTTTTCTATGGACCTGACGGACATCCTAGAGGCAGCGGCCTCCGACGAGCCGGCGGAGGAAGAGAGGAACGCCGCCTTGGAGGAGGGGGCGGCGCCCGCGTTGTTCCTGGCGCGAGGGAACTCGCGGATAGGCGCGGCGACACCACTGACTCGTCCGATGGGGGTGCTGATGCTGATGAAGGCGGAGGAGGCGATGACGATGGCGCCCGTGCCGCGGCGAGCCCCGTCCCCTTGGCTGGCTCTGACTCCGACTCGGCCGCCTATAGGGACGAGGACCTTGAGCGCGACGCTCCGTCTCCGGTTTCGTCGTCCCACGGTAAGTCTCCTGAGCTCGATGTCGTCGAGCAAGTCGGCAGTGGCGCACGCGTGGTTGTAGATATCTCCAGTGGTTCTGAGCCGGACTCAGAGGGTTCTTCTTCCGTGCCAGCCTCCAAGCCGGCGCCATCCTCCCGTAGGACCAAGGAGTTGGAGGCGGCGGCGCGGAAGGCTCAGGCGGCGCCCTCCAAGCAGGTGTTGAAGGAGAGGCGGTCGAAGTTGGCCGCCGATGTTGATGTAGGCCCAGCCTCCCGTAAACGGGGAGGCTCATTCATGAAGCGGGGCGCGCTGCCCGCTAAGAAGTTGTCCTCAGTGCCGACCCGGCCCACTACGGCCGGCTTGGCGCCCTCCGGAAGATCAGCGGCGGAGAAGAAGGTCGATGCGATTGTGGCCGAAGCCAGAACTAAGATCGCCGCGAAGCAAAAGGAGGAGGAGGAGGAAGCGGAGAAGCTGAAAGCCCTTGCCGGTGGGTCCAGCGCCCAGGTGGTTAGTCCTACTCTTGCAGTTGATCCCGACCATGACTTGAGTGTTGAGGATATGGAAAAGTCTGTTTATGCACATCTGGCGCAGGCGGACTTGGCCCTTGAAGCGTTGAATGGCAACATGACCGTGGAGCAGCTGGTTGCTGCCAAGGAGACCGAGGCGAAGGCGGATTTGGCCGCCAAGGAGGCCACAAAGGCCGAGTCTAGGCTTGTGGGGACGCCCATCGCCCCGGAGCGGTCGTCCGATGCTCCTGTCGCCCCCATGAGGGCGGCAAAGACGCCCGCTGGTGGCGTGAAGCGGTCATCAAGCGATGCGTCGGCCCCATCATCGAAGCGCGCGAGAAGGAGGAAGCCGAAGGTCTTGGGCACACGCGACGAGTGAGTGTTCGCATTGAGGTTCCTTGTCTTGGTGAACGACGTCATTTGTCGTGACCCCCTGGTCATCATGCAGGGAATCGCTTGCAATCGGTGAGGAGAAGGCGGATGCCACCACCAAGTCCGGCTCGGAGCCCGCGCGGGAGATCTCCGAGGCACAAACGGCCGATCCGCCTTCAGAACACTTGGAGGCGGCGGCGGATGTGGCGAAAGACATCGTGGCGCCGCCAGAGGCGCCTCCTCTTGTGGTGGATCTTGCATCTCGGGCCGCCGGTGACGGCGACGATGTGATGGTGGAGGCCTTCGAGGTGGCTCCCCGGTTGGGAACGGGGAGTGAAGGCGGTGCCTTCCCGGTTCCTTCTTCGACTGTGGAGGAGACGGCCAAGGATAATGCCATGGCGGTGGTGACGAGCTCGCTCCCTGGCCCTCGCCAGGCGACCCTGGTGTGCACTCCTCGGTATTCTGGCCCATCGCCGGAAAGGTTGGACATGTCGGGGCATTTCCCCTTAGCGGTGCTGATGGAGAAAAGGGCGAAAGAGCAACTGGCCGACGTCACCTTGCTTCGTTCGTCGGTGGAGTACGCTCTTGCCAACGCTGCCAAGGAAATTGCGGGTACTTAAGCGAGAGCTTGATGCTGCCAGGGGTATAATCTTGTTCTTCTGCCGGCTTCTGCCTTGACTTCTTTATTCCTTCTTGGGTTTTCTGGCTCGTCATTAATCCTGTTTCGCTAGGTGACTCTACTTCCCTCGCCGGCTTGAAGAAACAGCTATCCGTCTCCGTCCCACTGACCGTGCTTAACGAGAAGCTGAAGGAGAAGGATGCCGCTCATGCGCTCTCAGTGGTTGATCTCTAGTCTGCGGCAAAGGTCTCCGAGTAGCACCGCCTTGAAGTCGTTCGGCTGGTAGAGGAAGTGAAACGGCTACAGGAAGCGGAGGAACGGAGGCTGAGTGAGGTCGAGACCCTTCGGATGAATGGGAGGATCTGAGGCTCAAACTGAAGGAGGCCGTGAGTGCTCATGAAGAGACCGCCAAGGCGGCAAAGAACGCGAGCTCGAGCACGAGCAGCTCATGTGTAGTCTTGTCTCTGAAGCGGAGCGCGTAAACGAAATCATTCTTGGTAGGAAACCTCCCCTTTTTCTTTGTCTCATCGGCGGCCTCTCCCTTCTGATCTCACTGGTTTGGTTTGTAGGCTTCTACCCCGAGGCGCACGCTCAGGTCTAGAAGGCCATTGCCTCCGCACACGTGCTGCCGGAATCCTCCGGTGCTGCTGCTGGAGCGTCGCCGTCGGCTGCTTCCCGTCTTCAACAATTTTCTCAAGAGTTCGGAATGCTGAGGGACGCAGCTGGTGGTGTCCTCGACAACCTATGGCCTGACACTCCAATTCCAGCGATTATGTGTGAGCTGTCGAGCCACCTTGACGGGGCTCCCGCTGGAATTGATGAACAAGTGGAGATGGCGGCTCGAGGCGGGTAGTGACATGGCGCTGGCCTTGGTGAAATCTTGGTATCCTCAGGTGCAAGTGGACATGCTGGCAGGGGGCTTCCGCACAGGTACATCGCTTGAGGGGCTTCGCCCGGAGATTCGCATGGCTTCAGAGCGGATCGCCAAGGCAGTGGACCTGACGCAGCTGGTTCCTGCCGAACCGTCTTCGGCAGCGCGGCCGGCTAAAGGTGTTGAAGCCGGTGACACTGCTGTCGCCACTGGTGCTGCACCTTTTTTATTTGTTTGCTCTCCGGGATGCCGGGCGTATTTGTAGAACTTGTAAATTGGGCCTGATGCCTGGCCAATACTGTTGTTTGCTGTGGAGTGGATCTGTTTTCGCTTCACAGGTTGCTACTTCTAGGAAAATTGTCTTTGAAGTTTCTCGACTTTTGTATCAGAATTTGCGTTTAACTTGGTGAAGTTCACCATGACTAGCCCCCGAATTTTGGGTCGCCTTGAGCAGCAAGCCGGCTCAAAATTTTAATGCTTTTCCTCGTTTTGCGTTTTTGTTCATCGCCTTGATGGTGTGCAGCCCCCGAGTCTCTGACTTGGGGTGGAGTAGATGATCGTCCGGGTGCGCGGAGCTGGCTTGGCGGCTGCGCATCCCCCGGGTGTTCTTTCCGTCTTGGTGACGTGCAGCCCCCGAGTCTCTGACTTGGGGTGGGGTAGATGATCGTCCGGGTGCACGGAGCCGGCTTGGCGGCTGCGCAGCCCCCGTGTGTTTTTCCGTCTTGATGACGTGTAGCCCCCGAGTCCATGACTCGGGGTGTTTTTGTTCGTCCGGGTCTGCAGAGCCGGCTTGGCGGCTGTGCAGCCCCCGGGTATTTTCCTCCGTCTTGATGACGTGCAGCCCCCGAGTCCGTGACTCGGGGTGTTTTTGTTCGTCCGGGTCTGCGGAGCCGGCTTGGCGGCTGTGCAGCCCCCGGGTATGTTTTTTTTTACCGCCTTGTTGGCGTGGCATGCAGCCCCCGAGTCCATGACTCAGGGTGTTTGTTTCGTTCAGGTCTGCGGAGCCGGCTTGGTGGCTGCGCAGCCCCCGGGTATGTTTCCTTCCGCCTTGATGGCGTGCAGCCCCCTGAGTCCGTGACTTGGGGTGTTTAACTCGTCCGGGTCTGCAGAGCCGGCTTGGCGGCTGCGCAGCCCCCGGGTATGTTTCCTTCCGCCTTGATGGTGTGCAGCCCCCGAGTCTGTGACTTGGGGTGTTTAACTCATCCGGGTCTGCGGAGCCGGCTTGGCGGCTGCGCAGTCCCTGAGTATGTTTCGCCGGCTTGCTCCATGCAGTGGCCACATGTCAAACTTGCTTTGGTTTGACTCTTGCGCTACAGTGGTTGCCTCCTCGTCTTCGTCGTCCCGGATTTTCTGTGGCCGCCTGACTCTTCGGGATTCTTTGCGGTTTACGTCCTTTGCGTTGTTGGTCACGTGTCGCCTAGAAATGCGGCGGTAACGGTTGGGCTACTTCCGTATTCCCTTATAAGTAGTGGTACGGGTGCGCTCCTCTTGCTTCATCTTCTCCTCCACTCCGCATCTCTTCACCCAGGCATGGCACCAAAGAAAGAGATTGGGGTGGATTCCATCGTGGTAGCAAAGCGCGGTAGAGGCCGTCCGCCGAAGAAGGACATTGGAGGATCCTCTAATGCGGCAGCAAAGCGCGGCAGGGGTCGGCCGCCAAAGCTTGGTCGTGGCGGTGGTGGAGGGGAACGCGGTCAAGGCCGTGGTCACGTTGCCGGTGGCGATGCCGCCGTTGCGGCGACTGAGGGTAACCGGAGCCCCTCTCCTGCCCGTTCCGAATCTCCGGTAGGTGGCTACTGGGACGAGTTCCCCATTTCGGAGTTCATCCTGACACTGTACGAGCCCATCCAGCGCATCCAGTGGCTTCCTCGGGCCGTTGCCGATGCGCTGGAAGGAGACGGCCCCTTCAGGTTTCTTCTTCACCGGGTTGGAGCTCGTCAGGGGCCTTGGGAGGTGCTCGCTCGCGTCGTCGTCACCCAAGAAGGTGGGGAGGTTCGCCGGCGGGCTGAGTTCTTCTCCGGCTAGAGAGCTTTTGCTAAGTTTTTCCGCCTGGCGCCTCCCTTTATCGTCCGTTTCCAGCTGAAGCGCCAGCTTGGGGTCTTCTACATCAAGGTCTCCGACGGCTCCTTGTGTCTCATGGAGTGGGAGGAGAGCGATGACGACATGACTCCGCCTCCTGCTGAGATTTAGATTGTCTTGTAGCCGGCTTGGCCCGTGGGCGAGGTTGTCCGCCTGTGGACTTCCTCTCTTTGCTTCTGTAATCTGCTTTTGATTGTAAGCCCTTATATATGTTGTTGAATGTCACTTGCTTTTATTCTTGCGTTTGTGTACTGGAGAACAGTTTGATCTTTCGCGCGCCGTCCTGTGTGGCGGATAGCGGCATTTTTGTGCGAGGAATGAAATGACGAAGTGGTTAGTTTGCTCTTTCGATTATGGAGAATACTTTTATTTCGTTTAACTCAATTTTCCACTCGCCTGTAGCCTTTCCTGCCACAATTCGTGTGCACTTCACCATCCAGCGGGATCATGCACACTACTATAACATTAGGATCCGGTTTATTAGGCCAGGGTTTTCTCAGCCGGCAACGATTTCTATTCTTACGCCTTTCGCATACAGTCGGCCTCTAGCTTATTTTCTTGCCGGCCTTAACCGGATCCGAAGAGTTAGCCATTTAGCGTCGTGTAGTTAATCATCCGTAATAGGAGAAGAAGTTGCCGACTGCCGGCTTGGCCAAGTTTGCAGAACAGCGATCTTTTTCAGTCGGCAATACTTTCCTTTGAGCGTTTTTCACATGGTTGGCATCCTCCAGCTTGTTCTCTTGCCGGCCTTAACCAGATTCGAAGAGTTAGCCGTTTTGAGCTTAGCCACGCAACACGACCGCGGAAGGCAAGTTTGCTGGCTGTCGGAGCAACTGGAAGTTTTGAAAAGGGAAATGCAGAAAATTGCAAAAAATTGCTCATGTGTTCATCATTCTCATTCTTTATTGATAGCATGGGTGATACATACATGGTACTTTCTCAAGTATAGAATCGACGGAAGAGTGAGGCGTTCCATGGCCTTTCCGTTTCATCGCCTTCTTTGTCCATCGTGTCCTTCTTGTGCTCGCTGGCGTCGATCAAGTAGTAGGCGTCGTTGATGAGCGCTTTGCTTACGATGAAGGGTCCCTCCCAGGGTGATGATAGCTTATGCATGTTCTTGGTGTCTTGAATTAGTCGAAGCACGAGGTCGCCTTCACGAAAGTGGACAGGCCTGACGCGCCGGCTGTGGTAGTTGCGTAGTTGCTGCTGATATATTGCCGACCTTGATTCGGCGAGTTGGCGCGCTTCTTCGAGCAGGTCCATTCTTTCTTCGTGAGCTTATTTAGCTTCTGCTTCCGTGAACAGCACAATTCGAGGCGCGTCATGCTCGATGTCGGTTGGCATGACGGCTTCAGCTCCGTGGACGAGGAAGAAGGGGGTGAAGCCGGTTGAGCGATTCGGAGTTGTCCTTAGGCTCCAGAGGACGGATGGTAACTCTTCTTCCCACGCGCCGGCTGCCCGCTCAAGCGGTTCGAGCAGCCGGGGTTTGATGCCGGATAGGATGAGGCCGTTTGCTCGTTCAACCTGCCCATTTGATTGCGGATGCGCGACGGAGGCGACGTCAACCCAGTTGCCGGTCCTGCCGCAGAACCTGGCGAATTCTCCCTTGATGAAGTTTGATCCATTATCCGTGATGATGCTGTTGGGGTAGCCAAAGCGATAAATGATGCTCTTGAAGAACTTGACAGTTGTTGGTCCATCCAACTTTTTGATCGGCTTGGCTTCGATCCACTTCGTGAACTTGTCGACGGCTACCAGCAAGTGTGTCATGCCGCCACTGGACCTCTTCAACAGGCCAACCATGTCCAGTCCCCAGACGGCAAACAGCCGGGTGATAGGAATCGTCTTGAGTGCTGAACCCAGTGTGTGTTTCTGTGTTGCGAATCGTTGACAGCCATTGCAGAGTCGGACTAGCTGGTTTGCGTCAGCCAGCGCAGTCGGCCAGTAGAAGCCATGCCTGAACGCCTTGGCCACGATTGCCCTTGATGACGCGTGGTGGCCGCATTCGCCTTGATGAATTTCTCTGAGAATCTTGATCCCTTCCTCTTGACTTACGCAGCGCTGGAATATACCAGAGACACTGCGCTTGTACAGTTCGTTGTTGATAATGGTGTAAGCACTTGCTCGGCGTTTGATTTTCCTGGCGATGATCTCGTCCGCTGGGAGTTCGTCATTGGCGAGGTAGGCGAGGAAGGGTTGGGTCCATGGCGGAGCTTCTTCGATGACGAGGACCTCGACGGCTTCCGCCTTGCTTGAAGCCGGCCCATCCGGCTCCGCCGCCGGCGGCATCCGGATGGAATTTGAGCCCGGGCATGGCATGATGGATGGTTTGTACAGCTTCTCGAGGGCGACGTCGGGTGGAATTTCCTCCCGAAGAGAGCCAATGTTCGCCAAGGTGTCAGCTGCTTCGTTGTTGGAGCGGTGGATGTGGTGGAATTCACATCCGTCGAAGCATCCCGCGAGTTGCTGGACGTAGAAGCGGTAGGCGTCCATGTTGGGGTCCTTGGCGTTCCAATGTCCGATAGTTTGCTGGACCACCAAGTCGGAGTCGCCGTAGCAGAGGATCCGCTTGATGCTCATGGCTTTGGCGAGCTTGAGGCCGTGCGCGAGAGCTTCATATTCAGCTACGTTGTTGGACGCCATGAAGTGGATCTGTAGCACGCACTCAAGCCGGCACCCTTTGGGAGACGTGAGGACGACTCCGACGCCAAGTCCCCAGTATCTTTTGGAGCCATCAAAGTGCATGAGCCAATGTTGGCCGGAATCGGGTGGTGGTGGTATATGGTCCGTCTCCGTCCAGTCGGCGAGGAAATCGGCCAGCTCTTGTGACTTGATCGCTGTTATCTTTTCATATTCGACTCCGTGCGCCGTCAGTTTGATCGCCCATTTTGCAACTCTGTCGGTTGCGTCCTTGTTGCCTATGATCTCGGCGAGTGGAGCATCACTTATCATATTGATCGGATGTTCCTGAAAGTAATGCTTTAGCTTCTTCTCGACATGTACACACCGTATACGAGCTTCTGGTAATGCGGGTAGTTTTGCTTCGATTGTGAGAGCACTTCGCTGAGTTAGTAGACAGGCCACTGCACCAGCCGCTGCTTGCCGGCTTCCTCTTGTTCCACCACCAAGACGACGCTAACGACCCGGTTGGAGGCGGCGATGTACAAGAGCATGGGTTCCTTCGGAGCCAGAGGTGCGAGCCAGAGGTGCGAGGACCGGGGTGGTGACCATCGCGCGCTTGAGCTCATTGAAGGCGGCGTCGGCCGCGTCGTGCCAGACGAACTTGTCCGTCTTCTTCAGGAAGTGGTACAGCGGGAGAGCCTTCTCTCCAAGCCAGCTGATGAAACGGCTGAGGGACGCTAGGCAGCCGGTGAATCTTTGGATATCCTTGACGTTTCTCGGCTGTCGCATGTTCGATGGCGGCGATTTTCTCCGGGTTGGCCTCGATTCCCCGTGCTGACACCAGGTAGCCGAGCAGCTGTCCGGCTGGGATGCCGAACATGCATTTCTCCGGGTTGAGCTTCATCTGAAAGCAACGCAGGTTGTCAAAGGTTTCTTTGAGGTCGGCGAGCAGAGTGTGCTTCTCCTTGGTCTTGATGACGATGTCGTCGACGTAGGCATGCACGTTGTGACCAATTTGGTCATGCAAGTATTTCTGCATGCAACGCTGGTATGTCGCCCCCGCGTTCTTCAAGCCGAATGGCATGGTGGTGTAGCAGAACGGTCCGTAAGGGGTGATGAAGGCGGTCTTGAGTTGATCGTTCGGGTTCAACGGGATTTGGTGGTAGCCAGAGTAGGCGTCGAGGAAGGAGAGAAGGTTGCAGCCGGCCGTGGAGTCGATCACTTGATCGATGCGTGGCAATGCGAAAGGGTCCTTGGGGCAGGCCTTGTTGAGGTGAGTATAATCGATACACATCCGCCACTTCTTGTTCTTCTTTTCCACCAGCACTGGATTGGCTAGCCATTCTGGGTGTTGTACTTCCGTGATGAAACCGTCCGCGAGAAACCGGGCTATCTCTTCTCCTATTATCTTTCTTCTTCCCTCTGCGAAGCGACGCAAAGACTGTTTGACCGGCTTGGCATCTGGCCGGACGTGTAGAGAGTTCCCTCGGTACACCAGGCATGTCCTTGGGGGACCACGCGAAGATGTCCCGGTTCTCACGGAGGAACTCGACGAGCGCGCTTTCCTATTTGGGGTCCAGGCTCGCCCCACGACGATGAACTTGGACTTGTCGTTGTCATCGAAGTAGATCTTTTAGTGTCTTGTGCCACCTGGAAGTTTGACTCGCTATCCGGCTTGGCCGACTCTGGTATCTCCAGCTTCTCCTCGCTGGCCTTGCACTTGAATTGTCGTATTTCCTCGTTGCAGACCATGGTCTCGGCCACCTTCGCACTGTCCGAGGCGCAGGCGATGGAGCGCTTGTAGTCTCCGGAGACGGTGATGATTCCGCGTGGGCCTGGTAGCTTCATCTTGAGGTAGGCATAGTGAGGTACCGCTATGAACTTGGCGAGCGCCAGCCGCCCAAGTATGGCGTGGTAGGCGCTGGTATGGTCGACTACCTCGAAAGGAATGGTCTCGCGGCGGTGGTTGCCCTTGGTGCCGAACAGGACGTCAAGCCGGATGAGCCCCATGGATGAGCCGGCTCGCCCTGGCACAATGCCGTGGAAGACCGTCTGGCTGGGTGTCAGGCTGGACTCGGCGACACCCAGCTTCTCCAGCGTGTCGCGGTAGAGGATGATGATGCTGCTGCCTCTGTTGATGAGGACGCGTGAAAAGGTGCAGGCGCGTTTGGGGGAGACGATCATGGGCTCCAGGACTAGAGCGTAACCGCCCGGGTTAGGCATCAGCTCCGGGTGGTCGCTGCGATCCCACATGATCGCCTCTTCCGACCAGTTGAGATACTGGGGGACGGGCGGAACCACAGCGTTCACCTCCTTGAATCGTTCTCGCTGGCTTCGTTTGTCATCTCGCTCGCTGACGAACATGATGTAAGCGGCGTCCGGATTCCGGTATCCGTCTGGACCCCCTGGTGGTGGAGACGGAAGGCGTTCCCTCCTTTGGTCTTCGCGTTGGCGGTCATCACGATTCCTGTCTTCGCGCCGCCTGTCTTCGCGTCTCCGCTCATCTCGTCCGGCTTCATCCAGAGGAGGAGGCGGATTTCGCCGTTCGTACGGTGGTGGCCTTGGACGGCCGAGGTTGCACTGCCTGACGGTGTGGTTCGCCGGCCAGTCGCCGTGGTTCCAGCATGGCCGATCGAGTAAAGACTCGTAGTTGTTCCTCGCCCTTGTCTAGCGCATGTCGATGCTTGTCCTCATGCGGCGGTTGTTGAAGTCGCCTGCCGGCCTTCCCTCGGTGGTGGCGATGACCTTGGACTCATCGCGATCGTCGGTGGACTTGCGCTTGCCGGACACGTCGGAGTCGCGCCGGGTTGATCTTCCTCCCTCCTGGTCCTCCGCCCGGCTTCGGCGTGCAGCCGGCTCCGCCGTGATGATCCTTCCGGCTTTGTCGAGTCGGATCAGGTTGGTCATGCCCGCGTCGGCGGTGGCGTACTCGTCGGCGATTTCCATAAGCTCCGCCATGGTCTTCGGACTTTTCCTCAGGAGCCTATGCTTGAGTAGCGTCTGATCCCGGCAGCTTTGGATGAAGTACTGGACGGCTTGGAGCTCCAGGATTCCTTCGCAGGAATTGCGTAGGCTGGTCCATCGGGTGAGGTAGGCACGGTCCGACTCGCCTTCTTTCTGCCTGCACATTGCGAGCAGTTGCGCGTTGCCGGGGCGTAGGTAGGTGCCGGTGAAGTTGCGATTGAACACTTCCTCGAAGTCCAGCCAGCTGTTGACGCTTTCAGCCGGAAGGCTGTTCAGACAGGTCCGAGCCGATCCCTGGAGCATGAGAGGCACGTAGCGTACAGCCACCCGCTTGTTGCCGCCTGCAATGTTGACCGCTGTGACGTAGTCGGCGAGCCAGTCCTCCGGCTTCGCGGTGCCATTGTACTTGGGTGTGTCCCTTGGAAGGGTGAATCCTCTCGGGAACTGCTCGGTCCGGATGCGAGGTCCGAAGCAGCGATGAGCGGCGACATCTTCTTCCTCGATGATGCTTGACGCCTTGAGCGCATCAAGGCGGTTGCGCGCGTCGTGGCTCGTTTCGGGCCCAAGTGGTCCCAGGCGTTGGTCGATGGTGACCTTGTGTCCGACTCGCTCCTTGGCACTACGGCCGGCTCGTGGCTCGTTCCGGTTGCCGTCGTGGCGTCGCCCAGCCGGATCGCGCCCGTGATCAGGTGGGTGCAAGCTTGCGCTTCTCTCGCGATGAGCTCGTGGCTGCTTGTCCTTCGGTCTGCCGCGGCTCGTGGATGATGCTTCAGCGCCTTGCTTGGTCTTGTCGGCTGCGTCGTAGCCCGGCGGAGGGTCATGGAGCACCAAGGCCTTGCTCGCCGTAGGCTCGGTTTCGCGTTGTTGCCGGTTGGCCGTGGCGATGAGCTCTTGAACCCGGCGCATTTGTTGACGCAGCTCTTCAACTTGGAGATGAGGTAATTCGGCGGCTGCCGCCTCCGCAGCCACCATGTTCTGAGCCGTACAGTTGTACTCCGGTTGAACGATGTCCGAGTGCTCATGCGGCTGGCCGGCACGGTTCAAGGCGCCGCCGAGATCTCCTCCTTTGCTCCTAACCTCGTTCAGCTTCTCCGTGTTGCCTCTTGCCGGCTCGAAGCCGTGGACGGTGTTGTACTCGCGCATCGTGGCGTTGAGTCGGCGTTGCGTCGAGGCGAGGTGGAGTGCCTTGTCGTACATCTGCTGGCGCATCTTCTCCAGTTCAGCCGCCGCCTTGGATGGGTCTGCACTCGGCACAATGGGAGTGCTCAGCAACTCGAACTCCGCCTCGAGATTGCGCTGGAAACGTGAGGATTCGCCGGCTTCGTTGACGGTTTTGCCAACGGCGCCTCCTGCAGCTGCATGCTCGACCATGTGCACCTCGACGTAGACGCAGAGCTCGGTGTCGTCACAGTCTGCGTCGCCAGGGCTGAGGTAGCCGAAGGAGTTGCTGTCGCAGATGCTGGCGTCGAAGACCGAAGGAGCCAAGCACGAGTAGACCTCCGGGTACTCCTTGGCGGCGACGGCAACATAGACGTGGAAGTCGCCGAAGATGACGACGGTGCCTCCGCTGGTGACGCCCACGTCGGCGAAGCTCTTGGTGTTGTCGATGACGCACCTGATGGAGCCGATGGAGAGCATGAGGTCGGAGACGACCCGCCGATCATCTACGGTCCGGGATCCCGTGCAGAACGTGATTCCGCTCGTCGCTAGCTCCACGGTGGGCGCCAAATGTCGTGGTGGCATCAACGACATATCCATCTAGGATGGAAAAGAAGTGTGGGACAAGGCAACGATGGCGCTCGCGCGGGATTGGGTAGCAAGCACGCAAACACACGCGATGTACCCAGGTTCGGGGCCCTCTTGTGGAGGTAACACCCCTACGTCCTGCTCTTCTTGATTCTTATTGCTAGTTCATGAACTCGGGCTACAAACAGTGCTCCTGGGGCTGTTTTTCGGTGGCACCGGCTTGAGCTATCAAGCCGGCTTGAGGATGAAGACGATCCTTTCCCTCTCTGTCTGTGAACGCGCGTGTCTCTCCCTCTCGCAGGAGGCTCGAGCCCGCCTTATATAGGCAACGGGCTAGGGTTTTGGGTTACAAGGAAATTACAGTGCTGTCCCTATGACATCACTACAGTACGATGCCGGCTTGAGCTGGCTCATCATTGCACTGTAGACGTAACGCCCGACAGAGGGCACTGTTCACCAATGGCGGTTGTGTGAAGCTGGCCCACTGGTATGGCCGGTCGGTGGGTAGGTCCGGCTGCAACCAAGCCGGACGGAGATGCCTTCAAGCCGGATCATCGGGTCCGCCTTGAACGGGCCGGCTTGGGTCCTTCACGGAATTTGCATCCTTTCGGGTATCTGGGGTTCATCTCCCCAACACCGCTGCCGCCTTCACCCACGATTGCTGGCATGTCCTTCTCCAACAGCTTCGCTAGCAGCTTTGGTGGCTCGTCCGCCGCCGGCTACTGGAAGGCTACCATGGCGTCGTGGATCCCTGCCACGCCAATCGTCATCAACAACTCCATCACCATCCGGCTCAACGCCGAGAACTACCTCTATTGGCGCACCCATGTCGTACCGATTCTCCGGAGCAACCTCATCTACGGGTTCGTCGATGGGACTCTCGCTTGCCCGGACGCCGAAATCCCCAACCCGGAATACAAGACGAAGGACTCTCAAGAACCTGCCACCATCCCCAACCCGAAGTGTGGTGCTTGGCATCAGCAGGATCAGGCGATTCTCTCCGCCATCGTCACCTCCCTTACAGAAGGGTTGATGGGGATGGTCATGCTTGCCACCACGTCACAGGAGGCGTGGGAGATGCTGGAGGGGAGCTTCGCCACGCAGTCTACCTCGCGTGCCATGCAGCTTCGTACCGCCCTCTCCAAGTGCAACAAGCTGGACAATACGGCCACCGCCTACTTCACCGAGGTCAAGAAGATTGCCGACACTATGGCTTCCATTGGCCAGCCGCTTCGGCCTAAGGAGTTCAACTCCTACCTCCTCGATGGCCTCGATAGCAACTATGATGCGCTCGCTGATCGTATTGGCGCATGCCCGATTACGGATCCTATGCCGATGTGTGATGTGTACGTGCAACTACTGAACATGGAGCAGTGTGTCGAGAACCGGCGCGATGAACTCCGCGTCGACGTCCGCCACGCCAACTACTCGGCGCGCTCTGGTGGAGGCCGCGGCAACCAGCCGCCTGCTGGTGGTGGCCGTGTGGGGCCTCCTGCAGGCCGTCCAGCCGTCGCACCCGCCTCGGGTCCGGGCGGACAGACAAGGCATCACACTAATCATCCTCTAACGACTTATGATCAGCAAGTAAACAAGTCCTAGAGCATATATACTAATATAAAAGCATGCATCTATCAAATTAGCTTTCTTATTCAAAAAAATCATCTGCCTTAAGTGCTTGTTCAACTTCTTCAATTCCCCCTTCAGTTCTCCATCCCCCACTGTCGGAGTGACACTATGAGAGCACAAATTCTCCACAACCAACGGCAGATTCTGCTCCCGGGTTGCGCCCTCCCTTAAATCAATTAAGCCCGCCTTTTGAAGACTGTAAACATATTCATCCATCCACTCAAAATGCAAGCATTTCTTCAGGATCTGAAAACGGAAACATACTGAATCACCAAATCTGACAAAAACAAAAGAAATCTAGAGAAATCAAAGCAAAGGGATGCGAGAGGGCTCAGATCTAACCTTCTCCTCCTCTAGCTTGCTCTCTCATTTCACAAACTCGCGCCCACAGTTTCCATTCTTCTCCTCCTTAGTAACCAACCTAATCAGTGGCGCGATGTGTGGGCAATCAGGACATCGTTGTGGGTCACGCGCTCATGAGGATAAGTTGCGGGTCTAGCACCGACGTGGATAAGTGGTGGGTCCTGCTAAGATCAGAAAGGCCCACATAATTAAAATTGCTAGCAGCCAGTGTTAGCGTGCCTGTTGCATTTAAGGGCTAACAAGGACAATGTCGGGCCTTGGCTATTTGGGCCATAGAAAATGTCGCGCGCTAGCGATTTAGGCCAAAGACGTTGTTGTTCTGCCAATTCGATGGAAAGGCGTCGCACAGGAGCTATTGACCCCTTGAGATTTCTTGCATTTTTTCCCTGAAATGACTTCCCTGAACTCTGCTGCATAGCAAGCTTCTCCTCCGAAAACAATTTCTATGGCAGAATAACAATGATGTGTTGTTCATCTGCTGTTCTTGATGAATTGCAGGCCTAGAAAGGCAGTAGGATGGGGGGCATGTGCTTGGTGGAGGAACATGGGTGGGGAGCACCCACGATGCAGACTTGCCTTCCTGATGAAATGCCAGGCGTATGAGTGCAGGTAGATCAAAACTCAAGTTGGTGACTGTCAATGTAGGAGTACTATGCTTTCCAGTCATAATTTTTTCTGTACTCCTTGTGGTAATTCAAGATTTCAAGTATATTCTGCTAGTGAGAATACCAAGTTCTTAATTTCCTCCACCTAGTGAATTTATAGCTATTGGGTACAGTGAAGAGGCTACAGTATTATGTAAAGATTCATAGAAACATGAAAATAAGAACAGTGGGCAATACTGTGGCATATTGCACTGGAACTGCACTAGATCCTAACTGGCAGCAAAATTCCTTGAATTCAGTTATCGCCTTACTATTGTTAAGAAATTCATTAGCTAGTAACAAATGGGCGACTAGTGATTATAAGCAAGATATTATTTCTAGGTGCAAAATTGGCACGAGCAAACAATGTTTACTGTATTAAGAACTGACCAACTTAAAAACTTCGAAGTTATCTTGATGTTGTCTTGATGAGGATAGGTAAGATGTCTTAACGTTCTGAGACCAAAATAAATAAATTGGTGAATCACTATAAATGTCATTCTTCTACCAAGGAATATTTCAGACCTCAGACAGCTTGCAACACAGGTAACTCTGGAACGTCATGTCCTTAGTTAAATCTGAAAAGGCATTCTTCTGTATTCTTCAATATCATTGGCTTGTGTCTTTCATAGAAGCCACTGCTAACAAATCTGAAAAATACTAAAGTTGTAAACTCGAGAAGCCCTCGTAAAAATAATCAACTCAGCATGAAACATCACTTTCTTTGCAGCACTAAGGAAGTCCAACATGGTCATTTAGGTATCTCTATTCTATAATGATATATATAGCTAGATATATTTCTGCTGAATATAGACAGACTGTTACAGAATCAAACATACATATATTGCTCTCATATCCTTATTGCATTTCTTGCATGAGCAAGATATTGTTAGTACTACTACTGTTGTATGTTAGTAGCAAGATATTGCATTTTTTCGCATAAGCAAGTGGAGTAGCAGTTCTCTCTGTCTTATAATTGCATAAACATTATAATCATGATATCGAATACATAGATGTTCTCGGTCCATAAAAAAGTTATTACATGTCCAGGTTTGATATTGTCCGACTGATAAAAAAACAGTTCTTTTCTTTTAAATAACTAACGTCTTGAGAGCACTGTCATGGCCATGTTGTAAACAGAGCTGGAGCTAGTCTCTTCCAGGTCCATGCGCGGCTTGGCATTCACGGCCAGTAGGGAACTATCGCCAAGTGGATATGCCTTGTGTTTACAACTTTGTTGCTCCTCCAATATTTCAAATCTCACTAACCTATCTGATCCTCTCACCCTGTTTGTCTCAATAAAACACATGATATTAGGAACTCAACACATGCTACACATTCCAGGGGGAATAGCAAATATTAACTTTGATCTCTCTAGAGGCACTTATCCTTGGTCATATTAGGGGCTACAGATTTTTCTTCTTGCCTTCACAGTGTTCTTTGCTCATTAGAAATATTTATACAAGTAGTTGTCACCCATGCAATGACCTAATCGACTACTTCACATATACATGACTCAACCACCTAACAAACTAGAACATGCATATAGTTATTCCCGTCCATCTAGAATTCTAGACTCATCCACCACAAACTAACTTGGTGCCAGCCTAATTAAGCTTCAAGAACAATATTGTTATCTGAGAAGTTTTGTTATTCTGTCAAGATCACTTTACCACTATAGGTACGTATTATCAGCAATGCCCTATTGGTTTTGTACATGAGCTATATTCTGTTTTATTGTAGGTCAGCACGGACCTAGATTTGATAAGTTACTTGTACGTATATTATTTGTGTGTGGACCATCAGGTGGACACTTCTTTCATACTGAAAGCTCTTCACATCCGATATGTAGCAGTGTTGCAAATGTCTAAGACCGTGTAAAACTTTATCTAATAACCATGTAAAACTATCGTAGTAATTCTTCTCTACTAATTTGGTAATTGGTATGAAAAATCATCGAAATATTTAAAAATGAGATTTTATTTTGAATCTATCGTCGAAATAAACTTAGCGATATATACGGATCGCTAGCTAATCATTTAGAAGATACTTAATTTGGCAATTAATGTGATTATATCACCCACGAGGTAGCACACTTTTATATGCATGCATGTGCTCTCCCTATAGAAAAAAACACATGCAAATTGGACACCCCATGAGAGCACTTGAATGGGGCTCTTTCATATAGTTGTGTCCAAACAGGAATTAAGACCATCTGATTTGACAAACTAGAATCATATCCCGCACATTGCAGTGGGTATTGTAACAGTCCATGTTTGTAATAGTGTAATTTGCATTCATGAGCATCATGTATTTTCTCTAAGAAAAATTTGCTAATTAAAATGAAGTGGAATTGCTTAAATTGCTTTAACCTACTGAAAGAACAAGCTATGCCCGAATGTCGCCTAGAGGGGGGTGAATAGGCGATTAAAACTTTTTCTAATTAGGTGCTTGATAATTGCGGAATAAAACTATGTATTTAAATTAACAAGCCAACAACCTAATTACTAGGCTCACCTATGTGCACCAACAACTTATGCTAAGCAATTTAAGCAACAAGGTGATAGCTATAGATAAGAACTTCAAGCACGAAGGCTATCACAATGTAAATTGCATAAGTAAAGCTCGGGTATAGAAATAACCGAGGCACGCGGAGACGAGGATGTATTCCCGAGTTCCTCCTTGTTAAGGGAGTACGTCTCGTTGGAGGGGTGTGAGCTCGCCACAAGAGGCCTACTCAAGATACCACAAAGGCCTCACCCTATTCTCCAATGAACCTCACCCAAGGGATTGGTTCACCTTCCACTATCGGAATCCTTCGGGGCGGATTCCGGAGCCCTTTACAACTTCTCTTGGGGCACACACTCACAACTCAATTGGGGGCTCCCAAATTCGTGCCGAAGCTTCACAACTCGAAGTCTTCGCGGCACCTCCAACCGTCTAGGGTACACAATGCACCCAAGAGGCAACAAGCTCTTGGGAATACAATGCACCCAAGAGTAACAAGCTTCTCAACCTTCAACTTCACGTATCACCGTGGAGAGAGCAACCCGATGCAACAAATGCAAAAAGGCAAGAGCATACAAAGTGCTCAAATCCTTCACTCTCAAATTCCAACCAAGAAACAAATGCTTTGGGTGGAATAAGAGAGGAAGAACAAAGGGGATGAACACAAAGCGACCCCAAATCTAGATCCACAAGGTTCCCCTCACTTAAAGGAGATTTTGATTGGTGGAAAGGTAGATCTAGATCTCCTCTCTTGAAACCCTAAATTTGGGCAAGAATCATTGGAGGGGAAGAGAGGAATCAAGCTCACAAGGATTAGAACAAAGGGGAAGAGCAAGAACAAGTGAGCAAGGTGTGTCACCAGGTTTTGGGGGGAAGGACGCTTTTTATAGCCTCCCCCAAAAACTAGCCGTTGGAGCCTGTCCAGGCCGGAGACTCCGGAGTAAGTGACCGGAGACTCCGGCCTGCTGGGTCATCGGGGAGGCCGGAGATTTCGGTCCTTGGGGCCGGAGACTCCGGCCAGGCCGGAGACTCCGGGCACCCTCCGGGGGAGCTCCGGACCCCTATCCAGAGGCGCACCACACAGATGCAAATGGGCTGAGAAAAATGAGGGCCGGAGATTCCGGGTCCTCGGGCCGGAGACTCCGGTCCTGCTCCGGGGGAACTCCGGACCCCTATGCAGTACCGCACCACAGCAGACACAAACGGCAGCGAAAAAGAGGGACCGGAGACTCCGGTCATTTGGGCCGGAGACTCCGGTGTTGCCGGAAACTCCGGACCAACTCCGGGGTAGATCCAAAGGCAAATTCAAAGCCCCATAACTTTTGCATATGAACTCCGTTTTCGATAATCTTGGACTCGTTGGAATCGTCACAACGAGCACAACAAGATTATGCAGAGAAACATCATAGTTTAACAAGATATTATAAAATCAAATGGGGAAGTTTAAAAACTCTTTTTCGCAAACCAAAAATGCCACATCTTTTGCAATTGAAGTCCGAATAAAGTAGAACCAATTTTGTTGGAAAGAGGACGACAAAAGCAACCTTTGTAAAAAGGCAAACAAGCAATGGAGATTTTGCAAAGAGATGGAAGAAATACATATTCCGCACGGATGAACTGGCAAACTCTCCAATACCGAAAAACACAAAAGAAGACGCAAATGCAAACCGTTTTCGGTGACCTTGGCTTTGTCATGACAAGCACCAAGACCACACCACGATAAGATCCAAATAAGAACCAATAAAGATGATTGCATGGATGCAAAGGTTTGAGCTCTCCACGAACGATACGATCACAATACTCGGTCGAGAGCCCCTCTTGATAGTACGGATATCTATCCTATAACCCGGTGTAACATCCCAAGATTTTCAATTTTTTTGAAAATTCAGAGGGATCAAAAACTTTTTGTTGTTTAAGTTTTAAAACTCAAAATCATGCATGGCATTCATCAGCATCATGTGTTTGTTGCATTTAAATTGCTTGAATTAATAAAGCACAGCCGGAGAATTTCGTGTCGCAAGATTTTAGATCTGACGGAGTAATACTTCGATTACTCTTCAACCATCCAACCAAATCAGGTGAAATTTTTACAGGAGGTATATGTCGTCAATACCTACAACTTCTCCGAAGAAAGTTTTTCGATTTGAGTTACGCATCTGTTTCTAAAAACAGATCTATTCAACCCAATCAGGAAGAGCCACGTGTCATCCTCGTCACCAACTCGTCAGCTACCGCGTGCCAGCCATGTCAGCGCACTGTCAGTGCCTAGTCAGCATCCACGTCAGCCCAGCATTTCTGTAATTTCGGCCGAATTGATTTAATCTGGCAGTTTTACAGAAAAGACCCTAAAACTTCAAACCATCATAACTTTTAATGGCTTGGCCAAATTTAATGAATTTTATATTTTTGAAAACCTCAGGATCTGTAGATTATTTTAGACATATTAGTTTTCAGTTTTTCCCTAGTTTAAATTATTCAAATTTCAAATGTGTAATTTGAGTAATTTTGGCATAACTTTAGTTTAAAAATAGATTTTTGGGTAAATCCAATTGGATTAGTTTTGTATAGTTGTCCTCTGTCCAGTAGGACCTTTCCCAAAATTTATAAAATGTTTTGAGTCCTTGTTTTATTTAAAATTGTGTTATGTCCTTTTTGGGAGTTTGAAATGATTTTATTATTGTTTTAAATGTTTTCTTTAGGGAAAATGTTTGGTAATTTAGCCCTCTGTCCAGTATAACCAAATCCCATTTTAGTTGAACCATTTCATCATGAAAATGTTGAAATTGCTTTAAAGTCTTTTAGTGGCTTGTGTTGCAAACTTTGACCTAGTTTGCAATTTGACCATATCCAAATTGTACACCTTGGACCTTTGACCTACCAGGACCTCATTACAATAATTATTTTTGTATATTGAATTATGTGATGAACTTGGACTATCAACCTTGTTGTTTTATTGTTGTCCATGTTTGATGTTGTGCTTGTTTTATTGTTTGTTGGGTGGTTATTTATTGTTGTTTGTTTATATTGTTTAGATTGAACGGAGAGATACGACTTACGTTGAAAAGAGTGTGTGAGCAACGACAAGTTTCAAAAGGCAAGTGATACTCCAGCATAAATGACCTACTATTTTACTATATTGCATTGTAGACTATTTTCCAGTAGCATGCATGATAGCTGTTTTCAATAAAGTAGATTGGCTTGCTGCAGAAATGAATTGTTTTGTGGTAGATGAGTTAAGAAAAATTCTACTAAATTAATCAATCACCTGGGTGGATTTGGAGTTGCTCTATTGGTGGTTCAAAGTTGAGTGGCTGCTCAGGCCCAGTTCTGCGGGTACCTGAGTACGTGCACTTGTGCTCGCCACCCAGGGCCTCGAGATTTCATGTCACTCCGTGTCTAGTTTACTTCCTGTGCAGCCACTTGGTACTATGGCTCTGCCTTGACTAAGTAAGTTCTAGGAACCTGATTCCGGCAGTTCGCAGCGGATGAATGTCTTGTATGGGTCTGCCAGAGGAACAGGGGACTGTTTCCCAAAGGTCTCGTCTTCATCTTCACCTTTCCTTATCACTTCAAGAAGGTCAAGGACAGAATGGGTTGATGAAGTCAAGTGGTGAAAGTGTCACAAACTCTCGAGAGTAATAAAACTAAGATCTTAGCCGTGTCCTCGGTTATGGACAATTTGAGTAACTAAGCAAGGTGGTCGACAGAAAAATCTCATTCATTCCAATTTCTAAATTAAAAATTTGATGGGAGAACATGGGGGATTTGAGACACTGGTGCGCCCAGGAATGTCTCCTAAGTTTTGGAAATAAAGAAATGATTTTTGAAAGTATAGGATGAAATTTTGCTTTGCGCAAGAGCCTGTCAGCTCCACCAGCCAAATATGCATGTAGAAGTTAGAAGTTTGCCTTTATGAGTCCACAAGTATCATTTGCCAGATCCATTCCAATGGTTCTGACCAATTTTTGGCTGCAACGCTTTTACCATTGCAGGTTCGTCTGACGATGAGTAAGGGACGCTATAGGTTTCGAGTCTGCAACCAACATGTCTGCCTGTGGCGCATGAAGATGATGAGGGCTCCATGCTATTTATTGTTTTCCGCTGCTGAGTTTTGTAATATGCTAGCCTTGTGCTATGCAATTTGTAATGTTTATTTTTCTGGATCATACGTTGTAATAGAATTTTGATGCAATGTATGATACTTCATCTTAAACTGTGGTGCTAGCTATTCGATCCAGGGACTAGCACAATAACACAGGGATCTTGGCCTATTTTAAAAAGGCAGGATCGCTACAGATGGTATCAGAGCATTGTGTTGCCTGTAGGTTCGAAACCTTAGGTTTGGATTAGAACTAGGAAAAGACCAAAAATTGAAAATCTATTTTATTCAAAGGGAAATATTTGCAAGTTACCTTTTCTTATACTCTCATCTAATATTCACCTTCTAAGACATCTTTCCACATTTCAAATGACCCTTATTGGTGCTCAATTGATGTCAAACCGATGAAGATCCCCACAAGACAGTTCCTCCACATTGAAGGTCAAAGAATAACTTGAAGAAATTCCAGAAAGAGATAGATGAGACCACCACTTTAGTTACTTTGTTAGAACAACGATAACGTGATAGTATATTGATCATACTTAGTTGGTATGACAATGCTAGGTTGTTTGTTAGTATTTGAACCATGTTGCTTGATGCTTGCTAGATGTTGTTTGTAAAATGTATTGCCTTGTTCTGCTTGTTTGGGTAGGAATATTTCTCTTAGTATCCCTCTATCTCTACTCAGCCATGCTAAACTAAGCAGATGTCCCAGCCAAATCCCAACAACCCGGTGATGCTTACACTACAACAGTTAGTAGATGCACAGAAACAGTTGAATCAGCTGGTGACCCAAAACCAAGAAGACAATAAGAACATTCCAGCACCATCTCCTCCTCAAGTGGATATGCTGATCAGATTCTTGAAGCTTCGACCAGGAAAGTTCTCAAGAACTGAAGAACCTATTTTGGCCGATGATTGGCTTCGTTCGGTAAATAAGGATTTAGTGACCATCGGATGCACAGATGCTGAGAAGGTTAGATTCGCATCACATCTACTAGAAGGACCTGCAGCAGACTGGTGGGACAGTTACCAGATCACTCATCCCCTCAAGGAGATGACATGGGATTTGTTCCAAGAAGGATTTCGTGATGCACATATTTCATCAGGAGTGATGAAACTGAAGAGAGAAGAATTTTTGGAGCTTCGACAAGATGACCGAAATGTAATAGAATACATGAATGAGTTCAATAATCTGGCGCGCTACGCACCGGATGATGTTGATACAGATACTAAGAGGAAAGAAAGGTTCCTAAATGGTTTGAATGACAAACTATCCATTCTATTGACAGTTGCCTATACTCCTGACTACCAGTCACTGGTTGACCAAGCTATAGTCTTGGAAAGCAAACTGAAGCAAGTTGCAACCAAGAAGCGAAAGCTTCAATTGGAAAGCATCACCCAGAACCACAGCAGGAATGGTGCACTTCATATGATGAACATGTTCAGTTTGAGTTCAACCATCAAGAAGACAACAACCACCATTGCCATGGTATTGATGAACATGACCTTCAGGGAGTAAATGACCATCAAATCAACCATGACCACCATAGCCCCGCCCATACTGAAGAGGTTTATGACCTTGGAGATGAGTACATTATGGGAGAAAATAGTAGTCAGAACACCCACCCCAAACCCAACAGGAAAGACCTCAGTCAGGTGGAGTGTTGCAAATGTAAGAAAATGGGACACTATTCTTGGGACTGTCCACAAAAGAAGATTAGCATTGGGACCAAGCCAATTCAATTCCGAAAGGGACATGTGTTCTCTATAAACAGTGAGAGAGTTCTCAAGAGACCAAACCCAGTTATTGAAGAATTGTTGATCAACTAAGGTTTTGCACGAGTACTTTTCGATGCTGAGGCTACACATTCATTCATATCAAAAGACTTTGTGAGTAAAAATAAGATATCCTATCAAGGGATTAGAAGACCCATCAGAGTAAGCTCTACAGAAGGGAAGAGACCAGCAAACGCGGTATGCCCAAACATGACCTTGGAAATTGAGACACATAAATTTCCAAGCGAGTTGTTTGTGCTAGACTTGCAAGGCTTGGATATAATCATAGGCAAGGACTTGATGTCCAGGTATGAAGGTCAGATAGATCATGCTAGTAAAGCTGTCACACTCACCACACCAGAAAAGAAGCGGATCAGATATCAGTTTAAATCAAGAAGCAAAGAAACCAACTGAGTTTTCATGAGGAGTTTAGCCAAGAAGAAGGACCAGAGTCAATGGAAATGTTCTGAAGATGTAATAAATGCCACTAGATATATTTAGGTGGAAGAATAAGTACTGTGATGTAAGAGTGGTTGATGCCGATGTAATTTTATGCCAAAACTTTATGAAGATATATCTTTTATTGTGAAGACTACCCGACTTGTCAAGGATAGAGATATTAGCCTGAAACTGATGAGCCAAGATGACATGGAAAGCACACTCCATGAGTGGAAGATTCAGAGGAGAAGATTTAGCGTGTATAGAAGCTTTCGCAACCCAATAGTTTTGAGGTATCGATAGATTAGCTCAGGTATGTCTTATAGATTGGAAACTCTCTGTCGGACAAGTGAGATCGACCGAGTGTTAGCTTACGAGATGCACCAAACCATGTACAAGGTAATGAGTGAGTGCGACATGGATTGGCCCCCATGGTGAATACTCATATCATTCACTCTTGTTATGAGGAATGGTAAGTCTTAAGTGACAAACCTATAGAGAGTCGACGATGAGCCTAAACCACATGGATATTATGACCCTATGTGAGGCAAGTGTTGACTATACGTAAGCTATACGGTGAGATTAAACCCCAGCTCTTGTGAAGAAGAAGAGATCCTACAAATGGAAGTGTTGACCAACCATGAGAGTTCCGTTAGAAATGGTGTAGTGCTTGCACTGAAGAAAGTGAACCAGGAGAAACAACATGCCAATGACAAATCAGAGAGGGATGACATGACGTTGTGAAATCCTCTCATCTTGCACTTTTGGTGGACCCAAAGAGTAACCTTCAGTGTCCGAAGTTACTTGAAGAGACACCCAACTATTGGAAATGAAGCCTATGATATAAGGATCCACACATTTCCATATGGACCCTAGCCCGAAGACAAAAGCTCAAGACTACCTACAAAAGTTTCTTTTAAGGGTGGTAGCCCACCCATTTGACTAAACCCAGAGATCCCAAACCTATCTTTCTTTCTAGCCTCTTCGAATCTCGGGACGAGATTCCTCTTAAGGGTGGTAGTGTGTAACATCCCAAGATTTTCAATTTTTTTGAAAATTCAGAGGGATCAAAAACTTTTTGTTGTTTAAGTTTTAAAACTCAAAATCATGCATGGCATTCATCAGCATCATGTGTTTGTTGCATTTAAATTGCTTGAAATAATAAAAGATTTCAAAATTTAAAATATATTTTATTAAGAGACATAAAGGGTGCAAAGTAACCCTAGTCAATATTCTAAATAATCTAATTTTATTTGTTGGCAAAGATAGTACCATAATTTTGTATTTTGAATAAGCTTTCCAAAAAGTATTTTTCTGATTTTTTTTCTGAAATGTTTTGGTTCAGTTTTGAATTTCAAAAAAAAAAAATCGGATAGGCCGGCCGGCCATAGCTAGCCAGCGACCGGCCCAGCAGCTACCTAGCACCACCGGCCCAGCACCATCGATCGATCTCCCAGCTCGAGACGTTTTCCAGAACGAACACGAGTCGTTCCGTACCGAAACCAACTCCCGTAAAACCTTCTGATCCGCTCTGATTTCTTCTCAATTTGCTACCAAACTCCGGCTATAAATAGCCAGCTACCCCACACCACATCTCCCCTAAAAATCCCCAATTTTCCGCCGCTAGGCTGCCTAATTTTCGGCCTCCAACTGTAAACTTCGATTTTAGATCTCGTTTTCATCTTCTACTTGTCACGGTTGGAGCTTTGCTCGTATGCTGATTCTTCCTTCGCGAGAGTTGTAGATCTTGTCGAGATCTTTCCATCCCGATAAAGATCACCACTTTTCATCAAGCACAGCCGGAGAATTTCGTGTCGCAAGATTTTAGATCTGACGGAGTAATACGTCGATTACTCTTCAACCATCCAACCAAATCAGGTGAAATTTTTACAGGAGGTATATGTCGTCAATACCTACAACTTCTCTGAAGAAAGTTTTTCGATTTGAGTTACGCATCTTTTTCTAAAAACAGATCTATTCAACCCAATCAGGAAGAGCCACGTGTCATCCTCGTCACCAACTCGTCAGCTACCGCGTGCCAGCCACGTCAGCGCACTGTCAGTGCCTAATCAGCATCCACGTCAGCCCAGCATTTCTGTAATTTCGGCCGAATTGATTTAATCTGGCAGTTTTACAGAAAAGACCCTGAAACTTCAAACCATCATAACTTTTTAATGGCTCGACCAAATTTAATGAATTTTATATTTTTGAAAACCTCAGGATCTGTAGATTATTTTAGACATATTAGTTTTCAGTTTTTACCTAGTTTAAATTATTCAAATTTCAAATGTGTAATTTGAGTAATTTTGGCATAACTTTAGTTTAAAAATAGATTTTTGGGTAAATCCAATTGGATTAGTTTTGTATAGTTGTCCTCTATCCAGTAGGACCTTTCCCAAAATTTATAAAATGTTTTGAGTCCTTGTTTTATTTAAAATTGTGTTATGTCCTTTTTGGGAGTTTGAAAATGATTTTATTATTGTTTTAAATGTTTTCTTTAGGGAAAATGTTTGGTAATTTAGCCCTCTGTCCAGTATAACCAAATCCCATTTTAGTTGAACCATTTCATCATGAAAATGTTGAAATTGCTTTAAAGTCTTTTAGTGGCTTGTGTTGCAAACTTTGACCTAGTTTGCAATTTGACCATATCCAAATTGTAAACCTTGGACCTTTGACCTACCAGGACCTCATTACAATAATTATTTTTGTATATTGAATTATGTGATGAACTTGGACTATCAACCTTGTTGTTTTATTGTTGTCCATGTTTGATGTTGTGCTTGTTTTATTGTTTGTTGGGTGGTTATTTATTGTTGTTTGTTTATATTGTTTAGATTGAACGGAGAGATACGACTTACGTTGAAAAGAGTGTGTGAGCAACGACAAGTTTCAAAAGGCAAGTGATACTCCAGCATAAATGACCTACTATTTTACTATATTGCATTGTAGACTATTTTCCAGTAGCATGCATGATAGCTGTTTTCAATAAAGTTATATGCTATGCAAACCTGTTAGGTTAGCCACATGAATTAGATGACTAGTGACCTATATTAATTTAGTAGATTGGCTTGCTGCAAAAATGAATTGTTTTGTGGTAGATGAGTTAAGAAAAATTCTACTAAATTAATCAATCACCTGGGTGGATTTGGAGTTGCTCTATTGGTGGTTCAAAGTTGAGTGGCTGCTCAGGCCCAGTTCTGCGGGTACCTGAGTACGTGCACTTGTGCTCGCCACCCAGGGCCTCGAGATTTCATGTCACTCCGTGTCTAGTTTACTTCCAGTGCAGCCACTTGGTACTATGGCTCTGCCTTGACTAAGTAAGTTCTAGGAACCTGATTCCGGCAGTTCGCAGCGGATGAATGTCTTGTATGGGTCTGCCAGAGGAACAGGGGACTGTTTCCCAAAGGTCTCGTCTTCATCTTCACCTTTCCTTATCACTTCAAGAAGGTCAAGGACAGAATGGGTTGATGAAGTCAAGTGGTGAAAGTGTCACAAACTCTCGACAGTAATAAAACTAAGATCTTAGCCGTGTCCCCGGTTATGGACAATTTGAGTAACTAAGCAAGGTGGTCGACAGAAAAATCTCATTCATTCCAATTTCTAAATTAAAAATTTGATGGGAGAACATGGGGGGATTTGAGACACTGGTGCGCCCAGGAATGTCTCCTAAGTTTTGGAAAGAAAGAAATGATTTTTGAAAGTATAGAATGAAATTTTGCTTTGCGCAAGAGCCTGTCAGCTCCACCAGCCAAATATGCATGTAGAAGTTAGAAGTTTGCCTTTATGAGTCCACAAGTATCATTTGCCAGATCCATTCCAATGGTTCTGACCAATTTTTGGCTGCAACGCTTTTACCGTTGCAGGTTCGTCTGACGATGAGTAAGGAACGCTATAGGTTTCGAGTCTACAACCAACATGTCTGCCTGTGGCGCATGAAGATGATGAGGGCTCCATGCTATTTATTGTTTTCCGCTGCTGAGTTTTGTAATATGCTAGCCTTGTGCTATGCAATTTGTAATGTTTAATTTTCTGGATCATACGTTGTAATAGAAATTTTGACGCAATGTATGATACTTCATCTTAAACTGTGGTGCTAGCTATTCGATCCAGGGACTAGCACAATAACACAGGGATCTTGGCCTATTTTAAAAAGGACGATCACAATACTCGGTCGAGAGCCCCTCTTGATAGTACGGATATCTATCCTATAACCCGGTCTCTCAACTAACATCATGAGACCGGTGAAATAAAAGCCCTATCAAGATCATACCTTTGCCTTGCGCATTAATCCACTTGAGGTCGATGAGGACGATCTTCATCTCCTCAAGACGAACCACCTTTCTTGATTGCGCCTTGCTTGGTGAAGATTCACATGACGCTCCCCCATACACCAAGATGGGGAGAGCACTCTTCGGCATATCTTCACTTGAACTTGAGAGTTGATCAACCCGCACAAAGCCTTGATCAACCCAAAACTTTTCTTCCCTTGAGCTTGACTCCAACAAATGGAGATCAAGCAAAGCACCTTGACTCCAACACATGGAGACAAGCAAGCCAATGGACACCTACAAATATAGCTCAATGCAAATATTAGTCCATAGAGATTGTCATTAATTACCAAAACTATGCATGGGGGCAACCATGCACTTTCACCTACCTCTATTTTAATCTCCATTCAAAAAGTCTAATCAATTTCAAACAAAAATGCATGGAGCTTGTATAGTTTGATAAGAAGGCCCATGCTTATTTTCATGATGTTCAAAACAGTATTGAATCATCAAATGATTCAAAACAGTTTTGAATCATCAAATGATTCAAAAACAGGAGTTTGTATCTTGAGAATAGAAAATAAAAGGGAAAAGGTATTTCAAAACTTTTATCTCAATTTGGGCCTCTTTCCAGCCCAACCCCTTCTAACCCTCTCTCCCTTCCAGACTGTGCAGCCTGCAGTCAGACCGGCCCAGCCCAGCAGCACTCCTCGTCGTCTTCCTCAAGCGGCTCTATGCTGATGCGACCATCGTCGATCTCCAGTACGAATCGCCTCGCCACCGCGCAGCCTTCCACGACGATAAGGGTGACTTCTTTTGTGGATTCTAGGTTGCTTCTAGGTTCCACACAGCAGAAGTCTAAAAGAAGGGTGCAGATTATGGCCAGCATCCTCCCACCACAGGTTCGTTTTTGTGCATGCAGCGAGAAACTGCTCGGGAGCAGTTTCCCGAGTTTCTCAGCTCCCTCCCGAATAGTTTTCTGGAAAAACACATGTCCTTCGATGTATTTACGAGCAGAATGCCACTCCACCTCCCGATCCATCCTCTCTCTCCAGTCTCCAGCAAATCAACACGAAGAGGCACATAGCGAACGGAAAAAAAAGGAAAAACGGAGACGCCCCGATCTGGATCCCGCGGTCGCGCGCCAGTTCCCCAACCCCACCGCCGCCGGTGCCCCAACCCGCCACCGCCGGAGCCCAGCGCTGCCTCTGCGATCCGCCCACTCGCCCCGCTCTCCGTCCCGTCGATAGCCCCCATGCTTCCCCACTCGCCCCCGCGCTCGATCCCGCCACCACGCTCCGTCCTCCGCCGGATCCAGCCGCCTTCGCCCCTCGAGCTCCGTCCCTTGAGATCCGCCCCTCGAGCTCCGTCCCTCGAGCTCCGCCGCTTGAGCTCTGCACCAACCGGCAGCTCGACGATGTCGACGTCCCAAGCACCAGTAAGAACTCGATGCTTGCTGTGATGCTTGTTGTGATGCTTGCTATGATGATTGTCGATGGTACTAGTCGTGTATTTAATCGTGATGCTTGGTAGTCGATGGTGCTGCTTGGTAGTTTCCAGATAGATGGTACTACTCGTTTATTTCATGAAGATAGCTGTGATGCTTGCTGTGATGAGTGTTAATAGATATTCCATCGTGTATTTCATGTACTGCTTGGTAGTCGATGGTGCTGCTTGGTAGTATTCCAGAAGTCGTATTTCTAATAGATAAAATTAGTGCTCTCCAAATATTATATACTTATAAAATTTGGTGTATAATTGTGTTGTTCTGCGTCTAGATTGTCAAGCCGAAACAGGTGAAAGCTTGTTGGGATGCCGTAGCACATCGTGTATTTCTTGACGTGTGCATCGAAGAGGTGAATGCAAATAATCGTCCGGTGCAAGTTTTGACTCGTCTTGGTTACGAAAATTTGGTTAATAAGTTCAACGAACGCACAAAGAGGAACTATGATAAGAGGCAAATGAAAAATAGGTGGGAAACACTCAAAAAGGACTACACTGTTTGGAAGGGGTTGCTCCAACACGCATCCGGTTTGGGTGTAGATCCTGTCACTCATACCATTGATGCTAGCGACGATTGGTGGGCACATGAGATACAGGTAATGATAACTTGTTCATATGTTTTGCAATTGTGTTTCTTTTGGCATGCTCTAATAATGTTTCTTTGATATGTAGATGTGTCCAGAGGCAGCCAAGTTTCGAATAGCTCCATTGCAAGATGAGGAGGACCTGAAGATACTTTTTGACAAGAATGTTGTGACCAATGTGGCTGCTAGGGTTCCTCCCACTTCTGGGTCTAGGATCAACATTGATGACGATGGTGAAGGGTCAGGTTGTGAAGGCGAGGAGGGCCCTGTTCTTACACCTTTGCATACACGTGGCAAAAAGAAGAGAGCATGCCCATACTCGCCAACTCCCACAGGCACACCAAAGATGAGTATTGGCAGTAGCAGTGCCTCCAGGTTGGACCGTATGATGGAGATGATGGAACAGAGGGAGATAAATAAGGAGAGGATTAGGATGATGGAGGAAGAGAAGAGTAAGAATTCTGTGACATCTCCTGAACGAGTTCAAGAATCTTCGAGAGATGAGATAAGGCGGTTGGTTGCCTTAATCTATCAAGATGGAGCTACTCCTGGGAGTCCGGAGTACTTCTATGCTACACAACTTTTCCTTTTGCAGGAGTATCGTGAAATGTTTGCTTGTTTGGTGGAGGATGCAACGCCTGCCCAGAGGCTTGATTGGATTAGGATGACATGGGAGCATTATAGCAAGAAGTAGTGTTATTTGTCACGAACTATGTTATTTGCTTAGAACTTCTATTTGTCCTGAACTATGTTGTTTGCTTGTAACTTGTATATGTCCTGAACTATGTTATTTGCTTCTAACTTATATCTGTCCAGAACTATAATATTTGCTTGTAACTTCTATTTGTCCTGAACTATGTTATTTACTTGTAACTTCTATTTGTCCTGAACTATGTTATTTACTTGTATTAGTAAAGAACTATGTTGTTTGATTGTTTTTTGTCCAATTTCAGATGAATTCCTCAAATGATGATTCTGATGACGAGTTTGACATGTGTGTTCTGCTTGCGGCCTGTATTGCTGAGAATGAGAAGGTTCCTTATGCGGCTAGAAGATTGCCTTTGCTGACAGGGATACGATGGGTTGAGGAGAGGATGAAGGATCCAAAGAAATTCTATAAGTGTTTTAGAATGAGGAGGTCAGTTTTTAAAATGCTGCACCACATTCTTGTTCTTAAGTATGGCCTCGAGTCTACCTCTCAGATGTCCAGTATGGAATCACTAGCTCTATTTCTGTATATGGTGGGGGCACCTGCGTCTAATAGTCAAGCTGCAGATCGTTTTGAGCGTAGTGTTTCCACCGTCAGGAACAAGTTTCATCATGTGTTAAACTGTGTAGACCGTATGGCGGGTGATTATATTAGACCTAATGATCCAACTTTCGTCGAAGTTCATGAGAAACTACAATAATCTAAATTTTGGCCCCATTTCAAAGATGCCATTGGAGCCATTGATGGAACACACATTCCTGTCACGGTTGCTGAGAGCCTAAAGGTACAATACACTAATAGTGACGTGGGCATACCCTCTGGGCACCCCACCATTGGCATACCCGGTGCAGCTCAACCGAAGATGTATTTGGAGTCCCAAATGAAGCCCAAGAAGCTACTAATGATTTCTTAGCCCACAAGACATGTAAACCCTACCTGGCTGCATATATAAAGCCAGGTAGGGGCACCCTTTAGGGGAAACCAAACAGACGGGACACACCACACCCGCCACCGGCGGCAACCTAGAGGAGATCCAATCTCCACCACCATAGCCTTCGGGTCACCTGGTAATCGTCATCATCAATACAGATCAGACAAGCAGGATGTAGGTCTTTACCTCACAATGAGGGGCCGAACCTGGGTAAATCTTGCTTGTCAGCCGTCCAATACCACCAGCGCGCCAACTTCTCCCTCTATACGAAACCTAAGGATGCTATCCGAGGGATTTGCCGTGGTAAACCCACGTTAAATAGGAAAGGTTATACAAGTCAGAATGTGTTGGCCATATGTGATTTTGACATGAGGTCCACATTTGCTGTTGCTGGATGGGCTGGATCTGTTCATGATACACGTGTATGGACTGATGCTCGGCCCCATTTCGACAATTATCCACACCCTCCTACTGGTAATCTCTTAGCATATAAAATATCTACAAAAATATATTTTCTAATATAGTTATGTTCTAATATATATTGCTACTTGTAGGAAAATACTATCTTGTTGACTCTGGATATCCAAACAGAATTGGTTAACTCGCCCCATTCAAAGAGCAACGCTATCATGTTCCGGAGTTCCAATCGGCACCTCCAAGAAACATGATGGAGAGATTCAACCATCTTCATTCATGTTTGCGCAATGCTGTTGAAAGAGCATTCGGCGTTCTTAAGATGAAGTGGCGCATTCTGCTTGGAATACCACATTTTCCTGAGACCCTCACACAAACGAAGATCATCACTGCGTGCATGTGTTTGCACAACTTCATCCATGACAGTAAGCTATATGATCAGCATTTCCACACCTATGAGCGAGCCGCATATGTTCACGAGGATAGCGCATCTTTTATTGGCGGAACCGCTCCCTCATCATCTGATAGCTTCATGGGTGCACTACGACAGAGCATTGCTCAAGGAATAGTAGCTTGAGATATTATTTTTATTGTAATTTCGAGATCATTATGACATTTCTATTATGTATGCATGTACTAAATTAAATGATACCATTTCTATTGTAATTTCGAAATCACTATGACATTTTCATATTATTTTTATTTCGTATCTACTAAAACCTAGCATATGTTGCTATATATTGCTTTATTATGTGCAACAAACAAATTCAAGGGTATAACAGACATCTCAGAACTTATCATACCAAATAAGCAAAACAATACAAGCTGAAAAGAAGTCTCCCAGACAGTTTCTGACAGTTTCTGCCCACAGCAATTTCTCCCCACCGGAATCCAGAAACTGGCTTCTGCATAAGCAGAAGTTTTAAAGAAGTGGCCCTAAGAACCCCGAGATGCCGTCCCCATATTGTTCACTCCTCACTCGCCCCGACCTAGCTCTCTGCTCTCCCTCTGCTCAATCTCGCGTGCCGCCCAAACCGTGGCCGCAGCCGTCGCTTATCGCCGCCATGTCCGACCAACCCTGACGAATCCAAGACCACCAAGAGCTCCGCCGCTGCATTTTCTACCTCCCCACCGAGTCTTGCGTGCTGGGACGCCGGGAGCTTAGCGAATCGAGCTCGTCATCTCGAGCTCGGGCCGCCGCCGCCGTCACGGTCGACGTCGTCTCCGTCCACCCCGGGATGAACCGAGATGTCCAGGAGATCCTCCTCGCCGTCGTCTTCCTTCACCCCGATGAACCTGTGCCGAGACGCTCAGAATCAAGCGGTCAAGGTCTTCTTCTAAAACTCCGACCAGTGGCCGCCGCGATGGATCTCGACGTCTCTGACCTCCCCTGATCCCTCCGAGCCCTTCATCGCGTTCAGGGTGAACTACTGGTGCTCTAGTACCTCTCCTCCCTCTTCCTCCCTCTCTGAGTCGCTCTGCCTCCGAGCGCCACCGTGGGAACGCGTCACCGGAGCTTCTCCGGTGACCACAAACTAGCGGGGCTTGACAAAAACTATTGGGTGGGCACCCTTGACATTCAAGCCGGCCTCAACATTGAACACATCCACCAATTTGTAACTTTATGGGATTTGCTCTCCAACACCTTCCTCACTCCCGGAGTTCGCAGAACAATTTAATCTTTAATCATCCATCTATGTAGTATGGAAATGCAAAAGTAGTAAATAGAAGTAAATTTTCCTGAACAATTTGCATAGATAATATAAAGTATCTTAAAACATCAAACTTCCTCTAAACTCTAGTACTGCACCATAGCAACATTGCTTCGAGCTCACAACTCCAAGTGAAAAGTCCAATTAAAATCTGCCCAATCGGCTTCATCATCAAGCTGATTCTCTCCACCTTCAATGTCGCTTCCAATGTCCTAAGAAACAACATACTAGTTGTAAGCCATGACATATCAGTGATAATATATAGTAATGTATTTATTTTTAAGAAACACATGAACATACTACAAAATAGTACCGATAATTTATTTAATTTGATAACTGTAAAGTTTTGAAATTCTAATAATGTCACTAAATTTCGCGTTCTCTAATCTGGGAGCTTGTCAAGAGCAACTGCTTCTAGATTAAGCAGTTCGACAACATCAATGCCAAGGTTTAGTTCAGCAAGAAGCCTAACAACCTCTACCAGCGAATGTACTTATCATTTCATATACATTTTTAATATGTGTAATGCATTAGGTTACATATTATGCTGCAGCCATACATAGCCTCGTCACCGGGATAAAGGGAGGAGTCTAATCTACCAAATATGAAGATACCATATAACAATACACCGGTGTTTTACTTTACTATCTCCTAGAATGACATTAATGAAAAGCTTCCAAATAAATTTATTTATGCATGTGGATGTCCCCTTCAACTTCCTAGTTGCATGCTTACCAGTTTTGAGTTCTAAATAATCAATCAGGTTGTTAGGCATGGGAAGAATGTTCATTTATCAAGCTCCATATTGACCATCAAATTTATTGTGACTTCTTTTACGAAATTGTTTTCTTACCGGTTCAGCTCCATATTGATTATCGCCGTCGTCATGGTATTTGTATTCAGAATCATATGAGTCCTACATATGAAACAGAAATAAACATTGAATAAGTTGTTGTAGATAAATATAAAAAGTTACTTTAGAATTATAAAGTTTCTATAACTCTACACTTGAAGTTGTCACTTTTGTTTGTTACCATTAGATAGCTTGGTGCTAAACTTACCGACTCATGTTGAGCACCTTCCCGCATTAGAGCATCAAAGTCTAGACCTCCTTGATTAGTTAAAGCCTATGCAAATACATAATCAGCACAACTTCATTGTTATATACTCCTATTTACAAGAGAAGTAAAATTTACCCGGACAACATGTGACATGTGTCACGCCTCTTAGTTGTTCATTCTCCGGTCGCAATTTGCGATTTTCCCTCTGTGGACGCTCATTTTCACTAGCAGATTGTTCTGAATGTGATAATCTGACCCTTGTTGCCTTAATACTGGACTTCTCTACTTTGTCAAATGCCTCATTAGCAATCCCTAGCCTGCCATGCGGTGTTCTGCCAGTTTTTTCATAAATGACAGATCCATCAAATTCTGGGTGCTTCTCTACCCAATGTGGCCCATACAGATCAGACATTCCATCGTTGATTTTTTTCCTATTTCGAAGACACAGAATCAATAAGTAAATGAAGATAGACAGAAGAGTAGTGCAAAATAGAATTGATAGAACTATGTAGAGAAATTAGTTGTACTCAAATAATAAAACTCGTAAATTTGATGATATCAGCCTAGGCGCATACCAAAGTTTAAGGGAAATTGCAACTAAATTGCAGGATCTACACATGCACATTCTCGAATATGAAAGGTGTAGAACTAGCAAAGACTAACCCAACGATCAGAGGTTTTTTGGCTACACATTGATCCATGGCTGTTCCCTCGCTTCAATCTGTGTGTGTGTTGCCAAGCACCGGCAAGTCCTGGGTCTTTGCTCAAGTCTATCACCACTTGAAGTCTTGGATCTAGGGGTTCTAGCCTTTCCGGCTTGTGAAGTTGACTGAGATGACCCATTAGCTCCAACTGAGGCAGTGGCGGATCCATTTCGATTAGGTCTTGAGACAGGTCTATGATTCAGGCGCCTAGTCGTCCTGTTTGCAAGGTAAGTTTGCATGATCATTAGTAACAATATGGAAATGAGAACTACACCATTGGGAAAGAAATATATGCAGATTAAATGGAACACAACATTCCATAACAAGTGAACTGAACTGTTATGTGGGGCACCCCCTATAGGCGCAGGGTTTAGCCAGCCGAAACCAGGCTAGGGCTGGCAACCGATCCAGTCAAGGATTTAGTCCCAGTTAATTAAAGGAATAGTCACGTAAGGAGAGTCTTAGTTGAGTACGTATAGGATACGAGTTTGTAAAAGGAAAATATGGGTCGTTCTCTGTTTGGAGTCTGTAAGGCTAACCTCTATATAATGAGGCAGCCACATTGAAGTCTATCAAGAAATAATCAATAAAGTTCTAGTTCTCTAACCTCTGCTCTCTTCCTACCCCTGCTATCGTCTGCTACAGCCAGCCACGGCTCCCCCCCCCCACCCCCCCCCCCCCCCCCCCCACCCCCTATAGCCCTGCGCAGCAAGGGCCCCATCGCCAACCCGCCCACCAGGGCTCGACTCCTGCATAAGGTGGAATTTACTTCCACGCCTCGTACTTGTTTACAACAATTCCACTGTGTGCTAGTGCCTGGTAGAAGTCTAAGCAGAAAAATGATACGTCTATGCCGGGCTGAAAAGGCAGCCTGGACTGTAGAATTAAACGTACACAAAGCATGTACCAGGTTTTGCAGTTAGTTAAAGGCCATAAAAAGTCAGAGAAGACATGGAAACACAATCATTAACAATAGAAAGAACAAATTACAGAGCTAACTGGAAAAACCATTCCAAGTTAGTTACGGTGACTGTTGTTTGTTCTAGTGGATATAACTAAATACCCAAGTACTGAAATTTCAAGGGGCAAACTTTTACGTATAGGGGTAACAGAGACAGATTAACTGGTCAGTTGGAATACCTACAACGAACCGCCTTATATTGGTCTACGAAGCCAACAGAACTGGCAACCCAGTTAAAGAATCCAAAGAGGAAACACCTGAGTTCTTCATGCATTTTCGCACGCAATTGGTGCAGCTCCTACTTAACAATAACTGACTGCTCTAACGGAGAATGGCGCTTCTTGCCTGAATCATAGTGCAGCTGTCAGATATAGCACTCCAGTGAGGCAGTATGCCACAAAGCCACATCCCTAAATTATCTAGAGTACTTGGCAAGTTCAGTTTTTGGAATTCTGACCAGCATCCCATATAACAACTTACCAAGTACCGCACACACCCCAGTTTGTCCACACCCAGAAGCAAATCTATACATACATACATAGCACCAGATTGGCCAGGATGGAGAGAGGGCAGCAACGGAGAGGAGCACTGACCGAGGTCGCCGCCGCGCTTGGCGGAGTTGTAGTCGGAGTTGTCGGTGGCGGCGGCCTCGAACTTTAGCTCCCCGGCGAAGATCTGGTCGCGGAGGGCGCGGGCGAGGTCGGCGGTGTCGTCGCGGGTGGTGGCGGAGATGGCGACGCCCTCGGGGTCCCGCCACGAGGCCTTGCGCCGGGAGGGGACCCCTCGTGCTTGATAAGGATGTGCGACGCCCGCATCCTCTACTTCTTCCCCTCCTTGCCCCCTCCGTCCCCCGGCTTCCGGCCGGCGCCCGGCGGCCGTGCTTCTGCTGATGCTGGTGGTGGTTGTGGCGATCGCGGGAGGGAGGAGGGGTTGTCCTGTCACGCCCTCATCAACACTGATGGCGGACGACGAGGCGCTGGAGCCAGCTGGAGGGGAAACGAACCACTAGCACAAATTGGATTTCGAGTGCAGGGCGCTAAACAAGGATTTCCAGTCGTTCACCAAACCCCGACCCAGTGTCACACGTTCTCCAGGTCCGAAGGGATCCAGTGCCCAACTACCGACTCCTCTCGGAATTGCGTTATCGGAGCCGAGCCAGAAATAGTCGTTAGTGGACACCTACCACTTTTAACCGATGATCTTCACCAACTTGGATTTGGTTCTCTCGCGAAACCGGAGAATCAAGAAATAAATACTTCCCATTCCGATTCTTTTTTAGTTCCCAAGATATAATTTCTTTGTTTTTGGCAAGAGCGGTGGGTGACAACGTACAAGACTAGATAGGTTTGGGCCACGCGGTGCAACCCGCCACAGCCAGCTCCATCTGGTTTTAGCAATCGGTTAGCAAAACAACGCAACTAAAAAGCAAGCAGACAAGCTCATCGGTGCCAGGAACTAGCGGAAAGCCAGTTCGCAAGCTATCGGTTTAGGTTTCCGGAGCCTCCCCAAACAGAGCGATTCCCTTTAGTAAAAGGCACATGCAGTAATGAGCCTCCTTCGCATTTCTCGGAAAAGCCGTTATTCGATTGTTTTAAAAGAATGTTGAGCGCATCAAAATAATGAGGGCGGGCCTCGCTGTTTATTTATACATACCGCGACGAAACCTAGAAATCGATCACTGATCCAATTTGACTACCTCTACCAATTTCGAAATAAAGCCGAGCATCTTAATACATAATGCAAAAAAATTCATTATTGGCCCACCATTGATTAGAAGATTTAGCTTGTATGAATCACAATTGGTTTGATACGAATAATGGCAATCGTTTCAGTATGTTAAGGATACAGATGTATCCACAATTCATTTAGAGTTACTTAATAGCCTATTTCTTATACCATATCTCTATCTCGTGAAATTCTCGAGCCGAAAGATGGGTGCATATGAAGCATGCCTACCTACTAGCCGATTGACCTCTCTCTAACAACCGAAAGCCGAAAGCCAACTAGCGTGCCTGAAATGCTTTGAACAAGAAGCTAGTCAGAAAAAGGGGCACGCAGCTACGCGATTCTAAATGCTACATGAAGAACATAAGCCAGATGACGGAACCGCCCTGGCACGGCACTCTAAAATGCATGTTGGGTTGGGCCAGCAAGAAGACTTCGACTAGTTCGACGAGTTCTGATTTTCCTAGGTCTAATAATATGTTTACTGGTTCGTTTTCACCGGAGGAGGCAGCTAGAAATCCAGTTTTGGGCCCAGCGACCAGGCTGATGGGTATAGGTGTAGGAGTAGAGCTCTGTGAGCTGTTGGTGAGGACAAGAGGTCCCACCTGTAAGTGTTGCCGTGTGGGTTAAAAGGTCCCAGGTGTGTCCCGTGTGGGTATGCTGTAAACAAATGGAAATCTGAAGATTTAAATGCACTGGCGGTCCCAATTCTTTTCCCGCAGTGTCACATAGGTCCTAATTCTTATAAAATGCATATCTAGGTCCCAATTCTTTTTTAATTTGTTTAACTGAGGTCCTAATTTGGTCTGACCATTGTTGACTAGCATGCATGCACTTTGACAATTGACACGTCGACAGTGGTCGTCTGGCAGGAGTTTTCCCGTGACTGGCCGTTGGAAATTTTTGCATCTAAGCCCTTATAATCCCGTACCCTCTCATTCCCCACTCCGTAGGTATTCTTCTCCTTCCCCATCTCTCCTGCGAGCTGATGTCTACACACGCTTCTATTCTTGTAGACAGTGTTGGGCCTCCAAGAGCAGAGGTTTGTAGAACAGCAGCAAGTTTCCCTTAAGTGAATCACCCAAGGTTTATCGAACTCAGGGAGGTAGAGGTCAAAGGTATCCCTCTCAAGCAACCCTGCAATCACAATACAAAAAGTCTCTTGTGTCCCCAACACACCCAATACACTTGTCAGATGTATAGATGCATTAGTTCGGCGAAGAGATAGTGAAATACAAGTAATATGGATGATTATAAGTAGTAATTGCAATCTGAAATAAAAATGGCAGCAAGCAAACATGTAGCAGAACTTGTTGTAAACGGTGTTTCAATGCTTAGAAACAAGGCCTAGGGATCATACTTTCACCAGTGGTCACTCTCAACAATGCAATCATAATTGAATATAAATATAACCACTTTAATATACTACTCCAAAGTATTCTCCGGCTGGATAACGAACACTAATTCATTGTGTACGAATGCAAAAGCACGCCTCAAACATATATTCCCAAGTACTAATGAATACCCCACACTGGACCATGAGCATTCATAGGAGGTACTAACACACCACAATTTCATAGAGACATCCAACTCAAATAATAAATCAGTGAACAATTATCTTGTGAAATATAGCCTAAAGACCCACACGGTGCACACACTGTCACCTTTACACACGTGGGACAAGGAGTCTCCGGAGATCACATAAATAAAGCCCACTTGAGTAACATAACAACATCTAGATTACAAAGCTCATGATCACATATAGATCACATCATGGGAGAGAGAGATATAGACCACATGGCTACCGGTACGGCCCTCAGCCCCGAGGGAGAACTACTCCCTCCTCATCATGGGAGTCAGCAACGGCGATGAATATGGTGGTGGAGTCGATGGAGATGGCTCCGGGGGCACTTCCCCGTCCCGGCAGGGTGCCGGAATAGAGACTTCTGTCCCCCGAAACTTGTCGGCGATGGCGGCGGCGCTGCAGATGTTTCTTTGGAATATGACGGGGTCCGTCTAGGTTTTATGCGTCGGGGGCAATATATAGGCGAAAGGGCGGCGTCGGAGGGCTCCCGTGGGCCCCACACCACCTAGTGGCGCGGCAGGCATGGGTCCCGCGCCACTCTATGGTGTGGCCAGCCCACGGCCCTCCAGGTCCTCTCCTTCGGGCTCCGTGTAGTCCATTGAATTATAAGACTGCTGCTTTTTGTCCCGTCCAATTCCGAGAATATTTCCTTAAGTACTTTTCTGAAACGGGAAAACAGCAGAAAACAGGAACTGGCACTGTGGCATCTTGTTAATAGGTTAGTTTCAGAAAATGCATAAAAATGCTATAAGATGTAAACAAAACATGTAGCAAATGGTATGAAAACAAGCATGGATCATAAAAAATTATAGATACGTTGGAGACGTATCACGAGCCATGTCTGGCACCGGAAGCTCATCTATGACGAAGCGGTCTGCAAAGAAGGCATCTTCGCCGGCTCCAACGGCTCCATCGACGGTTGTACCTCCTCTCCCGCAGCCCTGTACCTACGGGGATGCTGCCGTTGGTGCCATGCCCTCGCACTCCCGCTGCCAGTCACCAGTCACCAACACCCATCTTGCCGCAGATATGCCTCTGCCGCCAGTCCCCTTTAGAATCGTGAAACAGGGAGGTGGAGAGGAACATGACCAAGATATGGAAGAAAAGTAACCGAAGGGGGCATTTGCATACATCCGCGTCCGACCGTTTGGTCTCCTCGGGCCCACTATCGACGTGTCAATGGTCAAAGTGACACGCAGGCCAGTCAGCGCTGGTCAGACCAAATTAGGACCTCATTTGAACAACTTAAAAATAATTAGGATCTAGATATGCATTTTGAAAGAATTGGGACCTAAGTGACACCACAGGAAAAAAATTAGGACCACGTGCATTTAACTCAAATGCCTCACATCTCCATCGTCTGTACTTCTCATCCCCTTTGCTTCTGATCCAATCCTCACCCCCAATTCCCCTTATATCCTGTGATTTGCCGTCTAATGTGGTTGATCTCTGGTGTATATCACTAGGGATATCACATCTCCGCGCGGCGGCGCTTGCTCTCGGCGGCCGCGGGCGCCGCATCCTCGCCGCCGGGCCGCTTCCGGGCAGCCTCGCCGTCTCCGGCGGCTGGGGTCTCGGTCCCTATCTTGGCGGTCGGTGGCTGCGGTCAGGGGTTTGGATATCGGTTCCCGTTTCTGGCTAGAGCTTCTGGTCCGTCTGGGTTGCTGTGCTTCCTATTATTATAGCAGAGCCGAACAGGGAGGCTGCTAACCTTAACCCTGCACTGCCTGACCAGTTTTATAGGAACAAAAACATTCCGGATCTTGCTGCAATTTTTTTGCCGAAAACGACACACAAATCCACAGAGAATGTGCTTCCAAATCCATATCCAGAAAGACCATCAACTGAGAGATATCCCGAAATTAGAAGAGCAGCACAGGTGATTGCTAAGCAGATAAGCGAAGTTAGGATCATCAATATCACCTGATGGAGGGAAGTTGGTAAACTCATTTCCCAACCAAGATCTGCATCAATCGAGCTTACAGTTTGACAAACCAAACCCAACAGCTCTAGTAATATTTACAGCCTCTGTTCCATATTATAAGCCATTTTGGCTAACTAAATTAGTTTGCCAAAACGGCTTGGATTCCTCAGCATTTGTTCCCACGGGGGAAATATGAAACCCTTCTCTCTTTTCCTCTCATCAAAGAGGCTAAGACAACATAAGCACTGGTAAATCTCTGTACCAAATACACTGTCAGTAGATCAGCCTACAGTTAACTGAGGCACTGCGTTCAAGAGAAACCTCTAGCTTAAACCTTGCACTGCTTTTATTTTGATTTTGCAGGATCCTACTGATCAGTCTGGATGTAGTCCGTCAAGAGATGAATGCCATTTTTGGGAACAAAACATTCCAGATCTTGCTGCAATTTGTATGCTGAAAATGACACACAAATTGAGAGAGAATGTGCCTCCAGATCCATATCCATGTTTTTTTTTCGAGAGTAACGGGGGGAGAGATTCCCCACCGCTTGTTGCATTCCACTCGAAAGAGCCCGGCAGGGCCATGTTCTTCAACAGATGGGAGAAATACACTGGGGTTTACAAGAGAAGAGAGAACAAAAAGAGCTATTGAAAACAAGAACAGGGGACTAGAGAGAGACCAAGAACAACTCCACAGAATATTCAACCTACAGGAACAACAAAAGATACACCACCGTGGATCCCAGCTTGCCGGACGTGTAGTCTCTATACCGTGTAACATCTATAGATCTTCCAACAGATCCTAGCTTTTGAACCTGTTTGACACGGATTAGAAGATAGCAATAGCATAAGCAAAAGTGTGAAGTTATGTTCATTATCAGAGAACTTGCAGGAAATCTTGCCTACTTGGTAGGTAGTATTGAAGGATACCTTTGTGTATGTTCACACCGGCGGTTTCATTGGCTTTGCACTTCGGTCGATGCTGTACTCCGTCGCATCCATACTGCAAACTGATGTCCCCCTAGAACTGTTATGGATATCTGGCAGAGACAAAACCTGAGGTTCTTTTAAACTTGGCAACCTAGAGTACATCCCCAAATCAAAGCCCTCGGTAGTCTGTGGTTGAGAGCATGAGGTGTTATTCATGCTTCTCTGGATAGACTCCATGTGAGTTCCTTTGAACATATGAGTTCGATGTGCTCGGTAGGTTGCTTCCGTCATGGTGGACATCCAAATTTTGCATCTCAGGTGACAGAAATGTTAGTGAATTCAGATCCGGGCTGCCGATGAAGTTTTGTATGGAATTGGGAAAGCAGTCTGAAAGGCAGAGTTCTGGAAAGTCTCCAATGTATCAGTATTTATTGTGTAAGGTATATCAGCAGATGAACTGAAAATGTTCTCTGATGCAGTAATTGACTGAATGCCGTTGGAGTCTTGGTAATATGAAGGCTGAATCATCCAATCCAGACCATCAAAGAACTGTGAAAAACAACCTTGGTTGGGAAATGAGTTTACCAACTTCCCTCCATCAGGTGATATTGATGATCCTAACTTCGCTGGTGATAGTAGTCCATTTTGTTCGACCAGCTGACCTTGCAGCTGTACAGAAAGATTGCCACTGGTAAGTGCACCAGATGAATCTCCATTAGTACCACGGTTAACATATGTGGTGTCACCATCAAGCACTTTTCCTTCTAAAAGATGCTGCTGGTCATCACAAACACGTGAAGGTGCTGAAGACAGTTCAGAGTTCTCTGAAATGGCTCTGGGAGACGAGCCTTTCTTGCTCTTACGAGTCTTTGCTCTAGGCTCACCCTTATCGTGCTGCTCTGTAATGCTCTGACTTGGGTATTATTCTGTGTTTCTTGTCTGTCTTGCCGCAACATTTAACTCCGAGGCAGATACTGAATCAGTCACCGGTTGAACTTCACAGATTTCCAGATCACCTCTCTGCATCTTAGTCTTGGGAGCATGCAACTGTGGCTGGGCTTCATTTCAAGGCATGCTCTCGGCCTTTATTGAACCAGTGGAATTACACAAGATTGAAGGAGACATGTAGTTTTGCTTCACATTTTGAATAATGCTAGAGTAGGAGGATTGGTGACAGCTAACTGGAGTCCCAAGGTTTTGACCAGAATGATTGAGAAGCATCATCATAGCCAATTCAGATCCAACGGCTTGGCATGTGCTGCAAGTTACCATATGGAATTCCTGGCGCCCTCTGAAATGGTGACATATTTGCTGCTCCAAGTTCCAGCCCAGGTACTGCAAGTGAAAGAAAGAGTTAGAATTATTTCAACCTATGTCATGATCGGTGATCCTACAAATGTGTGTAGGGTGGTTGCAGAAGTACCTCCATAACCAGGCAGACATTGTCGCTTTGAAGTCAGTGCTGCAGAAGGGAACGCTAGAGCATTTTCTGGAGTTTCGATATCCCATATGCTCACACAGTCACACGCTCAGGTCTTTCACCATTTCCATGCTCATCTCATTCAGTTTGGTAATGTAAAGTAAGGATGACCACATGATGATAGACAGGTTTATTCAAGTTTATTTTTTTCAGGAATACAGTTCAAAAGCTATTAAGAAAGAAAGTTATATCAGGAAAGCAAGGCGCACCTGCAAGTTGCGCCATTTGGGGTTGGGCCATCTCATGGGATCAGAATCGCTAACTCCCACAATTGTGGCAGTGTATCTGTAGAACAGAACAATTTGTTTATGAGAAGAACAGAACAATTTTGTCTAGACTATGGTGCAAGAGAACTTCACTGACCATATAGGTTGAAAGATGATGCTAAACCTTCCAACTTAAATGACAGGTCACATTATTTTCTAATACTCATTCACTAGTTCAGAAGTCGCTTAATGTGATTATTTTTTCCAAAGTTGAAAGTGGGAAACATTTGAAATCTACAAGCTATTTAAAGTTATTTTCAGACTGACTGGGTAACCTTTTCATGCTTGTGTCACATAGCACTATAGCACTAGCTATCATCTCTTTGAAAAACTCTGTATCACCTAGACTAATTATACACTGTACCAGTAACAAACTTCGTATCCCCTAGACATATGATGGCGTTTGAATGCAGGAAGTATCTCAATAATCCATATGGTAACTCTATCCAATAATTAGGGTTTACATCAAATCCATAAATCTGAACCTTTTCAAATATAGTAGTGCAAGTCTGTAAGTTGCATTTGGTTAAGATCCGTAACATACTACTGGCATTAACTAAAGCTTGAAGCCCGGCTAGCTGTGGCTTCATTCAGGCTATCTGCGGTGCGGCGTGACGCTGGCTTGTGGGCCTGGTTAGTACTGTCGTGCTCGTGCGGTACCGCTGTTGTGCTGTACGCGGATGGCCACGTGTTGACCTCGTGTCGAGAGGAAGTGAGTTTCCTTGATCCACAAAACGTGCACCGCCCCTCGCAGCGTCCCGTCTCTTTCGACCTAGATCCTCGCGTCACAGGGCTTCCGGCCGCTCGTCCTCCGCCAAATCCAATGAATCGATGCATCGATGTACTCCCATCGTCGGCTATCAAGTGGAAGAGACTGAGCGGGTGAGGGGCTGGTCGTGGGAAGAGCAGGGAGCATGGTTGAGCCGACGCAGCTCTTGCCCTGACGGCCGTCGAGAAGCACCGGATCAACGGCGTCGCGGGGAATCGAGCAAGTGGCGGAGGAGCCATGACATGTTGCATTCCCCATCATCCCGAGCAGGCAGGCCGCCGCCGATCCTCCTCTCCTTCAGACGGCTGCGGCTCAGAATTTATATCCGGATTTTGGGGGTACAGGTTCGCGTGTTTCTGGTACGCTCGAGGCTTGCAGCGGCGCATGAGTAGCCATCGGCAGAGATCGATGGGGTCGCCCTCATGAGCGTGCTCGCGGTGGTAGCATGGATTACGAGTCGAGCGACTAGTCGCGACTACTCGATGAGTCGCAACCTGGAGGTCGACTCAAAGTGTCGACTCGACTAGTTGGGCGAGTCGAGTGACTCGATCGACTAGTCACCCCTCCCGAATCGATCGACTTAAAATTGGCTCCGCATGTCATATATTTTTTCAACATTGGCACTGCCCCCATCTGGAACCAAGATCGAGCGCTCGTTTTCCCCATGAAACCCAAAACTGAGCTAGACCTTGGCCATTGTATGGAATTGCCCAGATTTCTGCCATGTCCCCAGCCTTCTATTGCAAATCTGATTGCTAGTATTGGGCTACTGGTACTCTACATATTACTGTATACTCATGGCGACTAGTCTACATGAGTCATGACTAGTCTCGACTAGTCTATGAGTTGCTACCCCAGATCGACTCGTCGACTTGTCGACTCGTAATCCTTGGGTGGTAGCCTAGATCTCATCAGCGTGTGGGGGCGGGTGTACTTGGCCAGAGCTGGGCGTCCTTGGCAGTGACCTCATCGTCTCCAACCCGTCCCCTGTATATCAGCACATTTATGTTCGTTCTTTCTTATCTTTGTGCAATTTTAGTTGACCATCAATACTCCGTGGGAAGGAGCAGGGCAGCAGCGAGGTCTGCTGGAAGAAGAGCCAGAAGAAGGTATTGCTCCGCCTCTCTCTTTTGCATAAATTCCATATTGTCTCTTCCGTGAGGAGATTCAGCAGCCCTCTGAGCTCGTGGTTTTTTTTTTCTGACCCGATGAGCTCGTGGTTTGGACCTATCATTCCTTGTGTTATGTCTTGGTCCGAGAGTCCCTATTATTCACGACATACAGAAGCAGCAGAGAGAAACTGCTCATTGAGTTCTTTTGTTCTATTTGATGTGTAGTTCAGTTGATTTAGGACGTGTTCCACTTCTATTGTTAGTTGTGTCATCTGGAGGAGAATACACGGATGGTGTGCAATTTAATTGGAAACACTTAGGGTCGCATATATTAGCAGATCTCTTTGATCAGTAGTGCTATTGCATTGGAAATTCTATTAGCACCAAGAATCAGACCCCCTTTTTCTTTCAAAATAGACACAGGAAAATGCCTAGCATGAAGTCTGTAACCTAAGTGGATTCTTATTATGTTTCCCGCTATGGAATAGCTTAAATCTACTCTTTAAGCGGGTTATCTGCAAGCTCGCTGAGGCCCTCTGCCTGCAACGTTTCGATGCCATGTCATCTCCCGTCGAGATGTAGCAATCCTCAATGCAGACATTACTGCTCGAATCTGTTTAATTTGGAGCACAGCTCTTGGTTCAGAATCAGAAGGTACATGTTTGCATGAATATATTGTTAGTGAGGAAGGAAAATAGCATGTGTACCTGGATCAATTCCATCAGTGTTGGGAGAGTCCTGTGGAGCCAGTATAGTGAATTTCTGGTCACACATTGCTGCAACACATGACAGATGATTTCAACGTTTATGCCTCTGCTGGAGCAATAATAGTTGCAGATCATGACCGCAAGTTTAGCTTGCAAGCAGCAATAACTGAAACAAACAAAAATGAAGCCTACAATAATGTTTGGTAGTTTCTCTACTGTTTTTATGGTTCACTGTTCGCTCCAAAGCGTTTAATGTGATATAATTAACAGTTATAACAGGACTCTACCATGTATGTAATCAAGAAACATGAAACGGTTGTATCCATTCCATCCCTCTCTTCTGGATGTGAGTTGATGAAAAGTTGAATTTCTAAATGATTGGTTTTCAGTTTCGAGGAATGTCATAAGACAATGTATTTTCTGAAACCATCTTCTTTCTCGTGCTTTCAGATAAATAAAGTGTTTAAACATCAGATTTCCGGCTTGTTTGGAAAATGTCACATGAAAAACAGATTTCCTATGGCCATGTGTAGTTGCTATCGTGCTAAAATCAACAAATTTTTGTTCTGGTATCGTTTACACTTTGACACATTGGTTTTGTTGTGCTAGGTACAAAGCTTGCTTGCTACCATTCTTTCCAAGCACACTGAGGCTGCAGCTGTCGATAGGCCTTTGGTTACTCCTCTTGACTCTGAATGGATATGTCACTACCATCGGCTTAATCCGGTATGCATATTAATTGAGATGATCATGTGTCATTCAGATTACCTAATATGCAAGATATGGGATTTCTATCAATACACCATTAGAGAGTAGTCTGCATCTCCTGACATAAAAAAAATTAGTGCGCATGATTAGAAATGTCCATATATGAAACGCCTTTTGTAATTTTTCCAGTGATGTCGTGCTCAGAAGTGTATCTTTCAGGCTCAATAAATGAAGGCCTACAAGAGATTATATGTCTCAATAATGGACAACAACAACATTTGAGTCCCCCGTTCAAGCGATGTCCAGATCAGACTGAGAAAGTTTGGACTAAGTTATTATGTCCTGAGAGCCCTTTGAGCTGGAGTATACAAGTCCTTCTAATGATTCCGCTTATTCGATCAATGAATTTGCAGGGGGCATTTCCTATAGTGCCCTGGGAGCTGGAGTATGCAAGTCCTGTTTGCCTGATTATTTTATCAACATGGCTCTATAGTGCCACTTTGTCTACAGAGGCTGGATGGGAGACGTAAAACACCACACCGTCCCTTAGAGCAACTCCGGCCGTCCCCCCGGAAGCCCCCCAGCACCCACTTTTTGACGCCGGCGGGACATTTTCCTCCTAGCCGCGCCCCAGCGCCCCCCAAGGTCTCGTTTTTCGCCGGATTTGGCCCAAATTTTATCCGGCGTCCCAGGCCGAACCCAGCGCGCCGGGTTCCGCCTGGGGGCACCGACGAACGCTGAAAAATGCGCAGGCCAGCCCTGTCAGCGAGAGAACACACCTTTCCACCAAAAGATTCGCCCTCCTCGCCTCCTTTCTCTCCGTCGCCGGCACCAACTCCTCCCTTCCGCCGCGAAAGCGCCGCCAGAATCCCACGAAAACCACCGTCGACCACCGCGACGACACGCCCTTCTGTGTCCCCCCACCCCCCACCCGTATCCGCCGCCGCCGCCCGGGAATCGCCGTCCTGTTCAAGCTTCGCGCCCACCCTGCCCGCGAGGTGTTCGACGTTTTGCCTCCATGGACTCCGACGATGAGGAGATGCTCGCCGCTCTGCTGGAAGAGGAAGCCGACGGCGCCGCCGCCGACGACGAAGAGCACTTGCAGATGCTCGCCTGTCTGGCCGGCCTGTACGTCGCCGATGCACAACCGAAGCGCAGTGGCTCGGCACCAAACTGCCAAAAGAGCAAGCCACGGCAGCGTGCCGAAGGCTATTGCATGCTCTATGCGGACTACTTGGCCGACGATCCATTACACGGCGAGAAGACATTTCGACGCCGTTTCAGGATGAACCGGAAGCTCTTCCTCAGGATTGTGCATGGTGTTCGAGAGTTCGACAGGTACTTCGTTTGCAAGAAGGATTGCACCGGCACGGTTGGATTTTCCTCGCTCTAGAAGTGCACGGTCGCTTTGAGACTGCTTGCATATGGAGCTCGAGCTGATTCGCAGGATGACTATCTGCGCATGGCCGAGTCCACCATTCTTGAGTGTTTCTACAGGTTCTGCAGAGCCGTAGTGGGCGTGTTTGGACCTGAATATTTGCGATCACCCACTGCGGAAGACACTGCTCGGATCCTAGCCAAGAATGAAGCAAGAGGATTTACTGGAATGCTAGGAAGCATCGACTGCATGCATTGGAAATGGAAAAACTGTCCATTTGCTTGGCAGGGGATGTACAAAGGGCACAAAGGCGGTTGAAGTGTCGTACTTAAGCCAGTGGCTTCATATGATACCTGGATTTGGCATTTCTTTTTTATAATGCCAGGATCTAACAACGACATCAACGTCCTGCAGTGCTCACCTATCTTCTCCAATCTTGTTAAAGGTAATGCTCCCCCGGTGAACTTCAAGATCAACGGGCACCATTACAACAAGGGGTACTACCTGGCAGATGGAATCTATCCAAAATGGTCCACATTTGTCAAGACTGTCTCAAACCCTGTGCCAAAGACGGCTCAAGCTTGGTTTGCCAAGTGTCAGGAGGCTTGCAGGAAGGATGTCGAGCGGGCATTTGGTGGGATCCAAGCTCGATTTGCTGTTGTCCGGTATCCCGCTATGTCCTGGTCGAAAGATCAGATGTGGGAGGTGATGACTTGTTGTGTGATCTTGCACAACATGATCATTGAGAGCGAGCGGAAGGATCCAGTGGATGAAAAGGAGAAGAAGGTGCCATACTTCAGACAGGGTCCTCTCGTGGGCGAAGATCCGGAGGAGAGCCGGCGTCTGCCTGTACCGAAATCATGGACTGCCTACCTTGCAAAGCGTCAGGAGATCCGAGACCCAGTAGTTCATGAGCAATTACAGCAAGATCTGGTGGAGCACCTATGGAGGCGCAAAGGCGAGGTCTAGATTTATATAAAATTTGTTTGGAAAGTTTGTTTTAAAATTTATGATTTGTTAAACTATTTGTAATAATTTTTCCGTCGAATCATTTGATACAAATGATACATTTGTAAAATCGGGTTCTATGATTATTTTACGACCAAAACTAGGCAAAAAACGTCGGTTGGGGGCGACGCGACCCCAGGACGATTTTTTTCGCCGGCGCCCCGCCAGGAGGCCCAAAAAAACGCCGGTAATCCGGCCTGGGGGGTCAACGGCTGGAGTTGCTCTTACAAATTAAAGTTTTACTTCTTCAATTTTCTAGCTTTCTATTGTATGGCGTGCGGATGCTTGACATTCATATGCAGATGTAAATTCTTTTTTTTCAACTCGTGGAGGATCTGATAGGCAAATGCTTCGGTATTTCGCCGAACAAATCATGCAAGCTGGATTGAGGAAAATAGAAACATTAAGAAGCTCACTGGAAGGACCTATTTTATATAGGTGATTTCTTTGTAGAAGAAAAAACTTGAGGAAAGTTGTGGTCGATTTTGACTTAATTTTTTTATGTCTTCTCAAATTCTACAAGATGTTAGAAAGTTTATTTGTCATTAATTTCTCAAGAATTCTATGAAAAAAGTACATAGGAGGTGTCTGCGATCATCGGCGCGGAGCTGGCCAGTGTACCCTCCTAGGAATCTCGGCAGTAAGTTTTCGGATTGCATCGGAACAAAACAGAAAGCTACACCAAATGCATTACACCCGGTAGTTACAAACAAAAACGCTTGTGGCTACCCCAAGCTGACCGCGTGCTGTGACAACGCCTTGCAGCCGGGGAGGCGAAGCTCGCTAATTCGTCTATTATCATGGAATTTGGGTCATATACCTGATGAATATGACAGAATCCCCTGCTTTAAGTTGTTTTGCACCAACAAAGAGACTCCATCCAGTTGTTAGAGGATGTCGCGTTGGCTGTCCTGTAAGAATAGCAAATGAAGAAACTTTTAGAAGACGGAGACCCAAGACAGCAAACATTATGTACCCTTGGAGAAGTTAAGAACAATTCAAACATTAATCGACACTACGACGATAAATGTGACGGAATGTCCACATGTTGTCGTGCAAATCTCGAACGATAATCTCCTGGTTAGGAGGTTGAATGGAGTAATCCTGCGTGGTCCAAAATATAATCTATGAGCTCAAGCATTCACAGAGAACAACCAAGCAAAACAAAATGTGGACAAAGGAGTGATACCAGCTGTGGGAACAGCTTCTCCGCAGCTCTTCTTGGCACCGAAAAACCGCCATGTGTACTCGTATCGCTTGCGGTCAAATTCTTGCAGAAATACTCGAGAGGGTGCTTGCTTTCGGTAAATCATTTTGGTCTGTATTTTCAACTGTATTGGGCTCCCCAAGGCTACTCCATTTCTAATATCCTAACTGAAAACCATTGGCGCCCAAATGGATGGTCATTTCATCCCTTTTGCGCTTATGACAACATACACACTTTGTACACGGACGATGGGATTTTCCATCTACAGTGGAATCGGGCAATGAAAACGCATGATCTAACAAACTCTCTAACCCCTGTTTCCAAGTTTCACTGAACAATTTTCCTTCTCTCTCTTTGTACATCCAGCTACGGTTTCCCCTGTATTGCTACACATTGATATAGAGAAGTTGGGATTTAAAAATTACTAGTAGTCATGTTGAAGCGTCAAAGCTAAAAAACATATTAAGTATCATTGCCATGTTCATGTGAACTGTAATCATCCACGTATATAGAAATATCAAAACAGAGAAACAAACAAAAATCAAATACGGAGTATTATTATATCATGGATTCATGGTTCTCAAGTAATCTGAAAGCAACCATAATCCGATGTACAGTAGCATATATCTAAACTCGGTTTCAGTTACTTTGTATCCACGTATGCAAAAAGCACAGCCTATGAATGGGGATTTGGAATTTTCAGAGCAAAAAAAAAAAAACAGCCAAGGTCGAGGGGTGAAGAACAGAGACCATGATGGGAGAGATACCTTGTTGCGCTGCCATCGTTGCCTTGTGTTGTTTCTTCCCTTCCTTGGGAAGCAGAGGAGCCGCGTCGCGTGTTCGTCCTCGTCCATCGCAGGTGAAGCAATGGAATCATCACACCTCAAACGCCAGAGAGGGAGAAGGTTTGAAGGCCGGACTTAGATCGGTTTTGCGGACAGCGGGAGAGGCTCAGGAGACCACGAAATTCTGTTTGGTGCACCATCCTCTGACCCGGATCGAGTCAGGATTGCGACCAGAACGATTTTAAGGACCCCCAAAATCAGAAAAAATAAAATGGAATTAGAATTCAAGAACAAGCACCTTAGGTGAAGAAGACAGTCCGCGCCGCCATCGGGCTCGAGCGAGCTCCTCCCGCCACACATGGTTGCAATCCGCTCCGGGGAGCATGGCCGTGCCCGTTGTCGCCACTAGTACGAGCGGCTCTGCCCCTTGAGAATCTAATTTGAGGCTCCGCCATGCCTGGATCCATCCACGGGCAGCTGAGATTAGAGTAAGGTCAATGGGAGAATTTTGGTGGATCTCGGATGATGGCTTGACCGCCGTACAGCACGTATTGTTACAACAAGGTACAGTCTAGTTTTGCCTCCTGTGATACAGTATGAGTATCAAATTACAGTCTAGCAATTTTTTGGAACATTTCCGCTGCCTAGTACCGTGACCTCCCATCACCTCCTCTGACAAAGTCATCGCCGCCGGCGCTCGCCCTAGCCGCGGCGTCAAAGAAATCCACGATGCGGGGCTTGAGCTGCTCGTCGTCTTGGCTCGCCCGTAGGTAGCACAGAGAAGGGAGGAGACCGGGCGGGCCGGGCGCTCGAGCCAGAGGCAACAAGGGAACAGGTCAACACTGACATGTGGACCCAGCCTGTTAGCATTGTTTTTAAATTCACATCAACCGTGTTTTTTTTTATCACGGTGCTAAAAATAAGTACCTATGATTTAAAATTTTAGGATGTTATACATATATATGTTATTGTCGGCACGCCACTCTATCTTTCACAATGTTGTGGTGAGTCAGATTCGTCGTTAGCGAGGTCGTGGATTTGGGAGAAGCGTTTTTGCACCCGAGCTCACATGCACCTCTTATTTTCAACGATAAAAAATACTAAAGTATTATGAAAAATTCTGAAAACATTTGGAGGCACACACATATGCATTATTCACCTTCGTGCAAAATTTCGAAATGAAAAAAATTTCCTGCGCTCTGTACAAAAAAGACAAAATGAGTGGTCAAAATAGATCTAAAAACACATTTTTGAAAACAGTGATTTGTCTTTTTTTGCATGGAGCGCAGGGAATGTCTTTTCATTTCGAAAAAATTTAGGAGTGTGAACAACTCATATGTGTGTGTCTTCAATTATGTTTTACTATATTTTTATTTTGTCGAAAAAAATAGGAGCATGTGAGCTCGGGTGCCATTGTGAATTTCCGTGTGGATTTGATGTCGTATACGTGTGTCCAAATTTGTACAAACTTTTATGTTTGTTATTGCGAACGCACACGCGAGATTCTGTAATTAATGATTATTTGCTACAATTTTTTTCTCAGATTTTACGATAATGCATACGTCTATCGTCTATTCTACCTGCTACGAACTCATGTTACTTTTGTTGTGTACACGTGGAAATAAAAAAACACTATATAGTTATTTTACAAATATGGTATAATAGAATTTAATCCTAAGGAAAACTGGTTCTATGAGGCTTCTCATTATTTGATTGATTTATTTCATCCTTTTATGAGAGGAATTCCATTGAACTTTATTTTCATTGATTAATTAGTATTGCCTTCTGTAACGTATAACTGTCTCAATCCAGGAGTAAGAATTGGTAATAAGAACAAAACCATCAATTCAGAGTCTACTTTTGTTTGAATAAAATGTGTTGAAAGTTACATAAGACTAATCATAATACTTTTCGTATTTATATGTTTCTATATTTCCATTTATCTCTATTATGTCACACACACACACACACACACACACACACACACACACACACACACACGCACACACGCACACACTATTGGATAAGGCCATAAGGCATATTGGAGTAAAACTGTTGGTGCTCAACTTCCCACTTTTCTTTTCTCATGGCTTGCATTTTACCTTTTTTCTTGTTTGCAAAATATATTTTCTCCCCATGTCTGATGCAAATACTCCAATAACTCAAGAGGACCATGCTTAATTATTAACTACTCCAAAGTCCTTGAACATGTTTCATTGATTCCGAAGGAACATGATTTTTGTTGTACCGGAGGACGTATAGACATTGGAAACTAGTACTTCTGACATACCTTTTCAATTTCTTGGGTTCTTATAATTCTTGCGAAACATAAGCAATATGATGTTGGTTTAAATCTTCAAATGGAGTACTTGTTTCTTGAAGCTGCCCGTATAAAAACATGTTGTCCAATGAAGATCTACGCACACTTGGTATGAATAAAACATTTAGAAAATAAACCGTAATTATTTTGTGATGGGAACAGTGGAGATGGTTGCAACCAAGTCAGCTAAAGAAGTTGGTTATCATGCGGAAATTCAGTTTTGCACATGGGAGCATATGCTCTTGCCACCGAAAAAATATATTTTGACATGACAAAAATTTCTAACAAAATTTAGCGCGTACATGTCGATATCCTATGTGCGTACGAGAAGTTTCGGAAAAAACCGACATTTTTTGTGACCTGCGTAAAAAGACAAAAAAAATGTCTCGTAGCCTTTTCTAGCACCAAAATTTGTCTTTTTTACTCACGGCACTAAAAACGTCGGTTTTCTACGAAACGACTTTGTAAGCACGTAGAATATCGAGACGTACGTATGAAGTTTTTTGTCCAGATTTTTTAAAGTTTTAAAATTTGGTTAAATACATTTTAAAAACCGAGAGCATATGCTTCCCGGAGCCAAAACACACATGCTGTGAATGAAGAGGTAAGATTCAAGTGTATCGTAATTTCAAATTCCAAATGGGATCTCTAGTAGTGACTATACCGAAAGTTCCGAACACGTAGATGTTCTGAATCAATAGAAATGTTATTACATGTCCAGGTTCTTTTATTTTATAAATAATTAACGTCCTGAGACGCTGTCATGGTCCGGTCCATGCGCGGCTTCACTTCAAGGTCCATCCCCGGCCGTGGCTTGAGCTTCATTGGTCTTTGCGCAGAATACTATTGCCAGTATGGCAACTAATAGTATGGCTCCTATAATAGAAAAGAAAACAATTGCCAGTGGAGTAATCCTCCTACCGCCTGCAAATGTAAATATATGAATATCAATCACAACCGTTTGTTTGATTTTTCTGCTTTGATGCCCAGTTTTCTAATATAATATCATTTCGACAAATCGTTTATTTATTAAAATGGAAACGGTTTCAAGACAGTCTAGTCATCACCTTATGTAGCATTAGTAATGGGAAATGATTCCAGCAGCACTGAGCATGCATCCCGACAAGTGTTTTAGGACGGCTCCGAGTAGTCGGCATTTGTTAGGTACAAGAAGTCGGGGCAGTGTGCCGACTCGGGGAGTGTCCTGAGTCGAGTCGTCGAGTCGGAGGATGTTCCGACTCGACAGTAGTAGTTGTGTATAGTTCATATAGAGTAGATAGATAGGACGTGCTAGACGTACGTTATCTATAGTGTAGGCGAGTCTATGACATCATCCACAGTAAACTCGTGTCACGACATCATCAACAGTGGCGGAGTGTGATGACGTAGGGTAGGACCCGCCACGTCAAGTCGGATATGACAGGATAGTTGACTTTGTATCGGCTTGCCCCAACCGACTATTTAAAGGGAAGAATAGAGAAGAGAAAATTGAGACAAACTATTTTCATTCCACACACACACCTCCCTTCCTTCTCTCCCGTGCTCTCTCACAAACCCGGATCAGAACAACAATTGGTATTAGAGCTTGAGAGTTTGAGAGCTTGCCGGAAATAGGCGACAAGAACGCCATCATCCCCGCGATGGAGCTGAAGGATGGTGGAAGCTCGATGGTGGTCTAGCAAGTCATCTATGAGTCCGGTGGTTCGTGGCTGATGCTCACTCGGTCGAACTATGCAGACTAGGCCCTCTCGATGCAGGTCATGCTGGAGGCACGCCAAGTCTGGGTCGCCGTCAATGACGGGACGTCGGAGCGCGAGACGGACTGAGCAGCGCTGGAGTACCTACTGCGGTTTGTCCTACCGGAGATGATCTCCACCCTCGCCACCAAGAAGACGGCGAAGGAGGCATGGGACACGGTGAAGACGATGCGTCCCGGGGTGACCCGGGTGCATGACGCGAAGGCAACGATGTTGAAGAAGCAACTCGATGCATGCCTCGTCAAGCTCGGCTTCGCAAGGTGCGAGCCGCAGCATGGCATGTACGCGCGGGGCGTGACACCGACTCGAATTCTAGTCAGAGTCAAGCTCGGGTTCGCAAGGTGCACCACGTCTAGTTGGCTACAACGACATCGACTTGGGAGGGGACGTCCACTCACTCTGACATGCTATTATTTCTGGGGGAGAAGCTAGTGACATGGCAGTCCTAGAACCGGAAGGTCGTGGCTCTCCCGAGCTGCGATTCGGAGTACGTGGCTGCTACCGCGGCTAACTACCAGGGGATCTGGCTAGCTCGCCTGTTGCCGAGTTCAGTAGCGATGAAGCCGAGAAAGTCGTGCTCAAGGTCGACAACAAGTCGGCAATCATGCTCGCCAAGAATCCCGTCTTCCACGAGCGCTCAAAGCACATCGAGCTAAAGTACCACTTCATCTGAGACTGCGGGAGATGAAGAAGATCGTGTTGGAGTTCGTGCCTACCGAACATCAACTCGCGGACATGTTGACCAAGCCACTTGTACGAGTCCGCCTCACAGGTGATTGTTCAAATAGGCTTGTGTTCTAGGCCGGCTCCGAGTAGTCGGGGCTTTATCGGGTCCGAGGAGTAGTCGAGCCAGTGTGTCGACTCGGGGAGTGTCCCCAGTCGAGTCGTGGAGTCGAATGGTTTTCCGACTTGACAGTAATAACTGTGTACAGTTCATACATATTAGGTAGATATGACGTGCTAGATTCCATGTACAATGTGGATGATCCTGTGGCATCATCCATAGTGAATTTGTGTCATGACGTCATCAACAGTGGCGGAGTTTCATGACATAGGGTAGGACCCGCCACGTTAAGTCGGATGTGACGGGATAGTTGACTTTGTAGCAGCTTGCCCCAGTCGACTATTTAAAGGGAAGAATAGAGAAGAGAAATTTGAGACAAGCTATTTTTATTCCACACGGACACACCTTCCTTCTCTCCTGTGCTCTCTCACAAACCCATATCAGGACAACAATCAATAACCTGAGACTGCTGCGCATCTAGCGGTGGGGTGCTCTTATGCCAAGGAGGTTTTGGGCGTCATTCTTCACCGCGAGACTTAGCTCTCAGGTATCATCAGTACGGGCATGGTGGAGTAAGAGGCATCACTGTGTTCCTAAAGGCCGGAGGCGAGATACCATCGCAACTGTCTACTATACGATTTGACACGTTTGGTAGGAACATGGTGACGCATTTTTTAAGGCAGAGAGCTGAGAGTATCGGATCTTGAGCTGAATCTCTCAGCCCCTCTTCTCCTTCCTCTTAGCTACCTCTCACAACTCACCCACTCACAACTCACCCACGAACATGAGAACACAAGCACAAGGTATTTTGGTGCTGGCTGCCTCACAAGCCATCTTCTGTAGATGGGAGAGTGTTTTAGTTCTTTTCAATACGGATTTCTATCTGGGTGGTAGCTACGCATGCACTTAGAGCATCTCTAGTCGGGTCGCCAATACGGGTGCCAATAGCTCCATTTGGCGCGTTGGACAAAATTTGGTGTCCAGACGCGGCGCCAATAGCCTGATTTCTTTCGACGCAGCAGAATATCTCGTTCGGCAAACCCTTCGCACGCCCACCGCGACGGGAGCCGCTTGGGCGCGCCGGACGAAACCGGGGGCACGAAACTGCCGGCCGGGCCCATATGTCATTGACACACGAAAACCTCTACCCCCCCCCACACACACACTCACCTCTCCCCAAATTTCACCCCCTCCGCCTCTCTCTTTCTCGCCTCTACCACCTCTCGTTGTAGCCATGGCGCCACGCGGCAGATCGAAAGCTCCCAAAGGGAAGGGGACGGTGCAGGAGGCCGGACCGTCGAAGATGAAGCAGCGAGGCTCTCGACGCTCGGAATTCACCGGCCGAGCAAGCGTCATCCACCCATGCCACGGCTGGAGGGGTTGACGGACAACCAATGGAAATTGGATTGCCTCTGACGGCGGTTGAGCACAGAGCAGCGGAACGAGCGACACATAAGGCAGGCGACGAAGAAGGCGACGACAGAGCTTCACACCCTGAACCAAGCTTTTGCCATGGGAGAAAGCGAGGAAATTGTCGCCGCGCTGGTCCTCCGTACGAGGAGCGGCAGCTCGTCGTCGCATTCGTCGTACTACCATGAAAGTGCCACCGCCACACCTAGATCCAGGTTTCCCCTGAGCTTGGCGAGAAAGAGCTTGGCGGCTTCAACCGATTGTATGAGGTGTCGCCGGCTCTACGAAGGGATGGAAGTTCGTCCGGCGCAACCGGCGTCGGCTACCAAACCCAGGCCGGGCGCAACTTGTTGTTCGGCCCGGGCGCACCCGGCATGGTCGACGGAACGCCGCCCGACTTTCTCACAGGCGACCAGGTATGGGCTTTAGGATGTTGTGTTTTGCATTCGAGACGAGCAATGACAATGAGCAGTGCGTTTTTTACGCATAGGGGAACGAACATGCAGAACATAATCAACGACGACGCCCCACATGAAGGACAAGAGGACGACGAGGATGCCAACGATGAAGAAGAATATGACGATTACGAGGAGGACGGCGACGAGGGTGAACTAGACGCCAACGATGAAACTAAGAAGGAAAAGCGTGCGAAGAAGTATGGAACTTGTTGGACGACCAAGGAGGACGAGTGCATGGTCGAATCATGGAAGATAGTGACCAACAACACGATCACCGACGCCAATCAAGCAAATCCTACTGGAGGAGGATCAAGACAGAGTTTGACGAGCGCAAGTTTACCAATGACTTCATCAAGGTGCAGATGGATTGCAACCAAGGCGCCATCAAGCATAGGTGGCGTGCCATCCAAAAGATCGTCAACAAGTTTCACAGATGCCTTGAGAACATCCGCGAAAGAAACGAGAGTGGGAAAAATCTCGCCGATCAAGTAAGTTCATGTCCTCGCCGCTGTGAAGTTCGAGTTGGCACGCCGACGGTGTATTAACGAACTCTTTTTTTGCGAGATCATGGATGAACTATCTTTGTATCAAGAGATGAATAACGACAAAGAGTTCAACTTGATGCATTGCTTCAAGTTGCTCCAAGGCTGCGAGAAGTGGAAGGTGCATCGGAAGACACTCTGCAGGGCCGTCCGCACCGACGTTGACGATGTTTCCAACTTAGATGGACGGCCAATGGGGACCAAAAAATCCAAGGCGGCCGTGGCAGCAGGGGCAGGCTCTGAACGGGTCACGGCATCCATCAGCAAGGTATTCGCCGATGTCGCGGCAAACTCGAATTCGAGGCGCGCCTAGATCGATAAAAGGTTGGACGCCTTATTGCAGAAGGCCGACATGAAGCTCGAGCTCGCCAAGTGTAATGTCCCGGGGTTTTCCCCAATTTAGATTTTGCTTGTTTTTCTTTTTTGCATCATCATGACATCAGCATCATCGCATCGCATATTTTTGGCAACAAAAATTATTTTTATTAAACCCTATTTTATTTTCTAAAAATTGTCAGAAAATATTTTATCGAGACACTCGTCTCCGTTTTCTAAAATTAATTGCCAAATTAATTTTGCAAAATAAAATAATTTTGAGACGCGAGAGAGTAGCCCAACCGGCCCAAGCCCATCTAACCTCCAAACCCTAGGGTTTCCCCTGGCAGTTTTCCTTTCCCACCCCCTTCTTCTCTTTTTCTCTCCTCTCTTCCCCTTATCTCTTCCTCCCGCAGCAACTCCTCTCCCGAACGCACGGCCCCAATCCCGATCGATCCCGACGTCCTCTTCCCCGCTCCACCCGCTCGATCTCCTCCTCCTCTCACCCCGAGTCATGGCGCCGGCCACCTGCTCTCCCCGCCACCACCTGCCCGGCCGCCACCCTCTCCTACTCTCTTCCCCATCGGCCGGCCCCAGCTCTCCCGCCTCGACTCGCCGCCAGCCGATCTCCTGCATGCCATGACCGCGCCCGTGCCGGCCTCCGCCGCCGGTTCTCCTCTGGCCTCCCCTGCTCCTCTTCCCCAGCGTCGCGGCCCTGCCTCCCCTACCGCGCTGCCGCGTCATGCCCTCTCTCTGCTGCCGGCCTCCGCCCCTCCTCGTCAACCTCCGGCGTGGCCATGGCCCGACCGTCCCCACACGCATCAAGGAGGGCCTCGACCCGAACCCTCCTCCTCCTCTCCCCTCCGACTCCCCTGCCATCTTCCCGTCAAGCCCGTGAGCCTCCTTTTTGTCCGTGCCTCCGTGTTTCCGTCGTGTTACGTCTCCGTGCCGTGAAGCTTCCCCGACGGTTCCCCGTTTCTGTCCCCGACGGTTCCCCGATGCAGTTTCCCGATCTGCGTCCCTGTCGTGAAGCCGTTCCCGATTCTGTTCCTGACGTGAATCTGTTTCCCGATCCCGGTTTCCCATCGTGAAACAGTTTCCCGATCCCTGTTTCCCATCGTGAAACAGTTTCCCAATCCCCGTTTCCCGTCGTGAAGCAGTTTTCCGTTCCCGTTCCCGGCGTCGTGAAGACCGAGTACGACGACCACCGTGGATACGACGAGATCTTCCCCGACACCGGAACCCGACAAGTTCTCCGTGTTCGTTTGTGCCGGCCGCCTTCGTGCGTGTCCGTGAAGCCCGGTGCCCGACCCCCGACCGCCGTGAACCCCTTCGACCCCGAAGCCCGGAACGCCAAGGTCCGCAACGACGATGACCCGAGTACGACTACTTCCACGACGTCGACTACCTCGACTACTTCGACTCCGGACGAACGACTACTTCGGCTACTTCGACTACGACGACTACTTCCTCTTCGAATCCGAAGTTTCCCCGATCCGATGTGTGACCGCAACCCTAGCCCTATCTACCCATATGCATATCTTATAAAATCATGCATCATTAATTAACATCGCACCTTAATCCATTTAGTCGAATTAAATCAATTTAATTATGGTGTTTGTCCGGTGCATCTATATTGAGCACCGATCCCATTTAAAATGCTTTTGCCATGTGTTAGGAAATAAAATTGGACAACCTTTAATTTGTCATGCATCATGTCATCAACATGCCGCTTCTTTTGCCGTAGTAGTAAAATGCATCTTTTATGTTTCCAGTGTTTGTTGCTTCTTCGGGAATAGGACGATGAGTTGATGTGAGCAACGACAGGTTCTGCTACCTCTACCGGATTGCAGGCAAGTGATACTCACTTGCTATCTTTGCTTGTGTTCTGTCTCTTACACCTCCTATCTTTTATTCCTTGCTAGCCTTATGTTACGATGCTTGTGTCCCGATCCTATTTGCCCTTGCAGCCATGAAATGCCACCACCCCCACAACCTATTACCTTTTGCTTGTTTATCTTGTTGGCCTAGCGAGTCGTAGGCATGCTTAGGTTTGTTTTGCTCAAGTCTTGTTCTAGTCATGCTTTAATATGATAGTTGGGTTAATTCACATGTTAATCTATAATGTTTGGCGATGGGATATAATTAATAAAGATAAGGCACCGGCGGAAGGCCAATCGTGGCGTTTTGTTCTGCTAGTGTCGCCTAGGACCCGAGTTCTTGTCCTCTGATCCAAGACTGAGTGCACTACCCACATGTGGGAGGAAATGGGACTCCCCTCGACCTAGTACCGGATCTGCAGCCTTGTCCAGGGCGCCACAAGTAGTTCGGGTGTTTCCATTTGCGCGACGCTTTATTTATTTGTGATGCAGGTACGGATGGGACGCCTCCGGGACTTATACGTGATGGTTACTTACGGTAGGGCTTGCGGTACGTTCGTTTATCGAGTGTGGAAGGAGGGAAATCGTATGAGTGTGCCTCCCGACACCGTCCATGCAACGGTTAGGCCCACCTCGGAGCTTCGGCCGGACTTTCAAGGTGGATCAGACCTAGCTAGGTGGTTCCCTGGACTAGTGTTGTAGTGAAGGAAAGTGTAGTGTCGGATACCCTGCCGGTACACCATAGGAAGTGTGCTAATAGCTGGCAACAAGGGTTGAAGTGCGTGTGGTTACATTTGTGCACCCCTGCAGGGTTAAATCTTTTCGAAAAGTCGTGTCCGCGGTTATGGACGACTTGATGAAATGTGCTGGCTAACAAGATCATAGACAACTTGCACCTAATGATAATAAATTGATTAGTAAGATAGAGCTACTTCAATAATAACCTATAAAATTGCCAACCGTGTGAGTGCCTTTGGGCTTGCTGCTCGTGGTTAACCGGGATGGTAAGAAATTGGCTGGGTATTATTTGGTGCTAGTATATAGTTGGTTTCCTATGCGCTCTCTTACCTTCTCTCTATTAGATGAAAGTTGTAGCGTGTCTCTATAAGTTGTTAGTGCTGCTTGCCGCCGCCTCAATCGCTAACCCTCTTCCGCGGAATTCCAGCTTTGATATCTTGTGAGTATTACTTTCCAGTACTTCTACTAGTACTGACCCCTTTGGGGCTGCTATTCCAATGCAGCCAAATAGGTTTTGAAGTCTGACGACGTTAGCTTGGGAATCCCTCCGGCTAGGCTTGGCCTGGGCAGGGATATGGTGCCTTTGCTTATCTTCAGGACTCTTAGTCCAATTTTTATCTTGTCCATAGTCGGACGCTACCCGCTTCCGTTGTTATTTGTTTCTTTGTATTGTATCTTTGCTCTTGACTCGGTGAGTCGTTGTTGTATATACGTTCTTTGTGGGTTCCATCGAGAACTGTTGTAATGTTATCACAATTCCACCCGCATAACGTGTGTGTTGCGACGTGCACGTTATGCCTGGTGGGCGTCCTAGGATCGTTATTATGCGGATTTGGCGGAAATCGCTCAAGTCTACATAGTACCGATCCGCGGGGCGTTGCACCAAGTCCAAGGTCGCCATGTTGAAGAGAAATGAGGAATTCATGATCTTGACCGCCGATGTGTGGAACATGACCCCGCAGGTCAAGGCGGCACAAGACATGTTTTGCACCAACATCTTGAGATAACTCGGGTTCGGCCAGGCGCCACACGCAACTACACCTATGGACGACGAGACCCAATATGTCGATGACGACGAGACCCAGGATGGTGAGCACGAAACACAGGGCTAGGACGACGGCCGCGACCACACCTACTGCGACATCGACGACGGTGGACTTTGATTTCTTCTCCGTGCCGGACTTTGCGCCGTCTTGATGGCTTGTGGCCGAGACTTTGCACCATTTTGATGGCTGACCGAGACTTTAAATCATGGATGACTATTTTGAATGTTGCATGTTTACATTTGTTTTACCGTAAATACCACGCGGCGCCGCGGCTATTGGCAACGCAAATGAAAAATGATGACTCGTCCGGTATGTCGAGCCATTGGATTGGATACGGTTCTGTGACTCGTGCTGTCGTTTGGTGTCGGTCACGTCGTTGACCGCCACAGAAAAAATAAAAAGACCCGTGTCCGACACCTTTCCGTCAACGAAAGAAAAGACATCGGTCTGGCTGGCTGGGGAAAAGTCTACAAAAACTATTCCAAAGCGAGGCCCGTGTCCGTTCCGCTACAACCCTGGGTCCATGGCCGCCCTCCAAGTTCAAGTACGGGTGGTCGGGGAAACCGTCGTGGTACTCTCCAAGTTCGAGCATGGGTGGCCTAGGAAGCTCTCCACGGAAAAAGTCCATTTTGAACCTTGAACTCGTAGGGAAAAGCTAAATCGAACCCTCAACTCTCAATCCCCGAAATCGGCACACTCAACTCTCTAATCCCGGTCTAAATCGAACCCTGGGGTCGTTCCCAAACAGGGATTGTCGACATGGCAAGCTGAAGCCAGGATTGCTTTTTTTTAAGGAAGTCGGGATTGCTGAGGGAGAGGGGCGTTTGGCGGAAAGAAAGTGGGCCGGCCCAATGCAGCGGCCCATCTACCGGAGCAGTCGAGGTGCGTCCCCTGGCATTCTTCTCTGCTCCCGCGACGACAATGGCGATGACCGGGTGATCGACGGCAGCGGCGACGATCTGGCCGGCTGTAGACGGCGAACGACGGGCTCAGGTATGTTTCCGACCTGGTACTCCTCTAGGCACCATTGTTTAACGATTCTGGAAGGGTTAGGGTTAGGGTTTTTAGGGGGAAAAGTTGATTTTTTCGGTCATGGAAAATGCAGCGTTTTGCTACGATTTGGGTGTGATTCTGAAGCTTTTAGGGTTCGTACTAGCGCCATGTACTGATTATGTTGCTTTCTTTTCAGTTTAAACATGGATCCGACGGAGATACTTAACGTCAGATTTCATTTGGGGGGCGAATTCATCCACATTGGTCCCAAATTGGACTATGTGGGTGGCGATGAGGAGCTATCAGAGATCGAGAGGGACAAGCTGTCATTGCAGGAGGTGAAAGGGTTTCTGAAGGATCATATCCAGCTGAAGGAGTCCATGAAGCTTTATTTTCAGATTCCTGGGAAAGAAATGCTTGATGGCTTGGTCTTTTTAAACAATGACAGTAAGTGTGTTGAAATGGCAGAGTATATTTCACCTGGAGGGTTTGCAGATGTGTTTGTTGAGTACCATGGGGAGGACATTGTGGGCAGTAGTAGCTATAGTGACTTTGAAGATGAAATGTTGCTAGCAGAGGGAGGACCTGACACTGTTATCACTGCTGAAGATGTTGACAGTGAAGAAGAAGTTGAGCATGTTCTGTTTCCTGATGACATAGGTGTGATAACACAGATAATAAGCAGCCCCGTAAAATATAGAAGTGAGATAAATGCTGCAGCTTCTCAAGTTTGCAATTCAAGTCAGCCAGCCTCTCAAGTTTGCAATCCAAGTGAAGCAGCTTCTCAAGTTGCAGCAGGCACTGAGATAAATGAACAGATGCGTGCTGACAGTGATGATTCATCTGAAGATAATGACCCTGAGTATATGCCACACATCGAGGACAGTGGTGAAGACTCTGAAGTGGTAGAGCTAAGAAGGCATGCCAGAAAATTTAAGAAGAAGATGAGAGATACAAAAAGTTGGATTTGAAGAGACACAACTGAACCAGTTCCAATTGATTTGATTGCAAATATGGAGGAACAACTTGAGGGAGAGCACAAGGAGTGGGAATTTGAATCATCCGACGAATATTACTCCTATGATGAAGATTCAGATGGCAAGTTAGTGAGGAGGAAGAGCAAATTTCCTAGATTCAACAATGACACTGAAGTTCCAAAGTTTGAGTTGACAATGGTATTCAGAAGCAAAAACTAACTTGTGAAAGCACTGAAAAGATATGGGATAGTTACTAAAAGGAGTATTGAGTTTAAAAAATCAGAGGGAGACAGAGTGAGGGCCAAGTGTGGCTTCCCTAACTGCCCTTGGCTAATTTATGCAGCAAAAACTTCAAGGACAAGCAGATTCCAAATCATTACATTTGTTGATGAACATCGTTGTGCCCAAAACAGAGATAACAAACTTGTGACTGCCAAATTTATTGCAGAGAGGTATGAGCACTTTATTCTTGCTAATCCAATGTGGAAGATTGAGAGTATGAAAGCTACTATCTTGCATGATGTGTTTGCTGATGTGTCAACCTCTAAGTGCAAGCATTTTCCCTACAGCCAAACCTATCACAAATACAATGAAAACAAACAACACATTCATATTATTGCCTTTCATTGCCTCTATCTGTTCATTCTTCAATTTCAACTGATCTTGCAGAGACTTGAACATCAACTCCCTTGCTGATTCCTCTTCGGACATGCCAAGAACTGCAGTTGCTTCTTCAATCGGAGTCACATTTCCTCCCCTGAGCCTCCAAACTTCATCCCTCAAATCTCCAATCAAATCGCTAAAAAACTTTGGCAAAGGATCATCATGCCATTCAACACCACAACCACCGTGCTATTCGATAGAAGAACGAAAGTGGATCAGATGGGCTGCGAAGAGCTGAACAGAAGAAACGCCGAGGAAAATTAGTGTTTGCTCACCATTGCATTGACGCACGCGTAGTACCTCCGCCCTGGATTCTGACGGCTCCAAGAAATCCAGCGCGGCGCCTTCGCCGTGGATCGCACCAGCAGTACTTCGCCGGCTCATAATCCATGGCGTCGTCACGGTAGCGCACCGGCGACCGCGCATCCGTGTCCCTCCTTCCAGAAGCTCGATGGAAGCCGGGTGCGGACGAGGCTCCAGAAGACCACGACATCGCCGCCAGTGAGAAATCGCCGCCGCCGTGCACCTCTACGCCACTAACCCTAATTTCGTTCCCCTTTCCTTCCCAACGATTACAACCCGCGCGGCACCGGTTAACAAGTCCGCATCATGGCCCACTACTGACAGCAATCCCGGTTGACCATCGTCACGTCAGCGTTTTTTCGTGTTAAACGCTCCAGGGTTTGATTTAGACCGGGATTAGAGAATTGAGTGTGCTGATTTCGAGGATTGAGAGTTGAGGGTTCGATTTAACTTTTCCTTAGGAGTTCAAGGTGACTTTTTCCCTCTCCACGGGCGCTGCATCCCTCATCTTGGACGGGAGGCTGACACGGTGGTGGAAGGGGATTGATCAGGTCTTAAGGAGACGGTGGTGGAGGGGTTCAGGAGGAAGAAGCAGATCCGTGGCGGCTGGAATCGGGGCTCCACTCCGAGAGCACCAGATGGGCGGCGGCGGGGGAGACACAGCGCCGAAGCTCGAGTAGGTGCAAGGTGCGATGCGGGTGGGATGCCTTCTTCCCGAACGGGACGGGGCCTGGGATGGGGCGCGCGGCACCGCCGGCCGGGCGCAAGCAAGGGGAGGACAGACAGAGGTGTCGGCATGCCGCTGGCTGGGGGCGAGTAATGGCCGGACGGGAGGCATCGTCGGCTTAGTGCCGATTCCAGCACCTCCTAGGGGAAGCAAAGGAGGAGGGGAACGGTGCCAGCGATGATGACAGGTCCCAGGGACGCTGTCGGAGCTCGACGGGAGGACGAGTCGTAGGCTCGTAGCCCGCGGCGACCTCCCGCACAACGGGCGCAAGGACGGCGGCACGGCCGCGCGAGCGACGCCGACATCTGATGGGGCGCCACGCCGCCGCTCGTCATCTTCTTTTGGCGCAGCACGCACGAGGCAGGGGAGGGGACAAGCGGTCTCGCATGCTCCACCGGCGCACACGCTCCGACGTGGTCAGCTGTGATCCTGCGCAACGTCCGCTCGTGGCCCCTCCGTGCGATGCTGCTGGTGTTCATCGGCACTCGGCCGGCCGGACGGCAAGAACATCACATGTACACCACGCACGGAAATCACAAGGCACAAGCATATCACGCGCAATACATGCTCACCACACACGCATGTCAGATGCCCGCTCGATCCAGAGCAGCGCGGGCTTGTCAGGTCTGGTTAGCCGACGACGTCGTGGAACGCTCCCGCGGACATCAAGGGTCAGCGGTTGTTGGAGGCGTGCCGCGTACAAGCGCGCCAACCGCCCGCGCCGGTGGAGATTCTGGGCGGCCTTGCTGGGCTCGGGGTTGCGTGGAGGCGCAATTGGTGGAACGGGATGCCGGGCTTAATTTGGTAGGGGAACGATGGAGTCGGGTGGGTAGACAGGCAGTAATGCTAGACCTACGGACGGTTTGTTACGGAAATTGACTTACGGACGTACGTGGCAAATCCTCATGAATCTCACCGCCCCTGATTCCTCCTGTGGGCCCTCCCCCTCCCTAATCAAAGCTGGCCACGTAATTCTGTAGGCTGATTCCGTAGTAAATCGTCCGTAGGTGTAGCATCACTCGTAGACAGGGGAAGAGAGAGAGGAGGAGGAAGGAGGTGTGGGTGAGACTGACCAATGGAGCCCCACCAACCTGTCTGACTAACAAGGTCCAACTGCCCTTTTGACTTGGATCGAAGAACAGGAAAAGCTCGTACAGGAACGCGCTACTCCCTTCTCTTCCAACAGAACAGAGCCTACTAGGAGTAGAGGAATTTGGCGGCGGCGACGGCAATTCTCACTACGGCGGAGGTAGAGACGGCGATTGGCGACGGGATTCTGAGGAGGACGGTGACATCTCTCCCGCGATTCTACCGGACCGCGACGAATCAAGGTTCAAAGGGCGACGCGCTTCATTGTCCTCCACGCCGCGCTCGTACGCCACGAGCGCTTGCTCAGCAACCCTCCCTCTCTCCGTAAGCTGCTAGCCGAGTTGCGGCGTGAACAAGGAGGTCCTCAGGGCTGCGAATTGCTGCCGGCGCATTGCGACCTCGAGGTCGGCGGGGGAGCGGAACCAGAGGCCAATGGTGCCGTGCGCGGAGGCGAGGAGCGCCTCGGAAGCCGGGAGCCGCATAGACGGCTTGGAGGATGTCAGCCCCCAGGTTCCGGCTGGGCGGGGTGAGGCAGGGCGCGTGGAGCGCTTGCTCGGAGATGACGGAAGGGCGCGTGGCTGGCACGGCGGCAGCGGAGTACTCTGGCCGTGGGGGCAGCAGCGGTTCGCGGAGAGGTGCAGCGACGAGCAGCGTGTCGCCGGCGGCAGCTACCTAGGTTCTTTCATGCGTTCTAAGGGGATCGATCTGATTCCTGCCCGTGTGCAGCAGGGGCATCGATCGATGTCTGGGAGTTTTTGACTAAATACTCAAACGAAAATAAAACAATTCAAAAGAGCAAATAATATACTCCTACCTGAAGATTTGTTGGATGCAGTGGAGTTAGTGTAGGTGTAGCACTTGAACTTGAACCCGCCCGCCTCCTCCTCCCGCTGCTGCTGGATGCCGCCGCAGAAGCCGCTAGCCTTCTCGCAATCGCGGCATTCCCCGCTCACCGCCGAACTCCACCGCAGCTCGAATCCCATCATCAGCGCCGGCATGAGGCCGTCCAGCAGGCCCGCTGAATCCACCACGGAGCTCCGCAGAACAGGCAGGCCGACCACGCCATCGCACTGCCTTGCGTAGGAATAAGGCAGAGTGTCGTCGTCGCGGAGCACGTAGGTGTGCAGGCGGCCGTCGGCGCTCCCCAGGCAGGGGACAGGCTGGATCGAAGTAGCCCCCCTGAACTCGCAATTCGTGTAGAAGTTGAGGTTCCTGTCTTTGTCGGTGAAGGACATCGGCGGCGGCGACCCGGCGGGGAGCGTGACGTTGCGGCCGGCCACTAGGGGGCAGGAGGTGTTCTTCGAGACGCCGAGGTCGAAGATGGTGATGGTGCTGTCGCCGTAGTCGATTCTCCTGACGCCGTACTCACCGGAGGGAAGAACAAGCACCGGCGTGCCTCCGCGGCACTCCAAGCCGAGGCTCGGGTAGCCGCAGCCGGACAGCTTGGTGCCCACCCAGAACGGGTACTGGATGTCCACGGCGTCGCCGCACCGGTAGCTCGTCGTCGGGCTCGGGCAGGGAGAATTGGGGTCCGTGGCGTTTGGTGGCGGTGGCGACGCGGCGGCGGCGAGGACGCCGAAGAGAAAGAAAATCATCAGCATGGTGGCGGCGATGACCGAGAATTGGTTTGCTCGTTCGGACGGACGGGCGATCTCTTTAATCAGTAGAACACATATAGGATTCATACAAAGATCGTGGTTCAGCTGCATACAAAGATCGTGGGAGCGGTACTTAGTTGGTAAGCGGCAAGTACGCCGCCTCTCCTCTCCACCCCGGCAAGCGGCGATGGTGGTGGCCTGCAGCCTCATCCTCGTCGCCGAGGATCAACTCGCCGCGTCCTCTCCGGCTTCCTCCTCCACGCTCCATCGACGCGGACGCCTTTGCCCCTCAGCGTTCACAAGTTATTGTATATTTTAGTAAAATGATAATCATTGCAGCCAAAATTTCTTACAAATTTCATCAGTCTGCACACGACCATTATGTGTTGTCTTTCAGGAGCCATTCTTGTTAAGGATTATCTTAAGTTCATGGATGATCATTTTCAAGAGTGTGCTGATCTTACCTGTCTCGGATATTGGCACCGTACTTACTCAAAGGTAAATAACAACCTTTTACTTCTCACAATTTTGCACGTGTACAACATAAAAGTCGTGTAGTAACCTGTGCTTGCCTGCTGATGGTGAGTACAAATGGATTAGCTTTCTTCTTAAGTAAACATCAAAATAAGTTTGAAAGGTCGTGGGTGTGGGGGGAATAAATTTGCGGTCCAGTTTCTTCTCCAGAAAGTAACAAGGAATAAATTTGAATTTTGTTTCAGTGTGATCCACCGTAGCACTTGATTTTTTTTTCGTTGGTTGCTCGAGCGGATGGAGCATGCCTGCTGGTGCCTAAAAGAGAATAAATACTATGGTGTCATATGCCAAAATAAAATATGATGTTCATAAGTTAAGTACAGTCTTGCAGAAACAGGTAAAGTGAATAGACAACATAGTATTGGTTATGTGTCATGCAGTGCAGTGGATTAGTGTGGACGCTCAGGTCTGATATTGGGTTGCCTGGTCAATTAAGCAATATTGGTTAACAACTCCTGGTTCTTGTGGTGTAGTTGATGGAGTAATTGCTCAGTCCAAGCAGTTTTGTGTATACTGTATAGTGCTAAAGCATTCCATTGTTATATACAGAACTATAAAATGATGAGTGAGCTAGCATTGTCCATCATCACTAATGTGCACGGGCAAAGAAAAATCGTGTACTTTATAATCCATTGTATGAATTATTATCATGTGTACTTTTAACGTTGTGTTGTACGTATCAGTTTGGTAGTTACAAAAAATCAATAAATACAAATTGATAAAACTTGGAGAGTGAGAATTTGAGAATCCATTGAACTGACAGTGTAAACTGAAGATACAAACTTTTTAGAGAGGCTTCTCAAATTGACATATAGATAGTTAAATTTGACGCTTCCGTTGGACTTCACCGCCACATGATTTGTTCAGGGAGGAGATAATAGAAAAATGACGAACTAAGAGTAGGATTACGCGGGCTGATAGATTTTCGAGACATATTTCTGTCACCTTGATGTTTTCTATCTACAACTTTATTCTGTTCTTCATTTTGCAAGTTGGAACCAGACACTTCCTGAAGGCTTTTACTCCCTCCGTTCCATAATATAAGATGTTTTAGGACTTTTCTACATTCACATTTGGACCACATGTATCTAGACATGTTTTAGTGTATATGTTCACTTCTTTTCTACTTTTTTAGTCCGAATCTAGACAACATGTGAAACATCTAAAACATCTTATATTTTGAAACGGAGGGAGTATGTTTTTTAATGAGCTGCATGCTAAAATTCATACGCCTTCATTGTCCAAGTTTACCATCTGATGACCATGATCTTTGGCCGACTTGCTAGTAAAGTATAATCCTGATATCTCCATGAGAGCAGGAGCTGATTAGTTTCGACATTACTATTGTCCTATAATTTGCTACTAAGCTTTTGCTGCGATACAGTATATAGTAAATATGGTACTGTTTCTTATTACACTAGTGTTCATAGCTAACCTTCATTCTGTAGTTGTTGATTTACAATCTGTGATTTTAAGTGTTGTAGATGAATCGCTGAACACATTAAAACTTTTGCTGCTATTATTTGTATGATTTATCAAGCGTTCCATTAAAGCAGCTTTTTAATTGTGTGCAACCATCAGAAGATAACAGCTTCTAATATAATGTTCACCTCAAAGGAGGAATTAGGAACTACTCCCTCCGTTCCGTATTATAAGACGTTAAAGACTTTTTCCGACAGCAGCAAAAACGGACAAATGGACATATTTAGCCTTGTCCGAAAATTTGAATCACGAAGCGGTACAGACGAATAGACACAGGAAAACTTGAATCGCATCGCCAGCAGATCGTCGCCGTCCAGGTTCCTCGCGCGCGAGCACCTCGCCATGAACCTCCTTGTCTTCTTCCCCGCGGCCCGGATCATCGCTACTGAAAGTGCGTGGTTGCCCCCATGCATAGTTTTGGTAATTAATGACAATCTCTATGGACTAATATTTGCATTGAGCTATATTTGTAGGTGTCCATTAGCTTGCTTGTCTCCATGTGTTGGAGTCAAGGTGCTTTGCTTGATCTCCATTTGTTGGAGTCAAGCTCAAGGGAAGAAAAGTTTTGGGTTGATCAAGGCTTTGTGCGGGTTGATCAACTCTCAAGTTCAAGTGAAGATATTACCAAGAGTGCTCTCCCCATCTTGGTGTATGGGGGAGCGTCATGTGAATCTTCACCAAGCAAGGCGCAATCAAGAAAGATGGTTCGTCTTGAGGAGATGACGATCGTCCTCATCGACCTCAAGTGGATTAATGCGCAAGGCAAAGGTATGATCTTGATAGGGCTTTTATTTCACCGGTCTCGTGATGTTACTTGAGAGACCGGGTTATAGGATAGATAGCCGTACTATCAAGAGGGGCTCTCGACTGAGTATCGTGATCGTATCGTTCGTGGAGAGCTCAAACCTTTGCATCCATGCAATCATCTTTATTGGTTCTTATTTGGATCTTATCGTGGTGTGGTCATGGTGCTTGTCATGCTTGTCATGACAAAGCCAAGATCACCGAAAACGGTTTGCATTTGCGTCTTCTTTTGTGTTTTTCGGTATTGGAGAGTTTTCCGGTTCATCCGTGCGGAAGATGTATTTCTTCCATCTCTTTGCAAAGATGTATTTCTTCCATCTATTTGCAAAATCTCCATTGCTTCTTTGCCTTTTTACAAAGGTTGCTTTTATCGTCCTCTTTCCAACAAAATTGGTTTTACTTTATTCGGACTTCAATTGCAAAAGATGTGGCATTTCCGGTTTGCGAAAAAGAATTTTTAAACTTCCCCATTTGGTTTTATAATATCTTGTTGAACTATGATGTTTCTCTGCATAATCTTGTTGTGCTCGTTGTGACGATTCCAACGAGTCCAAGATTATCGAATACGGAGTTCATATGCAAAAGTTATGGGGCTTTGAATTTGCCTTTGGATCTACCCCGGAGTTGGTCCGGAGTTTCCGGCAACACCGGAGTCTCCGGCCCAAATGACCGGAGTCTCCGGTCCCTCTTTTTCACTGCCGTTTGTGTCTGCTGTGGTGTGGTACTGCATAGGGGTCCGGAGTTCCCCCGGAGCAGGACCGGAGTCTCCGGCCCACCGGAGTCTCCGGCCCGAGGACCCGGAATCTCCGGCCCTCATTTTTCTCAGCCCATTTGCATCTGTGTGGTGCGCCTCTGGATAGGGGTCCGGAGCTCCTCCGGAGGGTGCCCGGAGTCTCCGGCCTGACCGGAGTCTCCGGCCCCAAGGACCGGAATCTCCGGCCTCCCCGATGACCCAGCAGGCCGGAGTCTCCGGTCACTTACTCCGGAGTCTCCGGCCTGGACAGGCTCCAACGGCTAGTTTTTGGGGGAGGCTATAAAAAGCCTCCTCCCCCCCCCCCAAAACCTGGTTACACACCTTGCTCACTTGTTCTTGCTCTTCCCCTTTGTTCTAATCCTTGTGAGCTTGATTCCTCTCTTCCCCTCCAATGATTCTTGCCCAAATTTAGGGTTTCAAGAGAGGAGATCTAGATCTACCATTCCACCAATCAAAATCTCCTCTAAGTGAGGGGAACTTTGTGGATCGAGATTTGGGGTTGCTTTGTGTTCATCCCCTTTGTTCTTCCTCTCTTATTCCCTCCATAGCATTATTTGCTTTGGTTGGAATTTGGGAGTGAAGGATTTAGGCACTTTGTGTGCTCTTGCCTTTTGCATTTGTTGCATCGGGTTGCTCTCTCCACGGTGATACGTGAAGTTGAAGGTTGAGAAGCTTGTTACTCTTGGGTGCATTGTGTTCCCAAGAGCTTGTTACCTCTTGGATGCATCGTGTACCCTAGACGGTTGGAGGTGCCGCGAAGTCTTCGAGTTGTGAAGCTTCGGCACGAATTTGGGAGCCCCCAATTGAGTTGTGGGTGTGTGCCCCAAGAGAAGTTGTAAAGGGCTCCGGAATCCGCCCCGAAGGATTTCTATAGTGGAAGGTGAACCAATCCCTTGGGTGAGGTTCATCGGAGAATAGGGTGAGGCCTTTGTGGCATCTTGAGTAGGCCTCTTGTGGCGAGCTCACACCCCTCCAACAAGACGTACTCCCTTAATAAGGAGGAACTCGGGAATATATCATCGTCTCCGCGTGCCTCGGTTATTTCTTTCCCGAGCCTTTACTTATACAATTTACTTTGTGATAGACTTCGTGCTTGAAGTTCATATCTTGTAATCACCTTGTCTCTTAAATTGCTTAGCATAAGTTGTTGGTGCACATAGGTGAGCCTAGTCATTAGGGTGTTGGCTTGTTAATTTAAACACCTAGTTTTATTCCGCAATTATCAAGCCCCTAAATAGAAAAAGTGTTTATCGCCTATTCACTCCCCCTCTAGGCGACATCCGGGCATAGCTTGTTCTTTCAATTGGTATCAGAGCCTCGTCTCTCTTGTTTGGCTTCACCGCATAGAGAGTAAAGATGTCGCCTAGTGTATTAGTGCACGATCACATGTTTATATTCAATGGCACTAATTTTGATGTTTGGAAAACTCATATGCTTAATCACCTTCGGGTCTTGGACCCCAATATTAAGCGTATCTTAGATATAGGTTTTTCTCCTCCTAAAGACTACGAAAGTACAACTTTAGAGGATGAGAAAAACTTATATCTAGATGCTCTAGCATCTAAAGAGTTTTGCAAATTTGTGAGTGTAGCAATCTTCGAGTCAATCATGCCTCTTCAAGATGCCCATGAGCTTTGGACCAAGCTTCAAGATAAATATGGAGTGTCCAACGCAATTGAGAATGATTGCTCTCCCTCCACCTCCGGCCGTGACGAGTTCTCGTCTTCATCTACTTCACCAAAATGTGGTAAGCCACAAACTAATGTGATGGTGAATTGTGATGGGTTTTGCAATTTGGATAGTGAACTAATTGTTGATGATCATTTATCTCTATCTTGTTGCAATGCTTCATCTTTGGACCTAAACACACATAGCACCATAAGTGATTTATATGCTAGTGTTGATAGTCCTTGCATATCATCTAAAAATTGCTTGGATGAATCTCTTTATGATATGCTTGCTTCATCTTGTTGCCATGATAAAAATGCTTGTGTTCCCTCTAAATCTTGCATTGATAATAATGTAGAGGAAACCCAATTTGCTATGGAACAAGATGTGAACTTGTGTAGTTCAAAAATTAATTATTCCTCTTCATCCACCCATCATTGCCTTATGGCTAAATCATCTTCTAGCAATGATAATGATGATGATAATAATGATGAAGAAGATGATATTGAAAAAATTAATGCCCTTCTTCAAAATAAAGGTCTAATGATTCTTAAAGCCCTTCCTAGTAATAAAAGTGCCCAAACTAACCTCTTTGAAATCATGAGCACTCTTATTGAGCGTGGGGAAACTATTGAGGCTTTGGAAGCGAGCCTTGAAGAAAATGGTAAGATCGAAAGAGATGATGCTATGAAGAAAGTATCGTTAGAAGATGCTCTTGAGGAAGAGCAAGAGACTCGTGCTTCTCTTGAGGAGAAACTAGATTCTATCGAGGAGTCTCATAATGAAATAATTTCTAAAATCATTAAAGAACGTGACCATGCCATTGCTAAATATAAGGTCACGAAAAATAAAAATGCTAAATTAAATGAAGAGCTTGCTAAGATTTCTTCTTCCATCCCTAATGTCAATGGTGCTTGTGCTACTAACTCAATTTCTTGTGAAGCATCTATGTCGAAGGAGAATGTTGAGCTAAGGGCTCAACTTGAGTTGCTAACTAGCAAGTATGAGAAGTTGGAAGCAAGTCATGAAAAGCTATCTAGCTCTAATGATATTCTTCTAGCATCCTATGAGAAGTTGGAAGAAAATCATGAAAAGCTATCTAGCTCTAATGATGAACTTCTAGCATCCTATGCTTGTCTTAAGTTAGCTCATGAGGCAATCACTACAAAGGTAACATCAAGTGAGCCTCATGTGGATATTAGCACAACTTTAATTAATAATGCTATATTGCCATGTGCTAGTCATAGTAGTTCATCCACTAAGAATATTGGTACATCATGTGATGAATTACTTGCTTTACCTTGTTGCTCTAACAATGATGCATCTACCTCTTCTAGTACTTGTGTTGTCACTAACCGTGTAGAGAAGAGAGGCGAGCTCAAGGCCCAAGCCACTTCTTTGAAGAAAGGCTTGGAAAAGCGTCATGAGGGGAAGAGTGCACTTGACAACATGTTGAGTGTGCAACAATCCCCAAATTACAAGAGGGGACTTGGATTCAACTCCATCAACAAGTCCAAGTCCAACAAGAAGGGCCAAGTTCAAATCAAGAATCCGGCTAAGATCACTTGCTTCAAGTGCAAGTTAGAAGGGCACCACGTTCGGGATTGCCCAATGAAGAAGAAGATGCCTCTTAGTGAGAAGCAACTAGGGAAGCGGCCTCTTGCTCAACCACGTGTTGAACAACGGCCACCTCCTAAGAAGACTCAAACCAATGCTCCTCAAGTTGAGGAGCCCATTAAGAAGAAGAAGAAGAGTCGATGTTGCTACCTTTGCCGTGGCAAAGGTCATTTTGCCTCTTCATGCACTAACGGTACCTCTTCCTCTCCTATCATAATTGATGATGTATATTCTCTTAGCAAGGATAGAGTTGGCAATGTGGTTTCCAAGTGTGTGGGAGCTCAAGCAAGAAAAGCACCATTTGGGTTCCCAAACCTATTGTGACTAACCTCTTAGGACCCAACTTGGTTGGGGACCAACAAGCTTCAACTTGATCAATAGGTGTTGGTGGAGGACATTGGAGACTCGGCTACTTTTGAAGAATTAAGGGATCTTCATGGTTTTATTTATCAAGCCAAGTCAATTAGATCATCACATACCTATCTCATATCCAATGCTTCCTCCTTGCGGTAACTTGTATTTAATTCATATATACATTGAAAGTTGCTGGCTCCCTTGCATGTGTTAGTCTAGTACCTAGCATGTGCTTGTATATGATATGCTTCTATCTTTCTTGTGTTGTTATTCAAGGTTATGTTAGATAGTTGTATATCATATATTTGTAACTTTGTGTTGAGCTTTATTGAATCTTGTGTGGATTTTATTTGGCTCTTTGAGATATTAATGGACTATTCCATTTTGGGGGAGTGATGTGCTTAGTGCACCTCACAAACCTAAAATTGTATGTACATGAAGCACACCATCTAGTTTTGATATTTCATCTTATCTAGTCACTATGTGGTGTGTCATATTCATGAGAAATTCAAATTCTACATGTCCATTAATTTCTCTAGTTGGTGTTATTTACCTCTTGTTTAAAAATAAAACGAATCATCATATTATGGGGGAGTAATAAGCTATGTGCATATTACAATCCCATAAAAATGTGAACATTTGAGGTTTGCCACTTAGATTTGATATTGTACATTATCTATTTCCTATGTGGCATGTTTGCTCAAACAAGTTCCAATTTTCCTTTGTGGTTGTCTTTTGGCTCTTGTTTGGGTGAGTTTGCTTGGTGTGGTTTTTCTCTAATATGTATTCCATATATTTTGTGAGAAACCATTTGTTTCATCTCATTTTAACCATGGCTTTGCCGGTTGGTTCAAATAGTTGAAACTACCAACAAACCTTTTTCAAAATATGGCGTTTAAATTCTTACCTCTTGCCATATGCTTTTTGTTGTGAAGTTGGTCTTGATCATCATTCCTATATACCACCGAGAGATATCTCTATATACTCCTTGTCTTGACAAGTGATACTAGTAATTGTGGTGGATTTTGTAGACCATCTTCACATTGGCTCTTGCGTTGATTTGCTTTATCTATTGCCTTCCTTGCCTTTTGAATAGATCCTAGTTTTCAATTGGTAGTGTTTAGTGTTGTAAATAAAATATGGAGAGTAATGATCCCTTGTGCATGCATTTTGTATTCAAATGCAAATATCAAAGATAATGCATGAATATTGGGGGAGCATTCCTTTTTATTTAGAACACTAACCTATCTATCAATTTTTGATCCTTTCAATTGGCATTTGATTATTTATCTTGTTTTGGTACCTTCAATTGGTATTAATTGGAATTTAATATCTCCGCCATAGATATTTGTTCCAATTGATATTTATTGTGGGAGTCTTGATACCTTTTTGCTTTATTTTCCTTTACTTGATTTCGGTCAAGTATCACTCTCTTCTTGGTATCTTTTCTCCTAAATTGATATTTGTTGTTTTAATTGGTATCTTATTTTCAATTGGTTTCTTATCGATGATTTGTTGTGTTGATGTGTTTTGGAATCAATCATCTGGTGATTTGATTTCTCCTAATTCATGTGTTGATTTGGATTTTGATATAATTTGGACAACAATTTCTTGTCACACCTTGGTGTGCTTTATTGGTTTACTTGGTGTTTTTGTCCAATTTGTATCTCTTTTGGTTCTTGTAAGTCTTTGCATGCATATTTACTAATATATATTTTATATGGCATGCTAGTCTTCCTCGATCCAATATATAGGGGATAGTCCACCAAATCCTAAATCGGCTAAGATGTGCATGAAATTAAATTTCATATCTATATGCACATATTTATGTCAAGTGTTTCCTATATATTGTAGTTTATCTAACTACTATGGGACCCAATGAGTTTGGGAACCATTTTGTGCTTGAATTTTGTTTTTAGGTACAATGGAGATGCATTGGATGCTTGCCTCATTCATATGGAAGGTGTCTCACCTTGTAATTGTCGGAGTCAAGCTTTGGTGACAAACCAACTATCATCATCTTCATCGTCAATGCATCTCGGTAACAAGTATCCATCTCATGCATACCTTTATAGTTTCCAACCTTGTGTAGGTTGCCTCTTGGCATGAAATCTCTTATATGCAATTGTTGTGGTTTTGGCTTATTTTCTTCACTTAATATATCTTTGTGATATGTGTGATGAATGTGCAAAAACCTTTTCTCCAATTGATATTATGTCCTTATGATACTTGTTGTCTAACTCAAAGCATCTCCACCATATCTTGTTCCCTTAGTGATATGTGTGATGCATTTGATATATTTGAAGTTCATTTATATACAATGAGATAAATTTGAGCTATGTGCTATGCTTTTAAGCAACAATCTCATTTGTATATTTATGACTTCCTTTTGGATACCTTGTTCTCTTTTTCCCGAACCATTTCGTATGTATATGTTTCTTTGCGGATGTATATCTTCAATGGTTTGTCTAATTAGAAACCTATACATGTGAGAGAGATCATCTTTTAGTTGGTATCCTAATTCTTTTGAGCTACCTTGTTTTCATCTATAATTCTTTGGTGGCTCCAAATTTGTCTCATGAGTGCGTGTCTTAATGTTTATTGGTATCCTTGCACACTCATGTATTTCTTGAAGATCTTTGACCTCATGCCTACCATGGTGAGCATGTGGATTTTTTTTCTTTGACTAAATGCTCTCACTAGCTTTTGCCATTTTTAATTGGTTTTAGTTTCCATTTGGTATCCATAAGCTTGTGAGCATACCTTTTTAAAGATCTTCGTTTTATCGGTTGGGCCTATCTTAGGTTTGAATCTTTAAAAAAAATTGGTATCTCTTTTTTTTGGCTCAACCACATCTTTGGTGCAAGTGCTATGATTTGCCTTTGCAATATGCACTCTTGCACTTGTTGAGTGTTCTAGATGATTTTGGGGGAGCGAGGATGCCATATTTGTGCACTCCTCATTTGTGCATGAACATTGGGGAGCTTCTCCGTTTTTATTTAGAACTATCGCTTTGGATCTTTTTGATTGCTTTTCTCCTTTGTGGAGATGTTTAGGCCTCCTTTGATTCATAGGATTGTTGTAGGAAAAACGTAGGATTCCTGTTCCTATAGGAATTTGCACTGTAGATGCATTTGATTCATAGGAAACCAAACAAAGGAATTTTGAAGGAAATTTTCCTTTGCTACCAGATTCCTATGGAATACAAAGGAAATAAACAATCTGGCTAGACCTCATTTTTTCATTCCTTTGGAAGGAAAGAATCCTGTAGGATTGCATTGGCAATCCTATCTTATTCCTATTCCTATTCCTTTTCCTATATTTTGGAATCCTATGAATCAAAGAAGACCTTAAAATGATTTCATCCTTTTTGCAATCTTTTGATCCTCAATATGGTTTGATTTCCTCTAATTTTTCGTTAAAAGGGATTGTCATCACCTTTTTAGAGAAACTCATATTATATTGGCTCTCTAAATTTTTCTTCCCATTTCGGCAATCGATGCCAATGGGGGAGAAGTTTAGAGGGTTTAAGGGAATTTGGATTTTATGCTTTTTTTGCATTTGCCCTTAATGCGCTTTGCATCCTTGCTTGTTTGTCTGGCAAGGATGCTTTATTCGTTATATAAATCCTCTTATAAGAGATTGTCATCAATTACCAAAATGGGGAAGATTGAAAGTGCATGGTTGCCCCCATGCATAGTTTTGGTAATTAATGACAATCTCTATGGACTAATATTTGCATTGAGCTATATTTGTAGGTGTCCATTAGCTTGCTTGTCTCCATGTGTTGGAGTCAAGGTGCTTTGCTTGATCTCCATTTGTTGGAGTCAACCTCAAGGGAAGAAAAGTTTTGGGTTGATCAAGGCTTTGTGTGGGTTGATCAACTCTCAAGTTCAAGTGAAGATATGCCGAAGAGTGCTCTCCCCATCTTGGTGTATGGGGGAGCGTCATGTGAATCTTCACCAAGCAAGGCGCAATCAAGAAAGGTGGTTCGTCTTGAGGAGATGAAGATCGTCCTCATCGACCTCAAGTGGATTAATGCGCAAGGCAAAGGTATGATCTTGATAGGGTTTTATTTCACCAGTATCATGATGTTAGTTGAGAGACCGGGTTATAGGATAGATAGCCGTACTATCAAGAGGGGCTCTCGACCGAGTATCGTGATCGTATCGTTCGTGGAGAGCTCAAACCTTTGCATCCATGCAATCATCTTTATTGGTTCTTATTTGGATCTTATCGTGGTGTGGTCTTGGTGCTTGTCATGCTTGTCATGACAAAGCCAAGGTCACCGAAAACGGTTTGCATTTGCGTCTTCTCTTGTGTTTTTCGGTATTGAAGAGTTTGCCGGTTCATCCGTGCGGAAGATGTATTTCTTCCATCTCTTTGCAAAGATGTATTTCTTCCATCTCTTTGAAAAATCTTCATTGCTTGTTTGCCTTTTTACAAAGGTTGCTTTTGTCGTCCTCTTTCCAACAAAATTGGTTTTACTTTATTCGGACTTCAATTGCAAAAGATGTGGCATTTCCGGTTTGCGAAAAAGAGTTTTTAAACTTCCCCATTTGGTTTTATAATATCTTGTTGAACTATGATGTTTCTCTGCATAATCTTGTTGTGTTCGTTGTGACGATTCCAACGAGTCCAAGATTATCGAAAACGGAGTTCATATGCAAAAGTTATGGGGCTTTGAATTTGCCTTTGGATCTACCCCGAAGTTGGTCCGGAGTTTCCGGCCCAAATGACCGGAGTCTCCGGTCACTCTTTTTCGCTGCTGTTTGTGTCTGCTGTGGTGCGGTACTGCATAGGTGTCCGGAGTCCCCCCGGAGCAGGACCAGAGTCGCCGGCCCACCGGAGTCTCCGACCCGAGGACCCGGAATCTCCGGCCCTCAATTTTCTCGGCCCATTTGCATCTGTGTGGTGCGCTTCTGGATAGGGGTCCGGAGCTTCCCCGGAGGGTGCCCGGAGTCTCCGGCCTGGCCGGAGTCTCCGGCCCCAACGACCGGAATCTACGGCGTCCCCGATGACCCAGCAGGCCGGAGTCTCCGGTCACTTACTCCGGAGTCTCCGGCCTGGACAGGCTCCAACGGCTAGTTTTTGGGGGAGGCTATAAAAAGCCTCCTCCCCCCCCCCAAAACCTGGTTACACACCTTGCTCACTTGTTCTTGCTCTTCCCCTTTGTTCTAATCCTTGTGAGCTTGATTCCTCTCTTCCCCTCTAATGATTTTTGCCCAAATTTAGGGTTTGAAGAGAGGAGATCTAGATCTACCATTCCACCAACCAAAATCTCCTCTAAGTGAGGGGAATCTTGTGGATCTAGATTTGGGGTTGCTTTGTGTTCATCCCCTTTGTTCTTCCTCTCTTATTCCCTCCATAGCATTAGTTGCTTTGGTTGGAATTTGGAAGTGAAGGATTTGGGCACTTTGTGTGCTCTTGCCTTGCATTTGTTGCATCGGGTTGCTCTCTCCACGCTGATACGTAAAGTTGAAGGTTGAGAAGCTTGTTACTCTTGAGTGCATTGTGTTCCTAAGAGCTTGTTGCCTCTTGGGTGCATCGTGTACCCTAGACGGTTGGAGGTGCCGCGAAGTCTTCGAGTTATGAAGCTTCAGCACGAATTTGGGAGCCCCCAGTTGAGTTGTAGGTGTGTGCCCCAAGAGAAGTTGTAAAGGGCTCCGGAATCCGCCTCGAAGGATTCCGATAGTGGAAGGTGAACCAATCCCTTGGGTGAGATTCATCGGAGAATAGGGTGAGGCCTTTGTTGAATCTTAAGTAGGCCTCTTGTGGCGAGCTCGCACCACTCCAACGAGACGTACTACCTTAACAAGGAGGAACTCGGGAATATCCTCGTCTCCGCGTGCCTTGATTATTTCTTTCCCGAGGAGGATGGCGTTTAGCTCCCGGGCTCATCTGCTCCCGGTTTTGTTTCCGATTTTTTTAAAATACGAAAATGCTTCGAAAAATTCTGAAAAAAATTGAACATGAACATATTGAAGTATTCAATACTCGTGTAAAATTTCGACAAAAAATATCAATTTTTACGCCCTGTGTAAAAAAGACAAATCAGTCTTTTTGAATAGTGGACTGTTCACCTATTTTGTCTGTCAGATATTTGTCTTTTTTGCACAGGGCGTAAAAATTGATATTTTCTGTCGAAAATTTACACGAGTATTGAATACATGAATATGTTTCCGCACAATTTTTTTTCAGATTTTTTTAAAGCGTTTTCAAAATTCAAAAAATCGAAAAAACACCCGGGTGCAGATGAGCCCGGGAGCCAAAGTGAATTTCCGTTTCCCGAGCCTTTACTTATGCAATTTACTTTGTGATAACCTTCATGCTTGAAGTTCATATCTTGCTATCACCTTGTCGCTTAAATTGCTTAGCATAAGTTGTTGATGCACATAGATTAGCCTAGTAATTAGGGTGTTGACTTGTTAATTTAAACACCTAGTTTTATTCCGCAATTATCAAGCCCCTAAATAGAAAAAGTGTTTATCGCCTATTCACCCCCCCTCTAGACGACATCCGAGCATAGCTTGTTCTTTCAGCTACACCAAGTTACCTCGCCCAGATCATCGCCGGCGCGATGCGAGCGTCCCGTCCCCGCCTGGCCAAGATCGTCGCTCAGCTCCTCTCCTCGACCAGATCCTCGTCGGCCCAGCAAGGCGAGCATCTCGTCCCCGCCCAGCTCCTTGCCCAACTCCTTGCCCTTCTCCTCCCCTCCTCGCCACTCTCCTCGTCCAGATCTTCGCCGACTCAACGAGGCGAGCGTCTCGTCCACCGTCCAGCTCCCTGTCATCTCCTCATCCCCGCCCAACCCTGCAAGCATACGAGACACAACACAACAGGAGTACTCAATCATCTCGACACGGCACGACACAACGATATGGTACTCTTGGACCTTAATTATTTGCACTCCACCCGAGGAAGACGAGAACACTTTACCTGGAGGAGGCCTTGTCGATCAACAGGTCGAAGAGGAGGGCATGGATGTTGATCTTCACGTCGATCATCAGGCTGCTGGTACTATCTTGTCTCTGCTAGAAACTGACATAAACATTAGAATTGAAGTAAAATTTGACAGAAACAATTGCAGAATTTGTGTGCACTGATTATTGGGAGTAATATGTGCCCAAGTTAAAAAGCAAGCAATCTCAAGCTGGGAGTAGGAGTACTACAGAAGTTATGGAATTCCAGCCATGGTAGTAGCTGAAAAGAGCAAGATAAATGAAACTGAATTCAGTGCAAGTTTATTGATTTTTATACTCCTAGCAGTATTAAATTTTTATACGTCTGGCATGCACTACACTACACTACACTACACGACAAATGAAATTGAATTTTCTGAATTTTTACAAATACAGAGAACAATCTGTGTACTGAACACATTAGAACAAAGATTCTAAGCAGCAAGGAGTAGAGCAAATAATCTGTAAGCAACTACTCCAGCTACTAGAGCAAAGAAGGTTTTTCCAACCAAGTTCGCAGATGTCATATCATGGGCGGCGTCAGGGGTATGCCCCTGTATGCCTGGGAATATCCAAGATTTTGGTGGAAAAAAAATTGAGTACTAGTTATTTGGCCCAAGCCCATACAACACAGCATCGCTCCAAGCCCAGTAACTCCTCTCGTCTCCGTATCGCACCGGCCTCGACCCTCGAACGCGGACAGAGACAGACAAGGCGACGGGCGAGGCGAACCCTAGGCGACGGGCGAGGGCGATTGGCGGCTGGGCAGGGCAGGGCACCGGCGGCGACCGCCTCACCGGCGAGGGGCAAGGCTGCAGCGGCGACCGCCTCACCAGCGGCCAGGAGGACATCGCCAACTCGCAGGTACGGATCCTCTCCTCTCTTGCCTCTTCTGCTCTTCCCCATTCCGATTTATGATTTAGATGTTCATAGTAGTTCGTCCAAATTTCTTAAGATTTAGTCTACATCAGTCTAGATTGAGGAGATTAGCAGGAGCAGAATGGAAAATTACCACCGATTCCTCTTAATTTCTTCGGATTTCCAAAGGGGCAAGCCGACTGCGGCAAACAAATTTTTTCTGGCGCCCACCACCATTTTCCTGGCGCCGCCGTTGTGTCATATGCCCATCTACCTAGTCCAAACAAGAAGCAAAGGACAAGTTTCAGTCTGCTCCAAGGAAAAAAGTTGTGTACAAGCAATACATGATTAACTTTGTGTCCAAGTTTTAAACAAGCTACTGCAAGCAAGAGAGAGAAGTTACTGCACTGCTGGCAAGCAAGCAAGTGCAGTGCAAGGTGTATTTGTGTGTTAATGAAATTCAGATAGAGGAGAAGCACTGACAGAGAGAGGATAAGCACTGACAAGGAGTAGCACACACAACAGAATTAGCAAACAAACTTGTAATGTTGCTACTCCTATTGCAAGCAAGCAAACAATTTAAGTCTAAATTGATTTTCACAGAAGCAGTTACGAGCAGCAAACAAGACTTAAGCCAAAAACAGTGTGTAGCTCGGAGAACATGATCATGTCACCATCTAACACCATTGCATATTTCAGGATGCCAAACTAATTAATAATATCAACAATTTCTATTTTGGAGAATTAGGAAAGGGCCGAGTCAATAATACCCCAGTTTCTACTGGGAACTTACAGAGACAGAGAGACTCTAAAATTTCAGGACTAACATTTCATTTGTCTTTGTAAAATTGGGTAATCAGCTGCAAAAAGAAAATGCTACCGATTCACCACCATTCTTATCCAGAAACTACAGTAAAATTGTAGTAGTATGGCCGTACAGGAACTTAAACGAACAAGTGCGGCGCCGTGGACTGAAACGCTAAGAGCAGAACATGTTGAGCAGTTGAGGAGGACGCACTGACCGGAAGGCGGTGACGGAGGCAAAGACGCCAGCGGAGGCAATGGCGGCGAGCGCGGCAGCGGCGAGGCGGGCCTGCGCGAGGCGGATCCCGAGCCGCACCCCTGGGTTGGGACCCTTCATCAGCACCCCAGCTGGCGGCGCGTTCGCCTCGTGTCCCTCGGCGTCCCGCTGGCGATACCGCCGGCGAGCAGCCGTACAGGCACATGGAGCCCGGCACCCACCTTCCCGATGACTCCTCCCCCGAGAACGGGCATGGCGGGAGCCCCTTCTTGCCGCCTGAGAACTAACGTTGCGGGAGCTCCTCCCGTCGTCAGTGATGTGGCCGACATCCCATGGTGGCCTCCGCCTGAATCGGTCGCACGATTGGGGATCGATGTGCTACTGCTGGGGTCGCTCCTGGACGCAGATCCAGCGCGAGCAAACACTGATTGAGCTCCTGCAGCAGCGCGCCAACGGCGGCGAACAGCTCGTGCTCCTCCACGCCGAGGTAGGTCTTGGCGAGGAACTCGAAGGCGGGGGCGCCGCAGTAGGATATCTTGATTTGCTTGTCCATCGGGCCTCTCCCGATGAGCGCCGCCCAGAGATCCAGATATCCTTCGCCGCCTCCCACAGACCCACCACCACCGCCGCCCAGAGATCCTTCGACGCCTCCCACAGACCCACCACCACCGCCTCCCACAGATCCACCACCACCGCGCATAAAAATCGAAATCTTTGACCTCGATGCGCCGGGAGAGTGGGGTGACGGAGAGCTAGGAGGCGCCGACGAGGGATTGAGATCCAGTGCCTTGCCATAGACAAGGCACTAATGAACAGTGTTGTGCCTTGAGCTTTCGTTCGTCGGATCAAAAATCAAGGATCCAAATCGATGTGAACAGTAACATGTTGCAGTACGCAGTTCTGTAGCGAAGATTCTGTAGCATACCTACTGTAGACTTTCCTGTATCGATATCCTGTAGCAAGAACTGTTCACATTGATCTGACCGTCGCTTCTGGATCCAATCGTCAGGAGAGGGGCTCAAGGCATGCAACTGTTTACATGTGCCTTGACTGTGGCGAGGCACTGGATCTCAGTCCGCCGACGAGTGGGATACGGAGAGGGAGAGAACGGAGGCGACGCTAGAGAGAGAGCAGTGAGGCGCGCCAGAGGGGACTGAGATCCAGTGACATGCAGCTTTCGCATGTCACGCGGTAACATGCGGCTTAAATTCGGTAACATGCGGCTTAAATTCAAATTTAAACATTGCGAAAAAATCTGAAAAAAATCATGCATGTTCACAGCACATATTTGCACGACCCCATAAAATTTCAGCTCAAAATTCGAAATATACATTGAGAAACAAAAAAGAGAAACTCAGATGTGTAGACTATTCACATCTGAGTTTCTCTTTTTTGTTTCTCAATGTATATTTCGAATTTTGAGCTGAAATTTTATGGGGTCGTGTGCAAATATGTGCTGTGAACATGCATGATTTTTTTAGATTTTTGCGCAATGTTTAAATTTGAATTTAAACCGCATGTTACCGCGTGACATGCGAAAGCTGCATGTCACTGGATCTCAGTCCCGCCAGAGGAGTGGGAAAGAGAGAGGGCAACGGATAGCGAGGGCGGTGCGCGAGTGGGGAAAGCGAGTGCGTCTGCTTTCCGACCGGGGGTATTTTCGGAAACTACGGAAATCTTGTACAGCTATTTGTACTGCGCGAATTTGAACTAACTTTGCTTAAACGTCTTATAATTCGGAACGGAGGGAGTAGCATTATCTGACAGAAGCAAACTAACATAACCATGTAATCTATTTAGAAATTATTTCCGGCAAAATATTGGTTGTTCCAAATATACTAGTTCAGAAAACCATCAAATGGAAGTAATTTCCAACATAATATTGAGCTCCAAAAGGAATTAAAAAATTTAACATTATTTAACAGAAGCAACTGAATATAAGTATTCATGATTCTCAAACAGCAGATTACGAAATAGTATAGATCAATTACATAGTACTATATGTACACAGATAGAACAGAGAGTTACAAAAAGCATGAATATACATTGTCGATTATACTTGCATTTCAGAATTACATATCTCAACAAAAGGTGGAGCAGTTGATGATCATAGTGATAATTTGATAATTTGGAGCACCAGCCTCTAGCACCTCGATCACTGGCAGTTGGCCGCGGTTGTTGAATAACGTGTTGTAATCTGAACCATTTCTGGTTCCGTTAGGTTTAGGGTCTCTCTCTACCTCTCTTTTGGACCACTATATATGTAACCTTTGGTGATCAATACAATAACGTAATATACAAAACCTATCTGTCTTCTTGGTATCAGAGCAACAGGCGCCGCCGCGCCGCTTCTTCTTCTCTCGTCGCCATGGTTGACTCCTCCTCCTCCGCCGCCACCACCACTTTATCCCCACCGATAACCTCCACTGCTCCTATTCCCACCGATCTCCAAAACCCTCTGCCCACCTCAAACCTAAACCCTCTCCCTCCCATGATCACCGACGCCCTCAATCTACAAACCCTAGGCGTCAACCTCCCGATCGTCAACACCTCTGCGCCATCGCCACCCATCGTGTTCCCACAACCGATCGCCCCGTGCCCCTCTTCCCACCCCCTACTTGGCATCCACATCACCAACTACATCAAGTTCAAAGTCAACTCTGCCGGCGAGAATTTCTCAAAGTGGCGGCAGATCATCACCTTCCTACTCACCATGTACAAAGCAATGGATCACATCACCGAAGGCGCTGCTCCCCGTGCTCCTGACGATCTCTGGATGGCTGTGGACATCCACATCTCCTTGTGGTTCATGACTACCTTAAGCGACGACCTCTACCGTCTTGTCTCCAGCACCAATGGTCGGGCCTGCTCTACATTGTCCAGGCTAACACGGTACTTCTACAACAACGAGGCCTCCCGCTACCTCTTCCTCAGCAAGGCCTTCCGCTCCACCACTCGTGGTAATCTACCAATATCCACCTACGCCAGCAAACTATAGCGTATCGCTGACGACCTGGCTGCAATCGGTCGCCCCGTTCATGACCGCGACCTGACCCTTCAGTTCATTGACGGCCTCAGTGACTAGTACAAACTTTAGGCCGAAATTCTCAAGATCACGGTGCCCACCTTCTCGGATGTGTGTGCTCGTCTTCAACTCGCCGAAGTCGACGATGCTTCCCGACAGCAACAAGCTGGTGCTCAGGCCATGGCCGTACACACCGGCGGGCGTGGCACTTCGAACGGTGGCGGCCCCTCCCGCCTACCCGGTGTCAGCCCTAACTACAAAGGGCGGAACCCGATCCCCGGCTTCCAACACCCAAACCAGGGCAATCGTGGTGTAAACAATGGAGGTGGACATGGTCGCAGCCAGGGCAACGGTGGTGGCCGCAACGACAGCAGTGGTGGCCGCAATGACTAAGCTAACGATCGCGGGCACAATGACCAGTCACAAGGTCATGGTGGTGTCCAACAGCCTTGGCTCGGCTACTTTGCACCGATGGGGATGTCTTTCCCTCCCCGCTCTCCATGGATCCCGCCAAACTCATCTGGCATCCTCGGTCCGTGCCCTGGCGCACCCACTCAGGCTTACACGCTGATGTATCAGCCACTGATGCATACATGAACTTTGCACTATAACACTTGTTTTCCATTCATATTTGCATCATATAAGGGGTATATTACTGTTATTTAATGATTTTTGGTAATTAATAATGATTTCCCCTATCTATGGAATTAATCCTGCGCAGGCAGAAAAACCCTATTTCTTTCCTTATTTGTTTCAGGGCCTTAACGACGTCATAATGAGCTGCAAATTTACGGGGATCATTTTTTTTTGAAAGAGGAAGACTTAGGAGCGAAGGAAGCAAGCAAACGGAGGCCGGAGGGGCAAAAGAGGGTGCCCCACGCGGCCCCTGTACCTGGCCGCGTGGGCCCACCTCTTTTGGCCCTCGTGGCCCCGTTTGCGACGATCCTTCTTCCTGAAGCTTCCTCGTGACCTAAAATGCCTATAAAAGGAGCCCCCCGACGTTTTTCAGAAGGAGGCGGCGGAGAAAACACAAAACCAGAAACAGAGAGACAGAAGGCTGCCGCCGGAGAAGATCGAAGGGGGGAAACACCACCGGAATCCACCTCCGGAGGGCTCCACCCCCTCCGGCGTGTTCATCATCAACATCTACAGTAAGATCATCTCCATCTCTCCACTGTAAACTCTTGGCAAACATGATGTATGATGCAATATACTTTTCCCATGATCTATTGTGTCTCTCCATCTATGTTTGAGAAGTGATTTGTTCATGGCAATAGTGAAATAGTTCGTTGATTGGTTGCATACAAGTTTTGTTATCTTTTATGATTGTCTTGATGTACAATGTATGAGTGCATGCATATGTTGGGGAATGCATGTAAGGTGATCACCGGTAAGGTAATGGAGCGAGGAGGACTTGGGAGGACATGTAAACCCGAGATCGAATCATGAAGTTACTCTATTAGGGGATATGTATGGGGCGGGGACCCTAGAACTTAAGGCTATGGTGGGACAATTATGTCTTAATAATTCTTGTGCTGCACATTTAATTGGCCATGAGATCCATCATAAGAGTTGTGTAATTTGCTCATTTGCTTGGCTACACCTATTTATGGCCCCCCTAGAAGAAACAATTAAGACTAAAACATGTGCTTCACTAATTGTGACAACCACGCGAATGAAATAACAATTGCCAGAACATTTGCTCCCTTGAGATATTTGCTACTTGAGATTCTTGCGACTTGTTACCTTGATAAAACTGCTTTAAGAAACTTGCATTAGAAAGCTTGCTCTTAGAAACTTGTTGCTAGATAAACCTGCTCCACATCACTTGCTTCCATTAGTTAGTTCCTTTCATACTCAAATTTATTGCTTTGCATAAAAGGCCATATAAGAGGGTTATAGGGCTTTAGAGAATAGATAGTTTACCTTCAGCTCCTCGTGGGTTTGACACTCAAATACTTATCGAATTGTGCTACAGTGATTCCTTGCTCTTGGGGATTATCGGCCACCTGCTCCACCTGCACTTCCAGCATCCTCTACACCATCATGGGATCACAGTGCCTTCTACCATAGTGCTCCCAGCTACGGCAAAGCGTTCCCTCAAGGCAGCGACTGGATCATGGACTCGGGCGCCACCTCCCATGTCACTGGCAACCAAGGTATATTGACCTCATCTCATCCCCTCTTAGACCACAATTCTCACCATCTTGTTGTTGGTAACGGGTTGCGTCTTCCTGTTGTTGCTACCGGTACTGCACATCTCACGTCTCGCCCTTTTACACTTTGCAATGTTCTTGTCTCCCCATCCATTATTCAAAACCTATGCAGCACTCGTAAATTTGTTCGTGACAACAACTGCACTGTTGAATTTGACCCATTTGGCTTCTCTCTGAAGGATCTTTACACCAGGAAAGTCCTCATGCGCTCCAATAGCTCCGATGACTTGTACCCGTTCTTTGGTGATCACGGCATCTCCACCACCACCGCCCTCACCGTCACAAACGACCTATGGCATCAACGACTTGGCCATCCCAGCGCTTCCGCTCTTTCGCATTTACCTTTAGATTTTTTATCCAGTTGTAATAGAAGTACTCATTCACAATCTTTGTGTGATGCATGTCAATTAGGAAAACATACTCGCTTACCGTTTCCCATTTCTCACTCTTACGCCTCATCACCCTTTGATCTTATTCATTGTGATCTATGGACATCACCGGTTATTAGTTGTTCTGGCTATAAATATTATCTCGTGGTCTTGGATGATTTTTCTCGTTTTTCTTGGGTTTTTCCGCTATGGGCAAAGTCTGACACCTGTGACACTCTCCTTCGTTTCTTCAATTTCACCAACACACAAATTCATACAACAATCCGCTGCCTCCAATGTGACAACGGTGGTGAATTTCTTACCACTGCCCTACGCACCTACCTATCCTCTCATGGTGTTTCTCTTCGTCTTTCCTGTCCTTACACCTCACCCCAAAACGGCCGTGCTGAACGTATGCTTCGCACCACAAATGATGTTGTTCGCACACTCCTCTTTCAATCAAAATTACCACCACCCTTCTCGGTAGAAGCTCTCCACACTGCCAATCATCTTCTTAATATACGTCCCAACCGTGTCATTGGCAACTTCACACCCTATTTTCTTCTATATGGAGTTCATCCCACTTATGATCACTTACGCACCTTTGGCTGCCTTTGTTTTCCCAATATTTCTCACACCATCGATCAAAAACTCTCTCCTCGTTCTACACGGTGCATTTTTCTTGGATATCCACGGGAACACAAAGGCTATCGGTGCTTCGACCTTGCTACACATAAAATTATAATCTCTAGACATGTCGTTTTTTATGAAAATTGTTTTCCTTATACCGCTGGCACGTCTGTTCCCTCACCATCATCGTCCGCAGAAGATCCCACTCTTCCGACAATCATTTCCCCGGGACCTACTCCAATCTTCTTCGATACGCGTGCGCCATCATTGCCACCCTCACCTGCTGTCCCCCCTACGTCTTTCCCGCCAACCACTCCTAACTCGCCACCTTCACATGAAATACCATCACCCTCGCCACCTTCCCCACCTTTCCATCCACCAGCTCCCACCTCTCCGACACAATCCACCCAAACTCCTCCGATGTCGCCACCATCCCCACCGTCTGCTATCACCCGCACGCCACCACCACTCTCCATTCCCGTGTCACCTCCTCAAACGCACATCATATGAACACTCGCGCTAAGTCAGGTTACTTTATGCCTCGAAAACATTTTGATATCTCCGTTTCCACCGCCATTTCACCTATTCCCTCGTCGTACCGTACAACACTTAAAGACCCCCGTTGGGACGACGCTATGCGTGATGAATTTGATGCCGTAATTCAGAATGACACTTGTTATTTAGTTCCTTGTCCTGCATGTGTCAATGTGGTTACTGGCAAATGGATTTTTCGACACAAACTTAACCCCGATGGTTCCCTAGCACGTTACAAAGCTCGCTGGGTTCTTCGCGGATTCACTCAACGGGAAGGAGTCGATTACAGTGAAACATTCAGTCCAGTAGTAAAGCCCGCAACAGTCCGTGTGGTTCTCAGTATTGCTACCTCTCGGTCTTGGCCTATTCATCAATTGGACGTGAAGAATGCCTTTTTACATGGAGAATTGACTGAAACTGTCTACTGCACTCAGCCGGCTGGTTTTGTTGACACAACTCGTCCAACACATGTTTGCAAGCTCAAGAAGTCACTTTATGGTCTCAAACAGGCACCTCGTACATGGTTCCTCCGGTTCACGGCGTATCTACACACTCTCGGGTTTGTGTCCTCCAAAAGTGATTCTTCACTATTCATTTTTCGTTCTTCCACTGCCACGGCCTATATCCTGCTATATGTTGATGACATCATACTCACCGCGAGTACCACCACACTTCTACAGCAAGTCATTTCATCACTCAATTCTGAATTTGCCATGACTGATCTGGGAGCTCTACATCACTTTCTTGGTGTCAATGTGCATCAAACATCTCATGGATTGTTTCTCTCGCAGCAGCAGTATGCTCTAGAACTCTTGGAGCGGGCCAACATGCTAAATTGCAACCCCATCTCAACGCCGATTGACACCAAGTGCAAACTCTCAGCAAGTGATGGTAAACCTGTGACGGATCCTTCTCAGTATCAGAGTATTGTTGGAGCTCTACAATATTTGACACTCACCCGGCCTGATCTCTCTCACGCTGTGCAGCAAGTTTGCTTATTTATGCATGATCCTAGAGATGGTCATTTTCAACTGGTAAAGCGTATACTGCGGTACATCAAAGGGACATCTCATCTTGGACTTCAACTGCATGTTGGATCCTCTTCAGACCTTGGTGGCATACTCTGATGCAGATTGGGCTGGTTGTCCTGACACACGGAATTCTACCTCCGGTTTCTGTGTTTTTCTTGGCACTAACTTAGTCTCGTGGTCGTCCAAACGACAACACACCGTTTCTCGGTCCAGTGCTGAAGCTGAATATTGAGCTGTTCCCAATGTGTCGCTGAATCGGTTTGGCTTCGTCAACTTCTCTCTGAGCTCCAACAGCCTCCTTCCAAAGCCACAATTGTGTACTGTGATAACATCAGCGCCACTTATTTGTCCACGAATCCAGTGCAGCATCAACGGACAAAACACATAGATATTGACTTGCATTTTGTACGTGATGAGTTTGCTCTTGGCGAGGCTCGTGTCCTTCATGTCCCAACCAGCTCACAGTTTGCCGACATCTTCACCAAAGGATTACCAACCACGGTCTTTCAGGATTTTCGTACCAGGTCAATGTTGTACCTGCACACGTTTCGACTGCGGGGGGTGTTGAATAACATGTTGTAATCTGAACCGTCTCTGGTTCCGTTAGGTTTAGGGTCTCTCTCTACCTCTCTCTTGGACCACTATATATATGTAACCTTTGGTGATCAATACAATAACGCGGTTCCTCCAAGCTCCAGTGCTCTAGGCTCCAAGCTCCAGAGCAACTCGCCGCAGATCGCAGGCAGCACGTCCACCATGCTGGCTCAGATTTGATTCAAGTCCCCGAAGAAGAAATACTACCTGAAGAAGAAGAGAAGGTACATTCTGTGATTTGATTTGCATGCATAGTTTATTTGAGTAACAGTAAGATACATTCTGTGGTTATTTACATGCTAAATAAGAGACAGAGCAACTCTATGCATTGTGATTACAAGATGTGTCAAGTTCGTTGTGAGGGTTTATGCATTGCACTAAGGTTTACTGCATGATGAAAATATGTGTTTACCTTTGGAATGTAGCAGTCATTTAGTCATTTCTCAAGGTGTTGGACCTACGCAAATAACCTCATAAGTACCAGAAGCGAAACATCATATGCCAACAAACATAATAATTGTTTATATATGTTAGGCTTGGTCAGGTGTTCAGAGCATCCTGATCAAGGTGCAGAAAACAACAATGTGTGTATATATGTCAGGTGTTTAGAGCATCTTGATCAAGGTTCAGTAAAATTTCTGACACCTTAGCATGGTTCCCCAATGGAGGTTGGGTGCAAAGGCCAAAATAATGTGGTGATTCCTCCTATCTTAGCATATTCAAGATTTTACAAATCACTCCATGGACATTTAATGACCAATGCTCTGCAAATGCTCTGCAAATGAACTGAAAGGAATACATGCAAAGTTACTCTGTGCTACTCTGCAAATGCACTGTCAGCAATACAACAAATAAATACTCTGTACTACTCCATGGAGTATATTGGTTGTATGAAAACATGCAAAGTTACTTCAAATAGAAAATATAGCTGCAATCATGATAACATGCTGAGTATATGCAGGCAAACTGAGTGTTTGGTATATTCAGGCAAACATGCTGGGTATTCAGGCAACATGCTGAGTAATTACATGCGACGCTTGCAACAACAGTACCCCTGTCCCCATAGTCAAACTGAAGCAAATGCAGCCTAGACCAAAGTGACAGCCTACATTTATTCTTATGTCATGGGTAGTTTTGAAGCAAAACTTAGGCGTTATAAAATAGGTTACAACTTGCACGAACTAATCATATTTTGGTCCATTTTTTTATCAAGCTATATACTCCAGAACTGCTAGTATATCTGTACATATAGATAATTTTAAATTAAAGACATAACAATATTAGAGTTCTTTGACTAGAAAGTTTGGTCCAGTTCTTCTAAAAGGACATTTAGCTTTCAGCGACTATCGTCAAAAGGAGCAAGTGCGCAATTTATGAGAGAACAATTCATCAGGCAATTCAAAGTACCTGGAAGTTTTGGCACGTCAACCTTATCACAGAACTCATTGCAGAAGTGGTTGCAGTTTCTTGAGAGGAGCTCATACGAGCCTCCGGGCCATTCCCAGCTGAGTTCCCGCACTATTTGATTTACTGTCAACATAGAGCAGGTCGTTGTCCCCAGCACAATGGACTCACGGAACGTGTACATGGGGTTTTTGCATGGAGGGCAGCTAAAAACCCCACTGCCATGTTCACAGTAACCAAATGACTCGCCGGCTCAGTATTTCGGAGGTGCTCATAGGGGTAGGGTGTGCGTGCGTGCTTTCATAGGGGTGAGTGTATGCGCGTGTATGTGGGCGCCTGTGTTGTACTGTGTTTTGATGACCCACAAGTATAGGGGATCTATCGTAGTCCTTTCGATAAGTAAGAGTGTCAAACCCAACGAGGAGCAGAAGGTGTTGACAAGTGAATTTCAGCAAGGTTTCACTGCAAGCACTAAAAGAAAAATGTTTTTGGAGTTTTGATATAAAGAACAAGTAAATAAAAGAGTGCTAAAATAATTGCAGAAAGTAGCCCAATCCTTTTAAGCTCAAAGGACAGGCCGGTTGTGTTACTTATGATGATTAAAACGTTCTCGAGTACACATGGGAGTTTCTGCCTAGCCATTTTCATTGCACGCCGATGATTAATCTTCATTGTTTTGATAGAGTGTTGTGTGGGTGGACCTATATGCTAATGCACTGCCCTTACTTGGACAAATACATACTTGTGATTAAACCCCTTGTAAGCATCCGCAACTATAAGAAAGTAATTAAGATAAAAATCTAACCACAACCTTAAACTCCGAAACCCTACACTCCCTAGTGCACTAGTTCACAAATTGGGGTTTAGGTTTCTGTCACTCCTGCAACCCTAGCATAAGAAAACTAAATACACCATGCATTCCCCTAGGCCCTTTGAAAGGTGAAGTATCATGTAGTCAACGTTCACATGATACCACTAGAGGAATAACACCACAACATAAATCAAACCATTAAATATTACTCAACATTATGCGATTACTAGCAACTAGGCTTTCCCCATATCCTCAAGAACCAAACGAACTACTTACAAGACATCATATAGATCATGATCAGAGGTGATATGAATAAGGGTAACAATCTGATCATAAAGATAATTCACCGATAAAACTCTCAAGCATCAACTACAAGTGGTAATCAACACCCGGGATACGATTCCAATGAACTAATAACAAAACAATGATGATTGCTACAGCGAGATGAGATGGGACGGTGGCGGTGATGATGGTGCTGATGATGAAGATGGTGTTGATGATGATCCCGATGAAGCCCGGCGTGATGGCGATGATGATGGCGACGATTCCCCCTTCCGGGAGGGAAATTCCCCGGCAGATTTCTCCCTGCTGGAGCTCTTCTTTTCTCTCTCTGGTTTCCGCCTCGTGGAGGCGGCGGAAAAATTCCTCTTCGATGCCCCCGACGTTTTTAGGTCAAGAGTCAATAATACGCCGAAGGGGAGCCGGAGAGGGGCCACAGGGACCAGGGGCGGGCCCCCTCGCGGCCTGGGGTGGACCCGCGGCAGGGGGTCGCCCCTGCCCCATGTTGCTCGCCTCTTCGCCCCCTTTTGGCTCCGTGACTCATTTCCCGAAATAATATGCTCTGAATTTTCCTGGAATGTTTTGGGCATCCGAAGTCAGGTGTCTTGAGAGGTACTTTTCTAGCTGATTCCGGGCTCCGGCAGATGCATCTCCAATAATTGCCAAACATGCAAAATGAGATAAAATAACATAAGTATTGCATCATATTATGAAATATATCAAAGAATAAAGATAAATTATGATGTAAAATAGTGATGCAAAATGGACATATCAACTCCCCCAAGCTTAGACTCCGCTTGTCCCCAAGCGAAAACTGAACTCGATAAACATGACCACAGGTTTATAGAGTGAAGTGTCGATAAATAAAGAATACGAACATGAAGCATCAGTATTTATTCGCCAAACACAAATATATCTTAAAAAGCAACCTTTCTCTCATAAAGCTTCTCAAAGACAAGTAATGTAACTACAACATGTTAAGGTGAAGTAAGACAGAAACTTATTAAGCAATGACAAACTGAGACTCTGCTTAAGAAACAATTATACTTATCAGCCCATATTTCAAGAAAGATTCATTTAACTGATTCAACCATCAAGTCATCCTCCCACGAGTTGCAAATCGTCAAAGATGTACCCTTATAATCAAAAGAGTTAGAACTGACATAAGAAAATGAACAACTATCATGAGACATAAAAGACATAATGTAGATATCATAATTGCTTAACATCATAATTCAACACTGTGGGTTTGCTTGTAGAAGGTAGAGAAAGTGGGCAACTGAATCAACAATAAATAAAAGAGAGGCCCTTCGCAGAGGGAAGCAGGGATTAGCACTACCAGGAAAAGCATTATAGGGAGGTTGCCTGTCTGTGGCGCACCCTTAATCTATGAGCCACAAAAACATATTCTGTGGCGCATGGCTGTAGATGCGCCACTGAAATTTGAACATTCTGTGGCGCATCCCTAGCCCATGCGCCACAGAATATCAACTTTCTGTGGCGCACTGCACGCCATGCGCCAGAGAAAGGGAGACTTCTGTGGCGCACCACTGTTCATGCGCCATAGAATAAGCGTGGGCCCCACCTTCAATCAGTGGGCCGTGGTCCATCTCGGCCTTTTCTGTGGCGCACCGTGGCTGGTGCGCCACAGAAATTCATCTTTCTGTGGCGCATGGAGAAGGATGTGCCACAGAAAGTTGAATTTCTGTGGCGCACTAACCACGGTGCGCCACAGAATAGCTACTTTCTGTGGCGCATGAGGGCCCATGCACCACAGAATGTGGACGCCCAGATCTACAAAAAGGTGGTAGACCACCTTTCCCCATGTGACCCCCTTCTTCTTCCTAGCTCCCATCTTACTAACCCGAGCTCCTTCTCTCTCCCATGCCATTTTGACCATCCTATTCTCCATTATTTGTTATTAAACCTACCACAATTTGATATATAATTGGTGAGGGCTTGGGGAGAGTCTCCATATATATTCTCCTCCTCTCTTTTTGTCCACTATTTTCTCTCCATCACCACACACTCTCTCTCATCGATCACGGTCACGTCTCGGCAACGGATCTAGATCTACAAGGTGGGTATTGGTGTATGGATGTTTGTTGAAGGCATGAGAAACTTGTCGGCGGGCGATTTACACGTATATGCATGAAACTTGTGTGTGTGGTTTGATTGAATCTTTGCATGTTGTAGCTTGCGCTGGCGTGGTGCATGGATGTTTGCCGAAATGTTGATTCATTTCCATTTCGATGAATTTTTGCACCACCCATATGTCCTACTTTTAGGGGAAGTCATGCCGAATTTTTCCGTCGAACATTTTCGACTTCCCGCATGAGAAGCTTGTATGTGTGTGAGCATGTTGCGATTACTTAATTCTAATTAATAACACATACTCTATATGTATACCGCGTAGGCGACCATGGTCATCAAGATGAGCTCCGGTCGAATCGACAACTACAAGGAAGAAGCGAAGGCGGAAATGAGACGGTGCAACGGGCGCCAGATACGATGTCCATGTCGAAGTTGCAAACTTGTGAGATGGGTCGACCCTGATTCCGGACAATTGGAGGAACACCTGCTCAGGCGCGGTTTCATGCAAGGCTTCAACCAAGCGCCGACAGCAAATGCTGCGCCTGAAGACGAGGGCGGGCAAGATGATCGTGACGACGGAGATGCCGACATACATGGTCATGATTGTGGTGAAGACGTTGACACGCCGCAGAGCTCGCTAATGTCGGCCTTGATGGATTCTCATGTTCAAGAACTCCTCCTGAAGAACGCGAACACCGATAGAGAGAAAGCCAAGCTGGCGCAAATGGAGATAGACGGGAATACTCCGTTGTATCCTGGGTGTCGGCCACAGGATACACGCTTGCAAGTAACGCTTGATGCTCTGGAGATGAAGTCGGAGAACAAATGGACCGATGCGAGCTTCAACAAGAACATGCAATTCTTCCACGAGCGTCTTCCCGAGGGGAACACATTGCCAACTAGTATCGAGGAGGCCAAGAAAGTCGTTTGCCCTCTTGACCTACCGCACGTTAAATACCACACCTGCGTCAATGATTGCGCAATTTATCGGGGCGAGTACGAGGACCGAACCACATGTCCGGTGTGCGGCCAAGGACGGTACAAGAGCCGTGGGAAGAAAGTTCCTCAAAAAGTGGTATGGTATTTTTATATCACTCCCCGTCTGCAGCGGTACTTCGTGGACCCTAAGGAAGCAAAGCTCATGCAATGGCACGCGGAAAGGGAGAAGCCCGAAGAAGATCCGGAGAAGGGCAGGATCCTTACACACCCTTCAGACGCTAGCCAGTGGCAAGAGTTGGACGCCGTCGCCAATTTCGGAGGCGATGCAAGGAACGTCAGGCTCGGTATGAGCACCGATGGACTCAATCCGTTCGGTAACCAGAGTAGCACGCATAGCACCTGGCCCGTGTTTGTATGGCCTTACAACCTTCCCCCATGGTTGTGCACGAAGCAAAGGTATATACACACGAGTATTCTCATTCAGGGGCCGAAACAAGCAGCTGTCCACATACATACGTATCTCGCGCTGTTGAAAGAGGAGTTAGCCACGTTGTGGGCGACGCCAGTCCGTACGTGGGATGCCTACACTGGAGATTATTTCCCCATGAGAGCCGCGTTGCTCACGACGGTGCAGGACTATCCTGGTTGCGCATATGTATCTGGCCAGGTAGGCCACGGATTCTGCGCATGTGTCAGGTGCATGGATAGGACCCCGCATCTCCAGCTACCAAGGAATCCCGGGTCTTCGAAAACTGTGTACCCAGGGGCTCGAAGGTGGCTTCGCATGGATCACCCGTGGAGAAAACGCGGTGACCTGTTCAATGGTAAAGAGGAGCTCGACGGAGCCCCGAGCCCAAGGAGTGGCACAGAAATCGACGAGCTGTTGAGAAATTGGGAGGAGTGCCCCGCGCCGGGAAAGAAACGACCGAAGGTAGATCCACTGCTGGGTGTATGGAAAGCGAGGTCTGTTTTCCACGACTTGCCGTACTGGAAGGTCCTCAAGACGCCACATAGCCTCGATATGATGCACATTACGAAGAATGTCACCGAGAGTCTGCTTGGCACTCTTTCCAACATGCCGGAAAAGACCAAGGATGGAACGAAAGCAAGATACGATCTGAAATGCCTTGGTGTCAGGAAAGATCTTTAGGCCCCCGATAGTGATGACGACGACGATGGTGATGATGATCAGACTGAAGGGACTCAAGGTCACCGCAAAAGGCTAAAGAGGAACACGGTGGTGCTTCCCGCTACGTGCTTCACTATGAGTCTGGAGGAGCTCGAGCAGTTTTACAGGTGTCTTGTAGGAGTCAAATTTCCTCATGGTTACGCGGGGAAGATAAGCAGATATATGGACGCAACGAAGAAGAGGTTTACCGGGATGAAGTCTCACGATTGTCACGTGCTGATGACGCAGATACTTCCCGTTGCGATTCGAGGGATAATGGACGAGCATGTCCGTGATACGCTGCTTGCTCTTTGCAACTTTTTTGACGTCATCAACAGGAAGACGATCGGCGTGAGGCAGCTCGACCGGCTACAGGAAGAGATCGTGCTGATACTATGCGAGCTCGAGATTTACTTTCCGCCCTCATTCTTCGATATCTGCGTGCATCTCCTTCTGCATGTCATTGATGACATCAGGCAGCTCGGACCAACGTTCATGCACTACATGATGCCATTCGAAAGGATGAACGGTGTCATGAAAGGATACGTCCGCAATAGGTCCCATCTAGACGCAAGCATAGCCAAGGGCTTTCTAACCTACGAGTGCATCTCCTTCTGCCAGAATTATCTAAGCACCGAGAACCAGGATGTTGGTCTGCCCACGAGGAAACACTTCGGCAGGCTCAATGGATATGGTCACCGAGAGGGCAGCAGCACAACCTTTGTCAGCATGCAGGGTCAAAAGGACGACTTTGACAGGGCTCACCGGGTCGCGCTACAACACTTACAGTTGATCGAAACTTGGGTGGAACAGCACAAATGCTTACTCGAGCAACATTACATCAAACTGGGCCGACCGAGGAAGAAGGGAGACGTAACCAGAGCGCACAACTCTACCTTCACGCGTTGGTTCAAGCAAAAGCAACTGGAGCTAGCAAAGAAGAAAGCACCATCTACGGAAGATGAAAGACTCATATTCTCGTTATCACTGGGTCCCTCGCACAACGTAAAGACCTATCAGGCGTACGACATCAACGGCTACAGATTCTACACCGAGGAAAAGGACAACAAGTCAGAATATCAAAACTCAGGAGTAACTATGCTATCCTACGGCGATGAGGAGGCTACTGTCAAGGAAAGATACTTCGGAAGGATTGAGGACATATGGGAGCTCAACTACTGTGGAGAGTTGGTGCCAATGTTCCGTGTAAGATGGGCCAAGGACGTCGTCAAAGAAGGCCGGTATTTCACCACCATGGTAATACCCGATGCCAAATCGAAGAACGCCTCCGCGAAAAATGAGCCATGGGTACTTGCTAGCCAAGTCGAGCAATGCTTTTTCATTACCGACCCGTCAAAGCCTAGCCGTGTTGTCGTGAGGAGGGGCAAGAGGAGCATCATCGGAATGGAAGGAGGCGCCACCGAGCAAGACTTGGACAACGAGCCAAAGATCGAGGAGGAATTCGACAAGTTCTTCGACATGCCTACCAGTAGTGCACAAAGAAGGAAGACCTCCGTACCTACTAAAGGTTGTCCGTTCACGCGAAGAAATCTCAAGGTCACCGGCCTAAAGTTTTCAACCGCGAAGAAGGGAAAGAAGAGAAAGTAGCTCGCGGAACCGAGACGGAGAAGCGACTTTTTTGGTGTATTTAATTTGTATGTGTGTGTGAGAGAGAGACAATGCAAGCATAAGAGACATTGTTTGTGTGTGAGACAATGCAAAAACTCAAATCCAATGAATATGTGTGTATTTGTGTTGCAAAACTCAAATCCAATGAATATGTGTGTATTTGTGTGTGAGATCCAATGCAAAACTCATATCCAATGAATATGTGTATTTTGTATTTTGTAACCAAAAATATTTTGTAAAACTCATATCCAATGCAAAACTCAAATCCAACTCATAAGAGACATTGTATTTTGTAACCAAACTTAACCAACAATATTTCAAAGGAAAAAAAAGAAAAAGAGACAATGAATATGTGTGAGACAATATGCAAGCATAAGAGACATTGTGTGTATTTTGTAACCAATGAATATGTGTGTGTGTATTTTAACCAAATTTAACCAAAAATATTTTCAAAGAAATAATTAAAGAAAAAAAAAGTGAGAAAGCCAGGATTTGAACCTGGCTGTCCAGGTTTAGACTAATGGAACCACACCACTAGACTACTTTGTTGTTTCTGTCAAGATACAGCACACAGTTTTTTTAACTGTTTAGGCGTTTTAATTCTGTGGCGCACCGCTGATGGGGTGCGCCACAGAATCTTACATTTCTGTGGCGCACCTCCCAGGACATGCGCCACAGAAATGTAAGATTCTGTGGCGCACCCCGCCCGCGGTGCGCCACAGAAATTTGGAGCTGCCACTTACATGTGGGCCAGCCCCGCGCTGCCGTTTCATTCCCAATTTCTCTAACTTCCCGCGCGCGCGCGTCGACGACGTCCTCCCGCACCCCGGCCTTGTGGCACCCCCCTCAGACACATGTCGCCAGAGAGGTGGTCGCCCCGTGCGCCAGCCCAGGATATCTGGACGCACGTTACGACAATGCAATATAGCGGAAATATCATTACACAATCAGGCCCAAAGGGCTACAAATGGTTTACATGGCCTTCAAGGCATGAAAATTATCATGGCCAAGAATGGCACGGGACAGAGTTTAACTGGCAGCGGAAGACAAAGATACGGCAACGGCTTGGTGCGGCTCCATTCCACAGGCATCTGGCTGGGCTACTGATCCTAGCACGCTCTTGCTCCATTTCCTTGCTAGGGTGGGAGATGAATCCTCTCAACGTCTGGCCACATGAAAAGCCAGTCTGAGTACAATGATGTACTCGCAAGAAAATAACCACGAGACATGAACAGTCAAACAATCAGGCAACCAGTACTAGCAACATTAATAATAATCTAAACATGGCAAGTGTCTACCTACGATACTCCAAAAGGATGACAACATGGTATCATAGTAATCATAGCATAAGCAAACAACAGGAGTACCTCCAGCACAGAGTCCAAGCCAGGTGGGGTTGGATCGTGTACCGGGGGTCACACAAAGAGCTTACCTGTGACGAATAACGGGTGTACCAGTTGATACCAAGTAACACAATAAATCATATTCTCGCAGCTAGGCTCACTGGCCTCTAGCCTCACAAGGCTAATCTCATCTGTCACCACTGCTAGGCCCACTGGCCTTATCATATTCCCTTATCTCAAGTAACGTTCCCTGCATCATCTTATTGTTTATTAAGTGAAATCAGGTTGTTCATAATTCCTTCAACCAAATCTTAAGTTTAACCTCCGGACTCGACAAAGGACAAATAGTGTGACCGACACTGAACTGTTCCATAACCTAGGAACAAGGCTAGCTGCTAGATGACATACTCTCGAGAGGTTGCAGTGACCACCCATCTAGATGCACCTTACTCAGCCGGCACTTTAGGACATCATCCTTAAGTCAAACTCAGCAAGATACACTTACATAACCGTTCACGCTACCAAGACACTCCCTGTATAGCTACCAGCATAACTCTATGCCTTATGACGAAGTGAATCCGGCACGTCCCCAACGGATGAGCAACGCCTAGCTCCGGAACCTTCACAAGACTAGCCCCGACCACAACTATGCAGTATCCGACTAGACTTGCCAAGTGGGTAGCATCAAAGGAGGCCTGATAGGTTACATAGGTTACGGCCTTTCCATTTGGGGCGACAGTGGTAGTGCGTTCGATGTTCAGATTGATGGCACTATGGACTGACCCTATCGAAGTTTGGAGGGGTGTTTCATTTAATCAAGTTCCATCATCCACATATCCAAGCAACAAAGGATTAGTCCAACACAACAACCACAATAATAATATATCATCAAGCAACAAAACATTAGCAACACAATATTTCAAGCAATAGATAGTTTGCATCAACCGGGCGACTGTGGCGGAGATGCCTCCGGCCGGTGCCAGCCTCAGGTTGACAAAGAAAATAAAACAACACCTTCAACCGGGCGAGGGCGGAGATGTCTCCGGCCAGTAGCAGCCACGGGTTGAGTAAGAAAATAAAATAAAACGATTGGTTAGCGTCAACCGGGCGACTATCGTGGCGAGTCCGCCAACAAGCGTCATCACAGATCAACTGGTTGATTAGCGTCGACCGGGTGACTATCGTGGCGAGTCCGCCAACAAGCGTCATCACAGATCAACTGGTGGATTAGCGCCGACCGGGTGACTATCGTGGCGAGTCCGCCAACAAGCGTCATCCCAGGTCAACTACGAATTATAACATAGTGTTTCAAACAGATGACTGTGGCGGGCAACCCGGCCGGTGTCACCGTAAAAGAATAACCGAAAAGCACTCATAAGAAAGAGAGAGCATCCATTCCACTCGAGGGTTACCCCGACGTGGTGTCAGCAATCTCGGCAAAAAGAACCAGAAAGTCAGCTCCCAGCGTCGCAGTCCGGATGGTCTATGCCAACCATATTTGACGGAGGGACAAGGCAAATAACTCTTTTGGCGAATGCCCCCAACCCCGAGGATCATAAGACGACATTCGTCCGCTCCTCACCTCGGCGAAGAGGAAAAGAACCAAACAAAGCCCCGCAAGCGCGAGACGCACAATTGTAATAATCCCCCCACTCCTTTGACTTGAGGCGGGAGACCCGGCCATTGTCTCGGGAATGTGAGAGTTGCACAGATAAGCAATATAAGGTAGTGAAATAAATTAAAATACGACAGGATATGCAACATGGAAGGAACAATAATATAAGTTTCATACTAAACAAGAAAAACACTCAGGCAAGCATAATATACAAACAACAACATAATCACCCGACATAGTATTAAGCAATCAAACAAACAAGCATTGCGGGACGGATCATAGCAAGGGGTTAGCTTGCCTGCGAAGACGGCTCCGATGGTTCGGGGGAAAAAGGTCTCGGACTCGTCGCGGGTCGGAATCCCGGAGAACGCCTGAATCGGGGTGCGATACAACGCATAAACAATAGTCATGAAAACAACTATTTCATAAAATACAATGGACAGCCCCACTGGATAGAGCTCTCCGAGACAAATTTTTAGAGACATAAATCACCTCAAACGGAGCTACGGTTCAAAAGTTATGGCTTGGCGAAGAATAGCTATCTGCAGCATGGTCTGCAGCTCTTCTAGGCGACGATTGGCTATCCACTGCGCGCGCGGGGGATAACTGCATGCTGCTGAAGAGCTGGGCTTGAACGTGCCCTTTCACCGGAGTACGCTTTCGTATAGCGAAAGCGTAAAATGGAAAGTACGCTTTCGCTGGAGGTTCCACTTCCCGCTCACGCACGGGAGAGGCTTGGGGGACGGCCGTCGTTGTCGGCGAGGACGGCCACCGGGATGGCCGGGCCGCCGAGCGACAGAGGAGACGGGGGCGCCACGACCCACCGCGCCGGGGATGGGCTCAGCCGAAGACGAAGGCCGGGGTTGCACGCGCGTGGCCGGGGTCAGTCTCCGCGTGCGGCGCCCGTGACCACCGCAGCGTGGCCATGGCGGCCCCGCCTGGGAGGTGAGGCGGCACGACGGAGCGAGCCAGATTCGCGGCGAGGTCGCCGACCTCCACCACGTCGGAGGAAGGCGCGGGCATGAACACGGCCGACGTCCTCATCCTCACCCATGCGAGCACGCACGGGACGGACGAGCGACGGGCAGGCTGAGGCGGGCGCCGACGACGCGGGCGGCCGCGCCGGGCTTCACCGCACCCGTGGGACGGCCAGGGACCGCGGGAGTTGCCATCGGGGTCGACGCCGAGCTGGCCGGGACGGACGCGTTGCCATCGGGAGCTTGGAGCTCGGTAATGGAGGCTTTAGGGTTTCGGGAGGTCGATGGCAACGGCCACTAAGCGGGCAGGGGTCCTCTCCGACAATGGGGTTGACCTTAATGTGCTTCACCGCACTTGTCGGAGCCGTTTCCAATGGCAGAGGGCCGCGGAGCTCGCCGCACTCGGGCTTCTAGTGGTTTCGGCCGAGGTGGGCTAAGGGAGCTCCCGAGAGCACCATCCCTCGAGCAACTCGAGAGAGAGGTGTCGGGGTGGGAGAGAAAGAGTGGTCTGAGCACCCAGGGAAGGCTGGTGTGCTTTTATAGGCGGGGATCGACCAAACATGCGGCGCTTGAATGCATTTCATTCATCGGTGCACCAACCTCCGGCCAGGGAGTTTAAGGGGGGGATAGGATCATCGGTGGAGTGGATAAGGGCCGAGATGGATGTGCAGTACCCTACAGTGAAGTTACTGTGCGGGGATTAGGCAGGGTTTAGGGCTGAGCAGGTTTAGCTCACGTCAAAACGTGCGTTCGGGACGTCTAGAGCGCAACGCGAGCGGCATTGTCGCGTTCCCGGTGACTCGGGGCACGAAAAGGAAAACGGGTCACACCACGGGGTTCGTAACGACGAGTACAACCCAACAAAACAAGAATCACGCAAAGTTGCCAAAAATTTCCGTACACAACTTTCAGAAAACCAAGGGTCCGACAGGTGTTCGATGAAATGACCAAGGCCTTGCACATCTCAGAAAAATCCCCAAAATTCACAGTAGGTTAGAATGGATGTATAAGGTATGTATGTGGATTTGTAACTCAGTTGGACATAGGGAAGTTGGTCAAATAAATTGGTGTCCGAAAATGCCCTAATGGCATGGGTATGCCAAGGGAACCAAATCAATGATATTGACATGATATTCTGGATATGTGGTTATATAGGGGTATTGGTCAATTTGGCAAAGTGGCAATGCCAAATGATTTTTGTAGCTAGGGGTTGCTTTGGAAATTGCAATTAGGCACAAAAAGGGCATTACAAAGGAAGTACCTCAAATATTGCTCAAATGAGGTTGGGCCAATGGAGTGAAATGTTCAGGAGGTCAAATCATGCACCTCAGCAAAATTGCAGAATTTCTGGATGAGTGGAAGGTGTCCAGATAATTTTGGATTGGAAATGGCATAATAAAGGAGAGGAATAAATTTGGAAGTATTGCATGGGACTACGAAATGTTCTTCCATGGGAGTGAGGTATATGTATGAGGGAACCATATGGTATCTTGGTGGAATTTATTTCCAGGTACAATTGTGGTGGTGGCTTTTGGTGGGACAGTCGAGAGGGGTTTTGGAAATCTTCAAGTGGAACCAACGTTCGACCGACAAAACAATGGCATGGAAATATGGTAGAGGTCGACAAGGATCGGGGATTGCTGGGAAATTTCCAAGAGGGTGAAACCAAAGTCAAGTCAAAGACCATCTGGTTCAAAGAAAACATTTTGAAAATAGAAAAAAAATTTCAGGTGTGGGAAAACACCGCTAAAATTAGGGACGAATTTTTGGGGTGTTACAGGCCTCCCGCGCTCGACGACCACCGCTCGCCGCCGGCAGCCCGCCGCCACCGCCGCCACCGGAGGAGTCGCCGGCAGCCCGACGCCACCGCCGCCATCGGAGGAGACGTCCACCGGAGGAGCCGCCCGTGCACGAGCACCTCCCCTGCGCCCTCGATCGGACGACCTCGACACCGGCCTCCCCGCCACCGCCGCCACCGGAGGACCTCGACACCGGCCTCGACGCCGTCCCCTGCGCAGGTCTATCTCCTCCCTCCTCCCTCCTCTCTCCCTGCCATCTTCCTCCTCCTCCCTGCTCTCTACCGAACTATGCACTCTAGGTGCTTGTGGAAATGCGTGTGTGTCTAACTTCAAATTTGTGTGACCTTGAGTGTCCTCCTCCTCCCTGCTCTCTCCCTCCTCTCTCCCCTGCCCCCTCCCTCCCCTTCTCTGCCGCCGGTGTTCCTGCACGCAAGGTGCTCGACATAATGGCCGAGCATGCTTCCTGCTAGTGTTGATGCAAATGTTGGTTAGATTTATGTGTCTATCCATTTATGTATGATGTGTCTATCCATTTGTGTGACTGAATTGAGCACTTGTTGATGTAAAATGTGTATATGCAAATGCTTGTGTTGATGTGTCGACCTAGCCCTAGCATCTGTGTATGTGTCTGTGTATATGTGTATATGCAAATGCTTGTGTTGATGCTTGTGTTGATGCAAATCTAACCAACATGTAAAATCTAACCAAAATGCTATGTTTTTATCTGTTTTCTGAAAAACCTGAAGAAACTGCTAAGTCTGAAAACAGTGTAGATTAGCCCCCTTTGCATGCAAATTGTGGGAAATATGCTCAACCAAAATTTGTAAATTTCACATCATTAGAAAGAGCTAATCCTATAGATTAATAGGCATCAATTGTTTGTCCAAATTAAAAACTATAACAGACTAAATCATGTAGGCCAAAATGCTATGTTTTATCTGTTTTCTGAAAAACCTGAAGAAACTGCTAAGTCTGAAAACAGTGTAGATTAGCCCCCTTTGCATGCAAATTGTGGGAAATATGCTCCACCAAAATTTGTAAATTTCATTTCATTAGAAAGAGATAAACCTATATACTAATAGGAATCAATTGTTTGTCCAAATTAGAAACTATAACAGACTAAATCATGTAGGCCAAAATGCTATGTTTTATCTGTTTTCTGAAAAACCTGAAGAAACTGCTAAGTCTGAAAACAGTGTAGATTAGCCCCCTTTGCATGCAAATTGTGGGAAATATGCTCCACCAAAATTTGTAAATTTCTTATCATTAGAAAGAGCTTAACCTATAGATTAATAGGCATCAATTGTTTGTCCAAATTAAGAAATATAACAGACTAAATCATGTAGGCCAAAATGCTATGTTTTATCTGTTTTCTGAAAAACCTGAAGAAACTGCTAAGTCTGAAAACAGTGTAGATTAGCCCCCTTTGCATGCAAATTGTGGGAAATATGCTCCACCAAAATTTGTAAATTTCATATCATTAGAAAGATCTAAACCTATAGATTCATAAGCATTATTTGTTTGTCCAAATTAAACACTATAGGAGACTAAATCATGTAGGCAAAGTTGCTATGGTTTATCTGTTTTAAACTCTTAATAACATTTAACCTAAATTCTGTTTTATCATGTAGGCAGCCCGCCGCCACCGCCGCCACCGGAGGAGCTCATCGACAAGTGGTGAGAAATGTGTTGATGAATATATGTGTGTCCACGACCATCGTGTCGTTGTTGTTTGTGCTCCGACCATCGTGTCGTCGAGATGTTGATACTATTTCAGAGATGCTTGTGCAGGTACCCCGTGAGGCCCTTGAGATTGCCGGAACGTCGATTAACTTCCGTTCCGGCAAATTCGGGTACTCCATATGTCCCCTTTTTAGCAAAGGTCATGCCGAAATTTTTCGTGAATTTTGGCATGACTTTGCTAAAAAAAAGGGACATATGGGGTATTGCGACTAATGCATGGGCCGGGGTATCTTAGTACAAAATTAAGTGATGTTTTTCTTATATTTTGTTGTACTAACTTTTGCCTATTTTTAATGAAGTGCAAACATGTCGGCCGATGCGCCCGGCCCTTCTAAGCACATGAGCGTCGAAGAAGAAGCACGAGAAAAGAACAAGTCGTTCTGGGACGTGAACCCGGAGATGGGGGATGCGGAGGCCGCCGAACTGGCTCGTGACGGCGATGGTGACTTCCAATTAGCAGAGATGGAGATGGAGGATGCGGAGGACACCGACGGAGATGGGGACGCAACCACCACCACCGATGGCGGCGACCACACGGATGTCGGGGGTGACGACCACACGGATGGCGGTGGTGGTAACACGACCGCTAAGAAGCTTAAGAAGCAGAGGAAGGAGCGGACACCGCAAGCGGTCGGCACCATCACCGACATGTTCACTAAGGTCTCCAAAAGTGGCCAACCCCAGGAGCCATGGGGCGTCGCAAAAGGGTACGGAATGCAACTAGGGTGCATCCTCCGGGAAACCGTGTCGATCAACACGTATGACCTCAGGAGCGCGGAGAATGAGGCTTTGCGCACACAACTCCTCAAGAGGCTTCACGAACGATACATTTTCCCGGACAATGGAAACAAAAGGGTGGACAGCTTCGCCATCACGAAGATGAACAATTGTTTGACCAGCTGGAGAGGCCGGGTGAAGGCGAAGATTGAAAAGGGTCTTAGCTGGGAAGAGATCAGTGCCAAAGAGCCGTACATCGACATAGAAGAGTTCGAGGCATTGAAGTTGTCCTTGGCATCTCCGGAGGCTGAAAAATGGACCGAGTGGGGGAAGCAAATGCAGGCAATGAACTTAGGCAACTACCATTTGGGAAGCGGCGGTTACGCAGGAAAAAAGCCTGTTTGGGACAAGGAGGATGCCGAGGTTGCGAGACTTGGGAAAGAGAACCCTTGGCATAAAATCACGGACGAGCAAGTTAGGAACTTTGTTCGGTCCCGCTACTATCTGAAGCCGGGGACGGGGGAATTTGTTACCGACTACAAAGATGTGCTGGATTTCGAGAAAGTTCTGGTAAGGAACTTAATTACCGCGGATATCTCAAAGTCCATTTTCGTTGATTTCTATACATGGGTTCACGTTTATTTGCTTTGTCCGCAGGAGGCTGAGTTGAAGGCTGCGGCTGAGGCCGGCCCGTCGTCCCAGGAGGCAGCCGGCCCGTGGGACACGACTTTCAACCGGGCGATGAACGTTTACAAGGGGAGGGACAAGTCAAAGCCTCCGACGTCAGCAGGCCGTGTGACCGGCTTTGGTACGTCGATGAAGTTCATCGAGTACTACAGCACGGACACCGACACGAAAAGGGAGAGGAGGAAGCCGGCTAAAGATAAAGCCGAGGTTCTCGAGCTAAGGAAGAAGCTGGAGACACTACAGAAAGAAAAGGTGGACTCCAGCATGGTGGGCAAGCTAGTGGCCGAGAAGCTGGAGGAGAGGCTCCGGAGTTTCTTACCCCCTGGATTGTATGAGGGATTAGCTGCTTGGCAAGCGGGAGGTCAACAGGGGCCGATACACTTGCCCAGCTTTGACGACAGCACCTCCAGCAATAACGTGTCGCCGGTCCTACTGCCCCTTGTCGTGTCGCCGGTCCTGGTGACCCCACCAGTGCCCCCCCGGCAGGAGAATAATGACAATGCGCACAAGCGCCCGGACAATGATAGGCCGGCCGCCGGCACCGGCGCCCTTGTCTCGACATTAGCCGAGCTCAACGCCATCGACAAGGTAACTAATTAGTTAGTCCGCGACATCTTTTATGACTACATATGCCTTTGATGACTGCCATATCTCATGCATGCATGGTGCCCAACATGTGTTGACTCCCAGGACACGCCTTGCATACTCCTGCATAGGGTGGGGGCCGGCGGAGAGTTGAAGGAAGTCGTGTTGGCCAAGATAGTACAACCTCTGACCCGCGATATACACAACACTCGAATGAGTGAGGCCGTGATGAAAGTCAATGTCACGGAGGTACTGCCTGAGTTCCGTGACATCGACCCCCCCCACGCAACCTCCGGGAGCTGAGAAACACATGAAGCTTGGCGAATGCGGAAAGTGGATGATGGAATGGCCGAAGACCCAGATTCGTCTTGGGGATGTTATTCATGGGGTCGGTCGCACCGGCGGCGCCACCTCGAGGCCTCGGCTCCCGCTCGTTCGGCCCCCGTCGAGGCGGCCGCAAAAAACTATTGCGGAGGAACCGGCGCCACAAGTAGCCGTCGCCACCACCCAGAAGGAACTGCCGGTCGCCGCCCCCACCGGCCGGAAGCTACCGCCGGTCGCCGCCGTCGCCGCCACCACCGGCCGGAAGCTACCGCCGGTCGCAGCCACCACCGGCCGGAAGCTACCACCGGTCGTCGCCGCCACCAACCGCCACAAACAGTTGTTGGGAACGTCTTCACCGGTTAGTTCTGACTTTCCGAATTCCCCGACTTTCCGACTTTCCCGACTAACGGATGTGCTATCGTTTATGTTTAGGACAAAGCCGTTGCACCTGAACTTGGTGGCAACGAGGATGAGGACAATGATGTCAACCTCGATGACTACATCAACACTGGCGCCTGCAAGGATGATATGTACATGCCTCATGTGGATGAAGAACCCTTCCGCGACCACCGCGGTCAAGCTGCTCGTCCCACTTCATGCACACAACGCCTGGCCTTCACGCCTCCGGATGCCGGCGATCATCAAGCTCCCCCGGGTAACGTTTTCAGCCCCAACACTCTGATGGAAACTGTTAAAGCGGGGTTCACTGCACCCCCACAATCCCCAGAGAATGTCACATCCCGAATTTTGGCCCTATAAAATTTTCTTTGACAAAACCAAAATTTGGACTTGGATTTGGATCTTCTGATCTTGGCACCTCTATTTTATTCCACATTTCCAAAACCCCAAGATTCTCAAAATATGTATCTTTTCTTTAAATGAAAAAGGGGCCTAAACCCTAGCCTTCCAAAGGAGCTATACCAAGGGTGACTTCAAAAATTCCCCCAAAAATTCCAGAGTGATCCCCATCTAGCTTAGAACCCATTTATGCAAAAATATTGGGTGACTTGTTAGGAAAATATTTGACTTTTCCCCTAATTTATTTTCTGCCGAAAACCCCAAAACCCTAGCTTTCCAAAGGAAATAGGTCAAAACCATCTTCAAAAATTCTACAAAAATTCAGGGAGGATCTCTAACCAGTATGTAATCCAAATATGCAAAAATATTCCATACCTTATTAAGGAAATATTTGATCTTTTTCCTATCTAAGTTTCTGCCAAAAATTTCGGTTGTTTTGAAAGCCTCCCAAATCGATTCTCCTTTTTATAAAAACTCCCAAAATAGGTGCTCATAACCATTACCTATCTCAGGGAAAATTTTGGTCTCAATCCCATTTGATTTGAATCCCCAAAACATGATTTTGCTTTTTGACCGAAGGTGTTCGATGAAATTTTTGTATAACCAAAGTTTCGAATTTGGAAAAAGTTCCTTCTGCAAAGTTGTAGCATTTTGAATTTGGCACCGAGTGACGCGAGCAGCTTCCAGTTTGGTGACCCAGGATGATAGATAGATCTTGATGCCGATGTCGGCATGGTCAGGTCATGAACCAGAACGGGCTCGACGGCGCCGCCAGTTCTTGGTCGCCGCCGGTGACCTTCCCCGCGCATTCCCTCGTGTCCTCCAGCACCCACACCTCCTGCACGACCACCACGGCACCTCCCCGCTCCCCATCCCCTCCCGTGCGCCGTCGGCCACTAGCCGACGCGCCGCTCAAACAGGGCCGCCGCGGGACCCTCCCCCCCCTCACCAGTGACTCCACTGCCGCCGTGCTTATCCTCTCCCCGCGAATCCCGTCGTCCAGCAACCCCTGCCGCTACACCATCGACGCACCGTCCGTCGCTCCCCTCTGCGCCACCCCCCCCGTGTCGCCGCCCCGCCGTGACCACCCGGACCCCCCACCACCGCCAGGTGCCACGCCACCCCGGTCCTATCCCTGCCCCGATTTCGCGTCGACGACAAGGCCTGCAGCTACACCGACGACGCGAAGCTCGCCGTCTCGCCACTGCAGCTCCGAGACACCTCACCCGCCACCCCCTGTGCTCCCGTGACGACGACCCCGTCGGGAGGCTATAAAAAGCGCACCCCGGCCTCCTTCGAGCAGCACCTCACCACCCTCTCCCTCTCATCCCTCTCCTCCTCCGGTATCAGCCCCCGGGGAGCCACCAGTTGCCGACGGCAACCTCGCCCCCGCTGCTCGGTCGCCGACCGATTCTTCACCCCCAGAGCCACCCCGCCGCCCACACCTCACCCCTTCCCCAATCCAAGCTCCCCGGAGCCCGTAGCCACCTTCACCTTGCCCTAGGACCGCCGGAGTCGACGCCCTCGTCCTCGACGGTGAGAACGCCGGCGACGACCATCCCCTCCCCTCTCTGTTTCTTTTTTTTCTCTTAGGCGCACGTACCGGTTCGGTATAACTCGCTGACCAGTGGGCCCCGCCGGTCAGAGTTTTGAACTTTTCCAACCCATTTCTTTGTTTTCTGTTTTAAAAAGGGGGCAGATTTTAGTGCTAAACTTTGGGAGGTCATAACTCCCTCAAAAATAATCAGAAAAATATGAATCTTTTTGTAGTAGCTTTGTTTTGAAATTCTCTATCCAATGGCACTGGTTTTGAAATATTTGAAGCTCAATTGCTTGGGAAGTTGTTGTGTATCTTTTGGAAGGTTTATAATGCCTAGTTTTGAATTCTCTAATAGATTCCGACCATTTCAACGAAGGAGAAGTTGATCCCACACCCGAAGGCAAGCCATCAGCCCCCAACCATCTGTTCCAAGTCCTCGATGTTTTATTTGTTGCTTGATTGAGCGGTAGTTGCATCTCATATGTCACCCCTATGCTAATATTTCATGCTTATGATTTCATGCAATTTATTATTGTCACCTTTATTTCATGCAATACGATAAACTCATGTTCCGTGAGTTGAGTTCCGGCCGGCGACTAAATACATGTTGGGCACCGCCCGCGTGGATTGAATCTCGCCTACTTTCAGTACTTTTATTCCAAGCAACTTTACTTTCCTGCAATACGATAAACCCATCAAGTGTGGGTTGAGTTCCGGCCGGCGACTAAATACATGTCGGGCTCCGCCCACGTGGATTGAATCTCGTCTACTTTCCGTAGAGTGGGGTGTGCGTGTTTATTTACTCAACCCGTGGCTGCTACCGGCCGGAGACATCTCCGTCCTCGCCCGGTTGATTTTGTTATTTTATCTTTACCCAACCTGTGGCTGTCACTGGTCGGAGGAAACTCCGCCATCGCCCGGTTGACCTTATTTTACCTTGCTGAACTACTATGTGATTATTCGATGCTCATGTATATCTTGTGGACTAACGTTTGCTGCTGTCTTATGGCCGAGAATAAAAATTGACTAAAAAGATAACCACCTCCGTCGACTAGATTGAGTCAAATAGTGCCACTCGCCAAACACACCCGCACAACCATGCGTCGTTGAAATGGGAAGACCGTAGCTTAGTAGCCTACCGAGCCTCTTTTGATGCTACCCACTTGGCAAGTCTAGTCGGATACTGCATAGTTGTGGTCGGGGCTAGTCTTGTGAAGGTTCCGGAGCTAGGCGTTGCTCATGAGTTGGGAACGTGCCGGATTCACTTCGTCATAAGACTTAGCCCGAGTGGTAAGTCGGTAGCTACATAAGGAGTGCCTTGGTAGAGCGGACGGCTACGGGGGAATAGGTTTGTGCGGCAGGGTACCGGCTGTACAAGCTTAGACCCCAACGTGTGGATAAAAGTTGCAACCTCTCGAGAGTGTCAAATCTAGAATCTAGTATGGTTCCTACCTAAGGAACGGTGTTGGGTCCAGTCACACTAGAGTCAGTCCAGTCGAACACGGAGAAATAAATTCACCAAACGGTCAGAGTTGGCCTAAGCTGAATGAGTAGAAACATGGACCATAGTTGGTCAAAGCTAAGCCTCGAGGTGGACCATAGCTGGTCAAAAGCTGAGCTTGGGTTGGGCCAGAGTTGGTCAAACTTGAGAACCTAAGTGTTGAGAATATTATTGTGTGGGAATGAGACCCGTTCTCATAAGCCACGGTTTTCGTCACAGGTAAGTAGGTAAGTTAAGTCCAACCGTTAAGCTTGGACTCGCACTTGCACATGCCATGCCATATAGGACCGTTGGTTACGGTTGATTGAGGATTGATGTCTTGCGAGTACATTCCATGTACTCACCTGGCTTTTCATGTGGCCAGATCCTCCACCCCCGTCGCCGAGTACCCCTTGTACGAGAACTAGATCCGGTATCCAGGCAGAGCCCTGTGGAGTTAGGCCCTCTTCGTCGCACGCTTCCGCCAATCCGCTGACGCCCTCTGAGGAAGTTATGTTCGATAAATAATGTACAAACTGTTGTGTGCGCTAGGGTGCAGCCTTGTAATGAGACCCTTGTAATCCATCGTCGGTTCCGACCCCTTAATAAAGTGGTTATGTTCTGTTATCAAGTTGTCATATATTCAGTGCTCCTGGGACTGATATATGGGGTAACTCGATCTCCGGATCGGGGTGCCACAGAGAAGAAGAACAAGATCAAGACGCATAGGAAGAGAAAAGGATCCTCCACCTCTGCGAGCCAGCCAGCTCCTAAGATCCGGGGTCTTGAAGACACGATTCCACCCCGTGCGGATGGCTTCCCCCGAGTTCATGTAGCTGGTGAACCTATCTTGTCTGGGGACTTGCTCCGCCTCGCAGAAGGACCCATGGTTGCTTTGCAGCAAAGTATCTTGTATCTGGAGGAGCAGCTTCTTAAAGAAAAGCATCCAAGTTACCCGGCGTTCACGGTCCAGGTGCCAAAGGAGCTGGTGGACTTCGTCCAGGAAGACCCTGCGGATGTGTTCTTCATCGCGTACGAGGACATCTTCAAACTCTTTCACACTCAACGGCTGGACTATAACATGGTCCGTCTATATGCGCTCGATATGGCGATGAAGATCAGGAGAGATGCGACCCCGTACGTCGCGATAGTGGATCCTTACTACATGCGCGACAGCCATCTGGAGGAAGGGTCAAAGACAAGGGAAACGGCCAAGGAGTACCTCGTAAGGGTCATGCTGGCCAACAAGAGGAAGAGCACCCTTCTTCTGCCTTTCTTTTTCGAGTAAGTACACATCCGCTCGCCACCGTCGTATCTTATGCCTTCTTGTACATTTCTTCCATCGCTGATCCTTTGTCCAACATTCCGTTTCAATTGTGTTGAGCAGGGACAAGTACTGCGCACTCATCTCCGTAGCCCCGAGGTGGTCCATTGCCACTTATTTGGACTCGGGGAATAAATCCACGCCGAGACGATACACCAGAATAAAGGGTGTTCTGGATGACGCTCTCGAGGCCTATGCCCAAAAGGGCGGCCCATTCCATAACAAGTCGGAATTTTTCACGGATGAAAACACACACAAGTTTCAGCATGGGACCGGATTCCATTGCATCAAGCAACTGGATGGCAGCGTGAAGGAGGCCTACTACGCCCTCCATCACCTTAAAGGAATTGTCCGGGATTGTGAGAAAACGAAGTTTCCATAGGGTCTCGCAGAATACACCAAATCAGAGGATGCTCTCACCGATGCTGATTATAGAGCAGACTTCCATCGCATCCGGCTGCAGTTGACAACGATCATCCTCGAAGATGTCCTTCACAGATCAGGGTCCTACCACCACCACAGAGGTATTATATATATAAGTGCATGCGTAGGGTTATCTATTATATATATGCTATGCTATGAAACCCAAATAGGATAGCCATATGATTGTCTTGCCTCTCTACATAGATGAATAAATTATACTCTATTTTATATCACTAACCTATATATATATATATCCCAATTTATCTTCAGTGTTGTCTCAGAGGAGTATCGAAGAACGACTAGAGGCACAGTATGACACCAGGGAGTGGAGGACGAAACAAGGCTTTCTACCGTTGCCGGAGCCGCGAAAGTAGAGGACTCCATGATTATGCATGCTCCCGGATCATAGTTAGGCGGCGAACACTTGATTTGTAATGTGTAGTGTGAAATGTTGAACTTTTGGTTGTATATACATGACTAGCTAATTGTGTTTACATTTGGCACTTTTGTGACTATGTGTATATATATATATGTATCTCGATCGGGCCACTAATTAAGTAATATATATGTGTGATGACATATTGATTAATATCATTGTCTGTTTATATACCTGTCAAATATACCTGTATTTTCTATATAAACCTGTATAAATACTGTATATATGTGTATTTATACAGTAAAATAAAAAAATACAGTTTTCTGGTTAATACTTCTGTGGCGCACCTTTTTTAGTTTTTGTGGCGCACCACTTTCTGTGGCGCACCAAGGGCAGTGCGCCACAGAAAGACTCTCCATAGGGTCCTGGCGACCTATTTCTGTGGCGCACAGACAGGGGTGCGCCACAGAAAGTTGAGATTTCTGTGGCGCATATCCTTGGTGCGCCACAGAAAATATTTTTGTGGCGAGAATTCTGTGGCGCACCAGGCTAGCCCACAGATGCGCCACAGATAACCAAAATGGTGCGCCACAGATAGCCTGTTCTGTGGTAGTAGTCATGTGCTAGAGCTTTTAAAGTTTTAAAACGGAAGCAAAACAATTTTGAGGAGTGCGTACTTTCGTCAACGACTTCACAACATAGAAGCTATCTAGTCCCCCGTAACAAGCAAGGCTTTTAGACTTGTGAGAGCAGCTGGTTTTTAGAGAAGCGAGTACGCTCCTCTTTCTCCTTGGTTTCACCACTGTCCAATGTTTGAGCTGATTTCTCAGATTTGCATTGCGCGGAGGAGAATGGTGAATTATATTTATATTTTGCTTAAGCTGCTCTCGGGTTGATTCAAGTGAAGACGTAATCCATCGACACCACGTGAAAGGGGGGAAATGACCTTGCTCATCACAAGTTATATCTAGCTCTCCACTGCTCCCTCATGAGCTTAAAAACAGAGGCACAAAGAGGAGTATTTTGAATATTTAAAGGTAGCACGTGACAAATTTACTTGGAATGGCAAGAAATACCATGCATAGGTAGATATGGTGGACTCAACTGGCAAGAAGGTTTGGCTTTGGGGATTGGATGCACAAGTGAACCATACACTCAGTACAGGGCTTTAGGCTAGAAAGGCTTTATAGCAAACATACAGTGTTGAGAGATGTAAACCAACTGTGCTATCAAAAACAATATGCCAAGCATGCAACATAAAGCTTATCATCACTGTCAGAAATAAATCTAATACAAAGTTGTACGAGCTAGAGGGTTCACAAGCATGTAAGACATACAGGATAGTGTATTTGCAATTAAATTCTTCTTCTCTACTCAAGCACCAAAGTAATTATTGCAATTTAAACAAAGCCATGCTTATCGATACTGAATAAACTTCTACTCATGCACCCAATGTCAAATCATCACTTACCACAAGACCAGCAGATGAGAGAGATTGCCATAATAAAATATAAAGTGCAGAAGAATAAAAGATACTTCTCATTTATATTCCATTATAGAAAACCACACACCAACGGATACAAAGAACTCACAAGGAGTAACAAGACACATTGCAAAACCATTCTACAAGATAACTTCTCTACTCATGATACGACTCACATAACTACGAAAAATAAAAGACAAAAGAAAAAGATACCGGGGCACTCCCCCAAGCTTGGAACAAGCCAAGGGAGTGCCATTACCCATAATGCTCGAATTTATGAGGAAGACTTCCTACTTCATCACTTATCGCCAAATTTCCACGGGAGGGGCTTCCCATCAACGAAAGACGAGCGAGTCTCTTCGGACCTGAAACTTGCAGCAGAGCTTATACGCTTAAATCTAAGTTCATACTCACACATCTGGTTGTGAAGATCGTAGATCTGTGCTTGCAGATTAGCAGTCTCAGTCTCCAATAGAGAGATCTTCTCCATTAATTCATTGGTTTCTTGCTCATGAAGAGTGATAAGTTCAGCAATGATGCGGTGATTGACGCTCACTCCACGCTCAATCATCTCCTTGTACTTGAAAACCTCCTGCTCAACCTCTTCCAACCTTGTCTTCATGTCTCCTTCCTTCTTGGGGCCTTGAAGATCTTGCTTATGGAGCACACCATCCTTGAGCTGGAGGACTTGAGGATGCATCTTGACCTCAACTAGGTAGGGGTTGATGATGTTCTTGAAGAAATTGTCGTTGGAAGAGCTTGGAGAAGCCATGACGACTATGGTTTGAGTGAAAGCAATCTGCCAGAAAAGACTCGAAACGAAAACACGACGAAATCACAGGATACGCTTCTCGAAAAATTCGGGGAAATATATAGTGAAAATTTCTGCAATAAAAGGAAGGCACCGAGACTAGGCGGAGTCGGAGGCGGCGTCCAGAGGCCAGGGGTGGGTCCCACCCGCGGCCAGAGGAGGGCCGCGGCCGAGGGGCGCCCCTGCCTCCTAGACTCCGTCTCGTACTCCGCTCGGTCTCCGAATTTTCCTAATTTTCTAAAAATAAATAATATAAAATTTCTGGAATTTTTTGAGGTGCTTTCCTTACCGAAACCATTACCTGTTCGTTTGCTGATTCTGGAGTCTTCCGGTATTTGGTATCGATGATTTCCTCCGGAGAGACCACTTGCATCGGCATCCTTTTCCAAGGGATTACCAGAGATGTAGTGCTTGAGTCGCAGACCATTCACTACTTGAGGTTTGTCTCCGTCAAGATTATTAATCTTTATAGCGCCGGAACGATAAACTTCCTCAATGATGAATGGTCCCTCCCATTTTGATAGCAATTTTCCTGCAAAAAATCTGAGACGAGACCTATACAAAAGCACTTTATCACCAACATTAAATTCTCTTTTCAAAATTCTCTTATCATGCCATCTCTTTACTTTTTCCTTAAACAAGCGAGCATTCTCATAAGCCTCATTTCTCCACTCATCCAAAGAACTCAATTTAAGCAATCTAGTTTTACTGGTAAGAATAGGATCAGAATTAAGTTGTCTAACAGCCCAAAAGGCTTTATGTTCTAATTCAAGAGGTAAATGACATGCCTTCCCATAAACCATTTTATAAGGAGACATACCATTGGATTTTTATAAGAAGTTCTATAGGCCCATAAAGCATCATTAAGTTTTTTAGACCAATTCTTCCTAGACTTGCTAACGGTCTTTTGCAAGATCATCTTAATTTCTCCATTAGTTAATTCAACCTGCCCACTAGTTTGAGGATGATACAGAGAGAAGACTCTGTGATTAACATCGTACTTAGCTAAAACCTTTCTAAAAGCTCCATGAATAAAATGAGATCCTCCATCAGTCATAAGATATCTAGGCACACCAAACCTAGGAAAAATAACTTCTTTAAGCATTTTTAGGGAGGTCTTATGATCAGCACTTTTAGTTGGTATAGCTTCCACCCACTTAGTAACATAATCTACAACAACAAGAATGTGAGTATTACCATGAGAAGTGAGAAAAGGACCCATAAAGTCAAATCCCCAACAATCAAAAGATTCAATAACAAGAGAATAATTCATAGGAATTTCATTACGTCTACTAATGTTACCAACCCTTTGACACTCATCACAAGAGGAAACAAACTTTTCAGCATCCTTAAATAAAGTAGGCCAATAAAAACCTGATTGAAGAACCTTATGCGCAGTCCTTTCACCTGCGTGATGTCCTCCATAATCTCTATTGTGGCACTTCCTCAATACTTCCTCTTGTTCATGCTCAGGAATACATCTTCTTAAAATTCCATCAGCCCCATCCTTGTATAAATGTGGGTCATACCAAAAGTAATTCCTCAAGTCATAGAAGAATTTCTTTTTCTGTTGATAAGTAAAACTTGGAGGCAAAAATTTCGAGACAATAAAATTAGCATAATCAGCATACCAAGGAGCATCATGAGAAGTTACCTTAACAACGGCAAGCTGTTCGTCAGGGAAACTATCATTTATAGGGATAGGATCATGAGGAATATTTTCCATTCTAGACAAATTATCAGCTACAGGATTTTCTGCACCTTTTCTATCAATAATATGCAAATCAAACTCTTGCAGCAAAAGCACCCATCTAATAAGTCTAGGCTTAGCATCTTTCTTTTACATAAGGTACTTAATTGCAGCATGATCAGTATGAATAGTTACTTTAGAGTCCACAATATATTGTCTAAATTTATCATAAGCAAAAACAACTGCTAAAAATTCCTTTTCAGTAGTAGCATAATTCTTTTGAGCATGATCCAAAGTTTTACTAGCATAATAAATTACATTTAACTTCTTATCAATTCTTTGGCCAAGGACAGCCCCTACAGCATAATCACTAGCATCACACATAATTTCAAAGGGTAAATTCCAAACAGGCGGTTGGACTATAGGAGCGGTGATTAAAGCACTTTTTAATACCTCAAAGGCTTCCTTACAATCTTCATCAAAAACATATGGAACATCTTTTGAAGAAGATTAAAGAGGCCGCGACGTCTTAGAAAAATCCTTAATAAACCTCCTATAAAAACCAGCATGACCAAGGAAACTACGAATACCTTTGATGTCTCTTTGATAGGACATCTTCTCAATTGCTTCAATTTTGGCATTATCAACTTCAATTCCCCTTTCAAAATTTTTATGTCCAAGCACTATGCCTTCATTTACCATGAAATGACACTTCTCCCAGTTGAGAACAGGATTGGTCTCCTCACATCTCTGCAAAACTTTGTCAAGATACAAAAACCATGAAAAATAGCCGACATGCATCTTTGAAAAGTAGCATGCGCATTACACAAACGAAAAGGCATACGTCTATAAGCATAAGTTCCATAAGGACAAGTAAAAGTAGTTTTTTCTTGATCTTCATATTTAACAGCAATTTGAGAGAAACCAGAATAACCATCAAGCAGGGCCGGGCCGGCAAAATTTGGGGCCCTGTGCCAAATTCTAAAATGGGCCCTAACCTAGGAAAAAATTGAAAGAGTCATACAAATCAAGAAGGCATTGGAGTTCCTCTCCTACAAGCTTATTGAGTATGAAACTTACTTGGTCGAACTATTGCTCTTGGACGAGGGACAAGGGAAGAGGCGAGATGATGATCATGCACGGCGCTACAGATGAAGGCGGACCCGTTTTAAGTCGTTCAATTCGTATAATTTAGAAAATCGGAGTGGTGGCTAGACAACGAGTGTCTCGGTTTAGCAGTTCGCTCATTGGACCGACGGTTCAAACTGTTCACTCAACAGTTAATAAAAGATAAAGTAAAGTCAAAGATGTATCTAATTTTAAACAAATTTAAAGATGTATACTAGTAACTACTCCCTCCGTTCCATAATATAGGATGTTATAGATGTTGCACATATTGTATAGATTCAGACTAAAATAAGTGGGCATATACAATAAAACGTGTCTAGATAAATATGAATGTGAAAAAAGTCTAAAACATCTTATATTATGAAACGGAGGGAGTAAGCTACTGAATTTAAAACGTACGCCTAGTAACATAGAACAATTATTCGCTCGGTCTGACAAATCTAAGGATGCATGCTAGTAATTAATTTGGAGGAGCTATCATATTTAAAAGAGATGGCTACGAATGTAACAACTAGTCGCTTGGTCTTATGGCTTGCTCCAGCTGTATGTTTTCATGAGGTCGACGGATGAAATCTTGGCCGACGCAAATTTAATTTTTTAGGTATATATATTGCGTGTGTGCATGGAAATGTGGGCCCCCCAGAAAATGGGGCCCTGTGCCATCGGCACACTCCGCACACCCCTTGGCCCGGCCCTGCCATCAAGAAAACAAAAGTGAGAATTCTTAGACAGTCTCTCGAGCATTTGATCAATAAAAGGGAAGGATAATGATCTTTTCGAGTAGCCTTATTAAGTTTCCTATAATCAATGCATATTCTATATCCTACAACCGTTCTTTGAGGAATGAGTTCATTATTATCAGTAGCAACTACAGTCATACCTCCTTTTTTGGGAACACGATGAACAGGACTAACCCATCTACTATCAGCAATAGGATAGATTATACCTGCATTGAGAAGCTCGAGTATCTCATTTCTTACCACATCCTTCATCTTTGGATTCAATCTTCGTTGATGATCAACAACGGGCTTCGCATCAGGCTCAAGATTAATTGTATATTGACAAATAGATGGAGAAATCCCTTGAAGATCATCGAGAGTATACCCCAATGCAACTCGATGTTTCCTAAGAATCTCCAATAATCGCTCCTCTTCCTTTGCTGAATAGTTAGAATTGATAATAACAGGATATATTTTCTTCTCATCTATAAGTATGTATATTTGAGAGTGTCTAGAAGAGCTTTTAATTCAAAAATAGGATCTCCTTTTAGAGGTGTGGGCGTCCCCAGAGACTCCACAGGTAGATCATGCTTTAGAATAGCCGGCTGTCTAAAGAAGACTTCATCAATTTCTTCCCATTCCTGCATAAACATATCATTCTCGTGCTCCTCCATATATTGCTGCAAAGGATCATTAGGAGGCACAACAATAGAATCAATTCTTTCAATAATAAGATCGTCATTAGGTAATTCTTTATCATAACGATGTCTAGCAAATTTGAAAAAAATAAATTCATACGGCTCTCCAGCAAATTGAACAGAGACCTTTTCTTTCTTAAAATCTATAACAGCACTACAAGTATTTAACAAAGGTCTACCAAATATGATAGGACAAAATTTATCTGTAACTGGCCCCAAGACAAGGAAATCAGTCGGATATTTTACCTTACCACATAAAACTTCAACGTCTCTGACAATTCCCACCGGGTGGATGACATCTCTGTTAGCCAATTTAATCTCCAAATCAATATCCTCAAGCTCACATGGCGCAATTTCGCGCTTTATTTCTTGATAAAGTGTATAAGGAATAGCACTTGCACTTGCACCCATATCACATAATCCATAATAGCAATGATCACCTATTTTGACAGAGACAACAGGAGTACCAAAAACTTTTGCACTTTTATTAACCACATTAGCCACGATTGAGTGTTCTTTAATCTTTATAGGAAAGGGTGGTTTTCAAAATGAACAGCAGGTAAAACAGATTCAATTGTTTGAACATGTATATCATTACTAGCAAGCACATCTGTTTTACAAACATATTTAAATGGTTCATGGTACTTGTCCCACTTTTCTTTTGGAATATTAATATGTTCAGCAAAGGATTTACAGAAATCAACAATAATTTGAGAATCGAGCCCAAACTTAGTACTAAGCATATTAAAACGTTCAGTTTCCATGAAAGATTTAATGCAGTCATACTCATAATTTATACCTGACTCTGTACCTTTGTCGATCTCCCAATCTTCCGCATTGCGATAAATCCTTTCAATTAAATCCCATTTAGCATTAACTTCCTTGTTTGTAAAGGATCCAAGAGAAGAGGCATCAAGCATATCCTTATCATGGCGAGACACCCTCGCATAAAAATTGTTAACAATTATATCATTAGGAAGCTTATGATTGGGGCATTTAAGCATTAGTGACTTCAACCTCCCCCAAGCTTGAGCGATGCTTTCTCCTTCATGTGGCCAAAAGTTGTAAATATAATTTCTATCTTGATGAATTTCATGAAGAGGATAAAATTTAGAATAAAAGAGAGACATAAGCTCTTTCCAATCCATCAAGTGAGAATTATCTAGAAGCATATACCAATCCATAGCTTTATCCTTCAGTGATATTGAGAATAATTTCCTCATGATTACCTCTTTTGACATACCTGCAATCTTAAACAGGTCACACAGTTCTTTAATATAAAGCAAATGATAACCTGGATGGACGGTCCCATCCCCTGCATAACGGTTACTCATAACATGATCAATAATTACCATGGGTATTTTAAATGGATCAATTTCAGAGAGCGGAGGACTCTTATCGACTACATGTGTGGTGGTAGAGTCGCTCCCAAACAGCATATTAAGTGAAGAGTGCTCCATAATGAAGCAAAGTAACAAGCAGAAATAAAAACAGCACTTACAATAAAAGAGTTCCTTACCAGTTCCACTTACCAATAGCGCTACACTCCCCGGCAACAGCGCCAGAAAAGAGTCTTGATGACCCACAAGTATAGGGGATCTATCGTAGTCCTTTCGATAAGTAAGAGTGTCGAACCCAATGAGGAGAAGAAGGTGTTGACAAGTGGATTTCAGCAAGGTTTCACTGCAAGCACTAAAAGAGAAATGTTTTTGGAGTTTTGATATAAATAACAAATAAAGAACAAGTAAATAAAAGAGTGCTACAATAATTGCAGCAAATAGCCCAATCCTTTTAAGCTCAAAGGACAGGCTGGTTGTGTTACTTATGATGATTAAAACGTTCTCGAGGACACATGGGAGTTTCTGCCTAGCCATTTTCATTGCACGCCGGTGATTAATCTTCAATGTTTTGATAGAGTGTTGTGTGGGTGGACCTATGCTAATGCACCGCCCTTACTTGGACAAATACATACTTGTGATTAAACCACTTGCAAGCATCCGCAACTACAAGAAAGTAATTAAGATAAAAATCTAACCACAGCCTTAAACTCCGAGACCCTACACTCCCTAGTGCACTAGTTCACAAATTGGGGTTTAGGTTTCTATCACTCCTGCAACCCTACCATAAGCAAACTAAATACACCATGCATTCCCCTAGGCCCTTTGAAAGGTGAAGTATCATGTAGTCGACGTTCACACGATACCACTAGAGGAATAACACCACAACATAATCAAACCATTAAATATTACTCAACATTATGCAATTACTAGCAACTAGGCTTTCCCCATGTCCTCAAGAACCAAACGAACTACTCACAAGACATCATATAGATCATGATCAGAGGTGATATGAATAAGGGTAACAATCTGATCGTAAAGATAATTCACCGATAAAACTCTCAAGCATCAACTGCAAGTGGTAATCAACACCCGGGATACGATTCCAATGAACTAATAACAAAACAATGATGATTGCTACAGCGAGATGAGATGGGACGGTGGTGGTGATGACGGTGCTGATGATGGAGATGGTGTTGATGATGATCCCGATGATGCCCGGTGTGACGGCGATGACGATGGCGTCAATTCCCCCCTCCGGGAGGGAAATTCCCCGGCAGATTTCTCCCTGCTGGAGCTCTTATTTTTTCTCTCTGGTTTCCGCCTCGTGGAGGCGGAGGAAAAATTCCTCTTCGATGCCCCCAATGTTTTTAGGTCAAGAGTCAATAATACGCCGAAGGGGAGCTGGAGAGGGGCCACATGGACCAGGGGCGGGCCCCACCCGCGGCCTGGGGTGGACCCGTGGCAGGGGGTCGCCCTTGCCCCCTGTTGCTCACCTCTTTGCCCCTTTGGCTCCGTGACTCATTTCCCGAAATAATATGCTCTGAACTTTCCTGGAATTTTTGGGGCATCCGAAGTCAGGTGTCTTGACAGGTACTTTTCCAGCTGATTCCGGGCTCCGGCAGATGCATCTCCAATAATTGCCAAACATGCAAAATGAGATAAAATAATATAAGCATTGCATCATATTATGAAATATATCAAAGAATAAAGATAAATTGTGATGTAAAATAGTGATGCAAAATGGACGTATCATGTTTTGAAAAAAAATGACCATTCTTCGTCCCCATACACCTGTTAGTCACACACGGAATGACAATTCTGTGTTTTTTTTCCTTTATAAAAAACACACAAAATGAGTTAATGACTAGTCACCCATCTTAGCATTAAGCCATTAACTAACACATTATGGCACATTTTATCTCTCACATGGTCATATAGTGTACCATGTAAAATCTTTTGGTTTTCTGAATCAGACCATTTCTCTACTAGTATATGCTTGAATTATTGTATCTTATATGCTATTCGATTGTAAAGTTAGAAATACAGACGTCCAATAAAAATCAGCAATCCGATCATCTCTATACATAGGGTGTGTTTGGTTGTTCGGGCCAAAATCGGCCTTCCCGTCTCCGTGGCCCTGGCGGGCCTGGCCTGAGGGAAACGAGTCCAGAGCCATGATCTGCAGCCCGTTTGGTTCCTTGCATATCGTTTTTCTTTTTGGCTATTTATTTTGCATTTTCATGTTTGGTGTCCTGCAAACTTGAGTTGTGGATGTTTGCATGCAAAACACACATGTTTGGTTGCCGGCTTGGTTTAGAGATGTTCTCACCAATTTCAAACATGGTGATCTTACCACCTCATAACACACATGCGCACAATCAGGATCAAACACAATCAGGACCATAGACAATACAGGATCATAAGCTAGAAGTACTTAAGTAGGATCAGTGCACTTAACTACATCACATCAGGGGAAAGCACACACCTGATCAAAGTAAGCAGGGGAAGGTAAACACCCTGATCAAAACAAGTTTTTGGGCATTCTAAGCCCTGGTTAACATCTAGCAGGGGCATCCCATGCCCCTGATGAACACTAAACAGGGGCATCCCATGCCCCTCATCAAAATGCAGCTACTAAACACTGACGAGCATGCTGGTCCTAGCCGTGGTCAGGACAAGTGTACCCCTGGCAGTCGACTCCATGCTCTTGTAGATGTTGATCTTGAAGCCTGTTGCCATGAGCTTGATGACTACGACGTCGTCCTGCTTCAGATCGTAGCGGCAGACGACCTCTGGCCAGTGCCTCCCCAACACTATCTCGTCGGTGTTCTTGTAGTAGATTACCTAAACATGCTCGTCGCAGAACTTGCTGGCGCCGATCGGAATGCACCGGGGAAGGGAGATCGCCAGCCACGCCTTCAACACAACATGGAAGGACATTGGGATGACGAGCATCTTCAGGTCACCCCGGTCCAGCTGCGTGTAGAAGCGGCGCGGCAGGCCAGGTCTTGGCATGTGGCCGATCCTCGGCCTCTTAACCTTCGTCTTCCTCAAGAGCTCCAAAGCCTCCTCCTCTCTCCCACGCAGCAGTGGCTTCTGAAGCCTGCTGTTGAACGGGATGATCTCGGGCTTGGGCACCAGTGGCTCAAACCAAGGACGCACGTCGGGTGTCGGCACAGTGGAAACCAGGGTACCACGGGCCGGCCTGCCAGGGCCTACAAGATTCTTCAGGTGATTTTCACTAAGGACCAGGCTCTCCAAGCCTGGTGAGCTTCGCGAGGTTTTTTCTCTCCTCGCGAGGGGTTCTCCTTGCCAAGGGTTCTTTCCCTTGGCGAGGGATCGCTCTTCGACAAGGCGTCTCCGACGCCGCCCGCAAATTCTACTAAGGACCGAGCCGTGAGGCTTGGCGAAGCCTTTCGCCTCGCGAAGCGCTTTCTTCGTGAAGCTATCTCTGCCCCCGCGGCAGAGCGCACATGGACTCTGCGCCATGTGCAGAGTGACGCGCGTGCCTACGCGCGATGACGACGACGCCGCAGTTGCCGTTTCCATGTATAAAGCAGTCAACAAAGCGGAGCCAAGCAAAGCGGACAACGAGTATTGCCTCTTTGGTGACAAGGGAACAGTCTGCAGCTACGCTCCAAGGACGACGTCACCGTGGGCCACCTCCCACCTCGGCAAGCGCCAGCTCCCTGTCCAGCTGGTCGGTGCCCCTTTTCAGCTTTGGTGACGCCGCTCCCCTGCCGTGGACCGCGTCCACGAGTTTCACCTTTATGGTAGACCTCCCCTTTACGGTGCACCGTGCCTCCTCCTTCGTCGCCATGTGGTAGCCCTTCCCGCCCAAAATGTTTGGGCAGAAGAGGCCCAGGACGCCTATAAAAGGAGGAGGAGCATGCCCTAGCAAAGGGTTCGATTCCTGGTCCAAGATCCTAGAGCCCAGAAACCCTAGATCTAAGGACTGGCAAGTAGCCATTGTTAGCCACCTCGAGCTCGACAAGCTCACCTTGTACTGTAAACCTCTCCAAGCAGTGCAATACAACATAGCAGGACGTAGGGGTTTTACCTCCACAATAGGGCCCTGAACCTGGGTAATACCTTGTGTCAATCTCTGCAGTGTCGTTCGCGGCGAGCCTGACAAGCACCGTTGCCGGAGCAAGTTGTGGACTGTTTGACTCCATGTTCAGCCCCTTACACGATACCTTGGAGACACCCCTAGTTCCTGGGGACAATCTCCGACATTTGGCGCGCCAGGTAGGGGTCGAACCTACGGCCTTCCGCTTAGGAAACGGACAAATGCGCCAAGGCTGAAGAGGGCCGCTTGTTCGTCAAGAACGAGCCAGGGGACCCTGCCGAGGGGTCCAAAAAGAAGAAATCCTCTGAGAAGCGCAAGACTACTGCGGTCCTCGCGGCAGAGCCTGACGCCAAGCAGTCTCGGCAAGCTGCCACTCCAGCCGCAGGACCTGAGAAGAAGGATGACCGCCCTTTCTGCATCTACCACAACAGGCACTCTCACGCCACCGAGGACTGCTTCGACATCAAGAGGCTTCGCGAGGCTCGCGAGGCTCGCGAGGCAAATGGAGGCCGTGGAGGCCGCGGCGGAGGCCGCAGCGGCCGCGGGGGGCGACGCTGGAACAACAACTACAACGATAGCTACCAGCAGAACCCCCAGGCCAACGCTGCCCAGCCTGCAAACGACAACCTGCCTGCCGAGGCTGACGAAGGCTACCAGGTGCCTCGCGGGGCAGCTTGTATCCTTGGCGGGGCTCAGGCCCCTCGCTCCAACCGCCACTTCAAGCAACTCGCCCGCGAGGTCGCGGCAGCCCTCCCTGGAGTCGAGGCCTCCAGGCCCCTCAAGTGGTCCCAGTGCCCCATTACTTTCGACTCCGGCGACCACCCCAAGTCCACGTCAACCGTTGGCACCATCCCGTTGGTCTGCACCCCCACCATCAACAACATCGCCGTCTCTAAGACGCTCATTGATGGGGGTGCTGGCCTCAACGTCATCTCCGTCGAGACATTCGAGAAGCTGCAGGTGCCCTATGAGCGGCTCATGCCTACCAGGCCCTTCTCGGGAGTGACAGAGGGTCTTACCACCCCTTTGGGGCAGGTGAGGCTCGCCGTCACTTTCGGCACCCAGGCCAACTACCGCACCGAGCTGATCGACTTCGACGTCGCGCACATCGGCCTACCCTACAACGCCATACTCGGCTACCCCGCCCTCGCCAAGTTCATGGCGGTGACCCACCACGCCTACAACCTCGTCAAGCTCCCTGGCTCGGGTGGCACCATTGTCATCCGCGGCGTGGTCTCGGACGCCTTGTACGCTGCGCAAGCGGCCTACAAGGCTGCCGCGGTGGCGTCACCCGCTGACGAGGACGAGGAACCCCTCCCGAGGCCCCCCGCGAAGAAGAAGCAGCTGTTCTCCCAGGAGAAGGCTGCGACAAAACAAGTGTCTCTGGAGGCGAGCGGCTCGGGGGCTTGCGTCACCGTCGGCGCCAACCTGCCTCCTAAGTAAGGGGAGCGCGCTCCCGGAGGAGCGACACTTCATCATCAAAGAAGAAAAACCCCTGGCCACGCCAGTGTAATGAACACCTATTTCAGGTCATTCTGAACCTTTGCGCATCGCGCCAGCATATTTTGCGACTTCGGCAAAGCTGTTATTATTGTTTATTCCTGCTCGTATGATCCCTCCTGTGTATCTCACGAGCGGGGGCTAGCAGGGTGCCATGCCACGGGAGCATCCCGGCAGCGCCTAAAACCCAAGGGATCCGAGCTCTGAACTTGCGGGTTAGCTCTCATGAATGTCAACTCCCAAGGAGCTCTGAACTCATGGGTCAGCTCCCGCGCACGTCAACTCACCAAGGATCACCAAAACCTTGGCGCCTGTTTCTCCTCGCGAGACACACATGAAGGAGCCTACGAGCACCATAAGAATCTTTAACTATCTATTGCGTGTGGGTATGCCTATCTCTCCAAATGCAGGAAAACAGGCTCTCCAAGCCTCAGGCAACGACAAAGCAAAAACACCTCGCAGGGGAACCAACACCCTTCCCAAGGCGAAAGTACCTCGGCAAGCTAAGTCTAAACACTTGCTCAGACCTCTTCCCGCTAGTTTTCGCCCCTCGAGTCTCTTTTCTCTCTCCTATGCCTCATGGGCTGCTTGCACGTCAAAGGGGAGCCCCAAGCATCGTGCTTCGAGGAGCTCTTACTTCCCGAGGCCTCACGCACCCCCCGGACTTGTGGAGCACTGACTCGCACATACCGAAGCGGCGGTGGTGTAGCGCTAAGGGAGGGTCCTAAAACGTAGAGCGAAAAGACATGAAGGGAAAAGACAAAAGCCTCCCGAGGGACGTCCACAAGCGTACTCCAATATAACTTGATAAGTTTTTACAAAGTTTACAATCAAAATGACTAAGATAAATTTGCCCTCGGCACGTCCAGCAGCAGGCAAGGAGCTCAGGCCGTCGCGCCTCCTGAGGTGCCTGCGCGGTCCGCGGTGGTTTCCGCCTTCTCCAGGGCTTCCTCGTCGTCGCCTTCGTCTTCATCGACCAAGGCTTGGTCGAATTTCTTGGCATACGCGACGGCGGCCTGCTTGGCGGTCTCCCGCGCCTTGTCGCTGATGGCACGTGGTGGCGCCATCATGTCCTCAAGGTCAAGTGGGGGCTGGAGCCTCACGAGGTTGCTGAAGACGTTGGTGACGGCGACAACAAGGAGGTCGCGAGACTCCTCCACGACACGCTTGTCAAAGCTCTTCGCGACCCCTTCAAGCTTTCCGAGGAATTGCTCGAAGAAGTGCGAGTATGAGGTTTCGTCGTCGGTCGCCGCGGAGAAGGAGGGGACGTCGATCCTCAGATCTCTCCCGACAGCGCGCACGCGGCTGACCAAGCTCTGGAGAATGCTTTGACGCTGGCGCGTCATGAACCGGTCAACTTGGCGCTGATCTCGTGCCTGCTCCACCAGGGCCGTGACCGGCCCCACCTGCTGCCGGAGCTCGTCCAAATCCTTCTCCAAGGCAATGGCGTTCCCCTCAGCGCGCGCTTGGGCCTCCCGGGAGGTCTCGAGGCAGGAGGTCAACCGTTTCTCCTCCTGCTCAAGCTCCTTGATGCGCTTCTCGAGGTCCTTGCGCTTGGCCTTGAGGCGGTCCTCGTGCTTCGCGACCTTCTCGTCGTACTCCTTGGAGAGGTTTTCGCGAACGAGTTTGACCTTGAGGTCAGCCTCTTCTTGGAGCCTCTTATGCTCCGCCGCAAGGTTGGCCACGTCGGTGGCCACCCGACCTTCACGCTCCTCCAGCTGCCTCTCGCGGGTGGCCTGGTCCTTCGCCAGCAGCTGGACCTGCTCCTCGCGCCGCTGCAGCTCCTTCTCCTGGAGGGCGAGCTCTTCCTGGCGCCTTTTCAGCTCGGCCTCGCGAGGCGCCAGCTGCGCCTCGCGGGCGTCCAGCCCCCCACGGAGCTCCTTCAGGCTGGCCTTGGCGGCCTCGGAGTCGGCGGCGAACTGCTGCTTCGCGGCCGCCAACTCGTCGTGCTTGGAGGTGGTTTCCACCTCGAGCGCTTCCCTGGCGGCGTCAAGCTCCTCCATCACCTCCTGCGCCTCCCGCTTGACGCTGTCGCGGGTCTCCTTGGCGAAGCGGAGGGCCTCTTGGCGTTCCGCCTGGGCCGCCGCGTCCCACCGGCGGCACACCTCCACCCTCTCGAAGAGAAGGGCCCAGGCTTCGCTGAGCCTCGCCTTTTCCTTCGCCAAGGCGTCTTCTTCCCTGGCGAGCTGCTCCTCCAGCCCGTCGAGCGCTCGTCGCGCCCGGTTGAGGACGGTCCGGCGATAGGCCGCTTGGCGATGCGGCGCCTGCAGCGCCAAGGAGGTTCCCACGCTGCTGTGGGGCACAGAGGCCTCGACACTTGTCGAGGTGCCTAAGGCATCCTGCCCTAAGCTTGTAGCGGCCCCCGCCGCGACATGGGGGCTTGTGGGGGCGTCGTCCTCGCCGCCCACATCAGGAGCCCTCAGGGGGCTGGGCATCCCTTCGCCCCTGGCCCCGTCGCTCGGGGGCTCCAGAGGTGTCTCTACCTCCTCCTGCTCCACAGGGGCGCCTCCGGCCCCCTCTGCAACGGCCGCGTCCGCCGCGGCCTCGGGCGCGTCAGCCCTTCTCGAGGCCCCCTCCTCTGGAGGCGGCTCCGCGACGATGTCCTCATCCACGGTTCCTCCTCCGCCTCCTGCTGGACCGGAGGAGATGCCGCCCTGGTTGGCGACATCGCCGCCTCTGCGGTCTCCTCCTCCACGTGGTGCTCCGCCGCTGGAGGGGTCGCCGCCCGAATCGGCGACGCCACGTTCTCTTCAGCCATCACCGTCTCCGCGCGGTGCTCGACCGCGGGAGAAGCAACTGCCTGCTGCGGCTCGCCGGCTGCAGGCGTCTCCATGGCGACGCTGGTGGTCTCTCCAGCCTCGCCGAGCCGCCGCTTCTTTGGCCCCGCAGGCTGCCTGAAAAGAAGACAAGTCGAAAATCCTTCAAAGGGGGGAATTCTCAAAGTGAAATCTTGAAGAAGAAAGAGAAGTCGAGGGCTTACTCGCCAGTCATCACCCACACCCTCTTCTTTGCCTTGGGAGGCTGGATGAGGCTGCTCCGGCCTCCTCCCGGGCCGCGCCTGTCTCCGCGCGAGGGATGCCTCCCGCGGTTGCGGCCCTCCTGTCGTGGACCGGCCTTGGAGCGGGGCTCGCAGCGCCCTCTTCCGCCGCCACTCGTCTCCTCCTCCTCGGCGCGCTGGGAGCGGACGATGCGGAAGGCGTCCTCCTCGTCGTCGGAGGAAAGCACCTGGAGGTCCACTTCGGCGTAGGCGCTCCTCGAGATCCGGCGCCCTCGCCGACGGGGTCATCGTCCCTTAAAGCCTCGTCTTCGCCAAGGGGGTCCTCGCTTCTCAAGGCCTCCTCCTCGGCGGACTCGGCCTCCTCAGCCTCAGGAGCCTCGTCCACGCACTCCGGCTCCGCCGCCCACGGGTTAGGGTGAGGCCCGCTGTGCCCCGCGGGCACGATTCCCCACTCGTCGAAGATGGGCATGTGCGAGCGCTGCTCCGCAATGCTCTCCTCGGCGAAGACGATGAGCGGCTTGGTCGCCTCCGTCTGGCGGGCGGGATCTCCGGCGATGTGAAGAGAACATTCATGATCTGGCGGAGCACATCAGGCTCGAAGCCGTCCCTGCTTAGCCGCATGGCGTCGTCCTTGCCGTCGTATCTCCACACCGGCTCGGCGTGCTGTTGGAGGGGAGCGATGCGGCGCCTAGGTGAAGTCCTTCGCCACCATTTGGCCAGTAACCCCTGCATCGCGGATGTGACGGATATATACATACACCGCGTCAAGCTTCGAACCCCTGAAGTCCGCGCTCGCCCAGCGCGCCCATTTCCTCGGCGGCGCCTCGGGCACCTCCAGGAGAGGGTTGGTGGTCTTGGCGTCGACGAAGAGCCACTTCTCGCGGAACTTGTCGACCTTTTTCGTCACCTTGGTGACGGCGACCTCGCCGAGCCAGGCGATGGGGATGTAGTTGTCGCTCCGGGCGTCGACGATGCGAAAAGAGACGCATCCGAGCCGCTCGCCCTGGGCAGAGTTCCGAAGGGAATAGAAACTCCGGAAGAGCGCCACCGAGGGACGGATGCCAAGGTAGGCCTCGCAGAAGTGGGCGAAGATAGCAAGGATGAGGATGGAGTTGGGATGGAGATGAAGGAGTTGGATCTGGTACGTCTCCAAGATCGCCAAGAGGAAATCAGAGAATGGTGGTACCAGGCCGGCGTAGAGAGTATGGATGAAGATGGGGTAGAAGGTGTCGGTGAGCCTGCTACCGGCCGGCCTCAGCTCGGTGGCGCCATGCTCGTTGGTCTTCGCCGCCGCCAGGTGGCGCACCGTCGCTATCGTGGCGGCGGTGACGCGCGTCTTCGGCAGTGCTCCCTCGAGAGCAGCGGCACGCGCCATCGCCGCGGACGTGCCCGCCCGCGCTGTCGCCGCCGACGAGCTCGCCTGCACGGTGGCCTTGCCCTTGTCGGTGGCTGCTTTCTTGGGCGCCATTGGTCGCTGGAGAGAAGAAGAGCACTCTGGAAGTGGAGTTCTCCGGAGAGTTGGAGGCGTGGGGGGAAGTGTGCGGAGGAGTTACGGGAGAAGTAATGGGCGCCGCCTGCGCGCCCAGGCTTTATTGACCAGCACTCGAGTCGTGGCGGGCCCCACCACGTCGCCCGTTGGAGCCGAGGAGGCCGCGGCCGCGGGCGCAACCGCTGCGCGACACGTGTCGCGGCCCTGTCAGGCATCTTTGGCCCCTCGACGCTTCGCCTTCGTCATGGGCCTCGGCGTGCCCATCGCGGGCCCGGGGGCTACTGTCGGCACAGTGGAAACCAGGGTACCACGGGCCGGCCTGCCAGGGCCCACAAGATTCTTCAGGTGATTTTCACTAAGGACCAGGCTCTCCAAGCCTGGCGAGCTTCGCGAGGTTTTTCTCTCCTCGCGAAGGGTTCTCCTTGCCAAGGTTCTTTCCCTTGGCGAGGGATCGCTCTTCGACAAGGCGTTTTCGACGCCGCCCGCAAATTCTACTAAGGACCAAGCCGCGAGGCTTGGCGAGGCCTTTCGCCTCGCGAAGCGTTTTCTTCGTGAAGCTATCTCTGCCCCCGCGGCAGAGCGCACATGGACTCTGCGCCATGCGCAGAGTGACGCGCGTGCCTACGCGCGATGACGACGACGCCGCAGTTGCCGTTTCCGTGTTTAAAGCAGTCAACAAAGCGGAGCCAAGCAAAGCGGACAACGAGTATTGCCTCTTTGGTGATAAAGGAACAGTCTGCAGCTACGCTCCAAGGACGACGTCACCATGGGCCGCCTCCCACCTCGGCAAGCGCTAGCCCGCTGTCCAGCTGGTCGGTGCCCCCTTTTCAGCTTTGGTGACGCCGTTTCCCTGCCGTGGACCGCGTCCACGATCTTTACCTTTATGGTAGACCTCACCTTTACGGTGCACCGTGCCTCCTCCTTCGTCGCCATGTGGTAGCCCTTCCCGCCCAAATGTTTGGGCAGAAGAGGCCCAGGACGCCTATAAAAGGAGGAGGAGCACGCCCAAGCAAGGGGTTCGATTCCTGGTCCAAGATCCTAGAGCCCAGAAACCCTAGATCTAAGGACTGGCAAGTAGCCATTGTTAGCCACCTCGAGCTCGACAAGCTCTCCTTGTACTGTAAACTCTTCAAGCAGTGCAATACAACATAGCAGGACGTAGGGGTTTTACCTCCGCAAGAGGGCCCTGAACCTGGGTAATACCTTGTGCCAATCTCTGCAGTGTCGTCCGCAGCGAGCCTGACGAGCACCGTCGCCGGAGCACGTCGTGGACTGTTTGACTCCGTGTTCAGCCCCTTACACGTTACCTTGGAGACACCCCTAGTTCCTGGGGACCATCTCCGACAGTGGCCAACCAGTGGACGCCGGGGTTGCGGACGCAACACCGCCATCCCGCCGGTGTTAGAGGGGAGGCGAGTCAAAGATGTGAGGTAGACGACCCAGAGGCATGGTCGAGCAAGAGCGCGAGAGGGAGCCGAGATGGCGGCAATGAACGAGCAGGAGCAGCCGGAGGCACGGATGCGTGACAACCGCATCGGAGACCTAGGCCATGACGGCTAGGGTTAGGAAGGAGGCGACCAATTGGAGCTCGAGATGCTGGGGATTGAGTGGGGAATCAGTGGAGCAAGCTCAGGCGGAGTCTCGCCAAGGAACAACGACGCCGGAGCTGACCGGCGACGGCCGGAACCGTGGGAGGCGACGGCGGCATCACCAGAGAAGAAGAGGAACGACGGAGAGAGAGAGCGCTCGCGTGCGAGGGGTGCGAGAGAGAGAGAGAAGTGAGTGCCGGTCAGTTGACCGGACTCGAGCCAATCTTGACTTGGTTGAACCAAGTTTGACCAAGGGCATTTTGGTCATTCCACAAACCAAATTCAAATTCAAAAAATGAAAATTCAAATAAATACCTAAAAATAATTTAAAAATATGTTTTCAACTCAAAATTTTATAAGGATTCCAAATATGATTTTTATTATATTTATTGAAAAATATTTCTTGAGTGAAAAATTCAAAGATCCTTAAGTGGATATGATTTGAATTAATTTCAAAAATAAGTTTTAAAAAGATTTTATTATGTGATAATCCAAAGATCCTTAAGTGGACATGAATTGAATTATCCTTAAAAAATTCAAGGATCCTTAAGTGGAAATGAATTGAACTATTTTCAAAAACAATTATTTTTTTAAAGAAAAACAATTTGAGTAATAAGCTCAAAGTATATATTTTGAACTTTATTGCATACTATAAATGACTGTCCTGTAACTCATCCTAGGTAAAACACACAAAAAAAAAGAATTCATCTAAAATTCATTCACTCTTGTTTTGATAATATTTGAAAGTAAATAAAATTTGAATAAATACCTACTTCATGATGTTAATTGAATGTTTTCTTAAAGGCATTAAAATTGATGACCTAAAATTGCAAATCCTGTTTTTCTAGTAAAGAGAAAAGTATTTACTTGAATAAAACAAATTCTTTACCTCAATAAAAGTGATAAACACTTAATTCTAGATATCATAACAATTCAAAGTAATTTAACCAACCCACAAATTATAAAAACACTAACTAATCCTTAACCCCTAAAATCACTTCAGTTATCAAAGTATCGAATAAAACAAAGCCTACACTTGCGAGCTTGGGTATTTTTGGGGATTTTACGATGCATCTCATGTTTATGCATAATAGCATCTTGACAGTGTTTCCAGTAGTCCTTACCAGGATTACATTGCTATTTTCAGATCTCGGGGTTTTACCACAAACCCTAGAACCCCGAAGGACATGAATTGCCACCTTTATCATAGGCAAGTTCATTCTTGCATACCATTTGATGTATTTTTATCAAAGTACTTGCAAAGCTACTTATACGTTCCTTTCACTTGCATAAAAAAGAAAAGGTATTTTCGAATGATGTGGTATATACTATTGGTTGGCGGTGGAACAATGGTAAGATGAATAGGTACGGTGTTCCATCGTATAGGAAGGTATATATCCTTAGGAAATTAATAACCCATGTTCCAGTGATCCTTTTGCCGTAGTGAAAGCATCAACCAACGGACTTTGTATGGGCGGGGTTAGTCAAAGGCTTCTTTTCTCGTCCGCATATCCTCGACAGGCCTACACCGGGTTGGGTCGTTGCGGCGGCCAACAGCGTGGAAGCGCGTGCTCTTCCTGCCCGACGGGGTAATTGGTGGGGAAGCTCGGGAGGGGTGATGGGTATGTGTGGAACATGATTCCCCTACCGCATCATAAATGGGCGGATGTGTGTTGATTTGGGAGAAGCTCCACATGACTGGATGTCCTGAGCCTTAGCTATAACACTCATGGAGTGTAAAGAGAGCATATAAAGGGCCAGGCAACTGTTGGGTAAAGTGATGCAACTCTGCAGAGTCAAACAACAAATTTGTGATATCACAACCGTGTTCCCGGAATGGAACTACGAGATCGAGGCCGGAATGGAGTCCCATTTGGATTCACAAGACCGGTGGAGGATGGGACATAGTTTTCAGAATAAAATCTATCCTTTGAAGAAATGTTTGCAAAAGCTTGCATCTATGCCAAAGACCTGAGGTTTTGGAAGTAGCTAGTGCATAAACCACCTTATCTCTATATATTATGAACTTGCTGAGTAACGCTGTTACTCACCCCTTCCTATTTGACCCCCCTGCTTAGACTTTTGGAGCCACCGGAAGAGATGTCAGCTATCCATCACGGCGTCGAGGAGGTCTTCCACAAGGAATCAAGTCGACTTGGTGGAGCTTGAAGGAGTCAACCGCTACTTCGCCGATGGAAGCACAATGATAGCAATGATAATGGAGGAGAAACGACATCATTGTCAATAGCATACACGAAGACTACGCTGTCAATGGAGAAGACAACGTCTATTGAAAGGAGGAGTATAATCCTGGATAGAGATATCCCAGATGGAATAGATTAGGGCTATGACAATAGTAGTAGTGGATTAGGAATAGAGCTAGAGTTAATCTCCAGCTTAGTGATACGAATTGGATCTTTTCTGGATTTCATTTGTATGAGACTTGCTTTTGTATAAAGGAGGTTCTCAAGATTTTGTATTGAATATTGTTGTAATCCTATAGTGTTACCTTGGACCTGCTATGTTTCTGTTGTACTACTCTGAGGGATGTAATATTCACGGATAAGTCCTTCTGTGAGTGTTATGTCAACGACTTGCGCACTACAACATGCAGTGGTGTGCTGGGTCACCGTAGAAATAAACCATTCCTCTTAGGTGCATGACCATAAACGGTATTATCCATATAAATCGAAATACCAAAGTTTTCAGATTTAAATGAATAACCGTCTCGCAATAAACAAGATCCAGATACAATGTTCATGCTTAACGTAGGCACATAATAACAATTATTAAGGTTTAAAACTAATCCCGAAGGTAAACGCCGAGGGAGTGTGCCGACAGCGATGTCTTCAACTTTTGATCCATTTCCGACGCGCATCGTCACCTCGTCCCTTGCCAAGCGTCGTCTATTCCGCAGCTCCTGTTTCGAGTTACATATATTAGCAACTGAACCAATATCAAATACCCAGGTGCTACTATGATCACTTGTTAAATACACATCAATAGAGTGTATATCATATATACCTTGTTTGACGGTGCCAGCCTTCTTGTCTGCCAGATACTTGGGGCAGTTCCGCTTCCAGTGTCCAGTTCCCTTGCAGTAGAAGCACTCAGTATCAGACTTAGGGCCCTTCCTTGACTTCCTCGCAGGCGAGACAGCTCGCTTGCCGCCCTTCTTGAAGTTGTCTCTGTTGCCCTTTTTCTTGAAACTAGTGGTCTTGTTGACCATCAACACTTGATGCTCCTTCTTGATTTCCACTTCCGCGGTCTTTAACATCGCGAAGATCTCAGGAAGAGTATTCTCCATTCCTTGCATGTTATAGTTCATCACAAAGCTTTTGTAGCTAGGTGGAAGTGACTGGAGAACACGGTCAATCCCCAACTCATTGGGAATCACTACACCCAGCTGCGCCATACGATCACCGTACCCAGACATTCTGAGCACATGTTCACTAACGGAGCTGTTCTCCTCCATCATACAGCTAAAAAACTTGGAGGAGGTCTCATACCTCTCCACCTTGGCCTGAGTCTGAAACATTGCCTTCAAATCAGTTATCATCTGATAAACGCCATGGTGCTCAAAACGTTTTTGGAGCTTTGGTCCTAAGCCATACAACATACCGCACTTAACTATCTCGTGGTCCTCAGAACGGGCTGTCCAGATGTTCCTAACATCTTCAGCCGCATTTGCTGCAGGGGGGTCACCTAGCAGTGCATCTAGGACATACAGTTTCTTGGCAGCAGTGAGGATAATCTTCAGATTCATGAACCAATCTGAGAAATTGCTTCCATCGTCTTTCAGCTTGTCTTTCTCTAGGAACGCGTTAAAATTCATATTGATGTTAGGAAGGGCCATTGATCTACAAAATTATTTGCAAAAGGTGTTAAGACTAGGTTCATGATATTTTGTTCGTGTTAATCTAAATTACTTAAACGAACTCCCACTAAACTCAACATCTCTCTGGTTGTTTAGTGACACACGATCCAAATCCACTACACCACAACCGATCATCACGTGAGGTGGTGCAGCTTCAAAGGTGAACATCTCCATGTTGATCATATCGTCCATATGATTCGTGTTTAGCCTTTCGGCTCTTGTGTTCCGAGGCCATGTCTGTACATGCTAGGCTCGTCAAGGAAACCGTAGTATTTCCACATGTGTAAACTGGCTTACACCCGTTGTATGTGAACGTAGAATCTATCACACCCGATCATCACGTGGTGCTTCAAAACGACAAACTTTGGCAACGGTGCATCCTAGGGGAGAACACTTCTTGATATTAACATGAGAGATCACCTTATCATGCAACCGTCGAGATCGTATCTAAGCAAAACCATAAGGTGCATAAAAGGATTAAGATCACATGCAATTCATAATTTTGTGACATGGTATAGCCTTTTCTTGTGCCTTTGATCTCCATCTCCAAAGCACCGGCATTATCTCCATCATCACCAGCTCGTGGCGCCACCACCATGATTGCCTCCACCAACTATTGCAACTACTACTATGGCTACCTTAGCAATAAAGTAAAGCAATTACATGGCGTTTAAAGTGACACGCAGGTCATACAATAAATATGAGACAACCATAAGGCTCCTGCCGGTTGCCGTACTCATCGACATGCAAGTCGTGAAAATTACAAAACATGATCATTGCATACATCACATAATCACATCTTGGGCTATACCATATCACAAACCCTGCAAAACAAGTTAGACGTCCTCTACTTTGTTTATGCAATTTTTACGTGGCTTCTAATGGGTCATTAGATAGAACCGTTCTAATCTACGCAAAGCCACAACGGTGATAAAATAGTTGCTTATTTACTCATCCTTTTGAAAGGCCTTTCATTGAAAATTGCAACTTCACTAGAGCAAGAGAAACAGACACCTGCCAGCCACTTATGCAATACAAGTTGCATGTCAGTCGTGGAACCGGTCTCTCGTGCGTGGACGAGTAAGGTTGGTCCGGGCCGCTTCAATCTCACAATACCGCAAAGATGCAAAGTGCACGCTAGAAGGTAGCAACATAAAATATCAACGCCCACAACACTTGTGTCTAATCAAACCAACATCTACAAATAGATCTAGGCTCTGATACCACTGAAGGGTCACAGCATAGAAAACAAAAAAAAAATCCTACGCAAAGATGGCGGAATAAACCCAACACGAGATCTGATCTACGAGAGGTTGGTAGCAAGAAGGAGATCGAATCTCACCCTCGAAGAAAACCGTGAGCGTTTATCGAGGCAGGGGTTGGCTAGTCGATCCCACAACTAGATTCGTCTAGTCGCGAGGAGATGTATTATCCAAGCGCCGCACGAGCAACGCCTTCGAGAGATCCACACGTACAGCTCGATGAAGACTCCACGTTCTTGATCCCGCAAGATGTGGTGGAGAGGCTTGCGAGATCAGCAGCACGACGACGGTGGCGTAGTGGTTATGGTGGAGATCTGACAGGGCTTTGCCAAGCGTCTGTGGAGGGAGAGGAGGAGGAGGTGGTGCGGCTAGGGAGGAGGGGAGGGGCGGCGGCTTGGGAGGAGCACCAAAGGGTGCGACAGCCCTCCCCTGCTCCCTCCTTATATAGGAGGCCAAGGGGCTACGCCCCACCCCCTCCTAGGGCTGACGGCTAGGGGAGGCTTGGCCCCCAAGCCAGCCGCCCTAGGGTTAGGGTTTGGCTGGCCGGCCGCCCCCCCCCTTCTTGGGCTTGCCCGCATGGGCCCTTAGGGCATGGTGCGGCTAGCCCATGAGGCTAGCCCACCACCCCTTTAATTCCATGTGGGCCCCATACTCCTATGGGCCCCACTTCTAGACCCCTCTAGAACCTTCTAGAATATTCCGGTACTTTACCGATAAATTCCCGAACCTTTTCGATACCTTCGGAAGCCAGTTTCCTTATATGAATCTTATTCTCCGGACCACTCCGGAACTCCTCGTGACGTCCGGGATCCTATCCGGGACTCCGAATCAATATTTTTTCTCACCATCATTTATCTCGAACCCTAACTACATCGAACGTTAAGTGTGTGACTCTGCGGGTTCGTGAATATGTCATATTAATAGCGGGACCGGGATGCCCATCTTAATTCCTACATATTCGACGAAGTACTTTACCAGTCGAACCACAATGTCCGGGATTCAATTAATCCATATACGATTCCTTTTGTTTCACGATATTTTACTTGTCCGAGATTCAATCCACCGATATCTCCATATCTGATTAATCTCGTTCCCGACAAGTTCTCTTTACTCGTTCCCATAGAATAGGATCCCTTATGACTAGCTACTTAGTCATATGCTTGCAAGCGTTTGGATGCTATACTACCGAGAGGGCCCAGAGATATCTATCCAACTAATGGACGAACAAATCCCAGTCTCGATTCATGCCACCCAACAACCTATCATTGGAGAACCTGAAAGCCACCTTTATAATCACCTAGTTACGAAGTGACGTTTGATGTCCACAAAGCACTCCTCCGATAAGCGGGAGTAACATAATCTCATGGTCTAAGGAAACTATATTTGACATCTATTTAATTTGAGTCTTGTCCATCATATCATCTCCCATGATACAAACTTCGTTTATCAAGTGATTCATAAATCCATGATTAGGAAACGTCTAATCATTACTTTGATCAAACGAACTAGTCACAAGAGGAAAGACTAGGGACACATTACCGTTTATATTCCACACATGTATTTGTTTTCAATTAATACAATTCTAGCATGGATATAAACATTTATCATGAACGGAAATATGATAATCAATAACCTTTATTATTGCCTCTTGGGCATATTCCAACACTCTTGGGTGCATTGTGTACCCGAGACGGTTGGTGTGTCGCGAAGCCTTCGAGTTGTGAAGCTTCGGCAAGATTTGGGAGCCCCCAATTGAGTTGTGGGTGTGTGCCCCAAGAACGGTGTAAAGGCTCCGGATTCCGTCTTGAAGGATTCCGATAGTGGAAGGTGAACCTAACCCTTGGGGTGAGGTTCATCGGAGAATAGGGTGAGGCCTTTTGTTGCATCTTGAGTAGGCCTCTTGTGGCGAGCTCACACCCCCTCCAACGAGACGTACTCCCTTAACAAGTAGGAACTCGGGAATACATACTCGTCTCCGCGTGTCTCGGTTATTTCTATACCCGATCTCTTTACTTATACAATTTACATTATGATAGCCTTTGTGCTTGATGTCATATATATTGCTATCACCTTGTTGTCATATTGCTTAGCATAAGTTGTTGGTGCACATAGGTGAACCTAGTATATTAGGTTGTTGGCTTGTTAATTTAAACACATAGTTTTATTCCGCAATTATCAAGCCTTAAATCGGAAAAGTTTAAATCGCCTATTCACCCCTCCTCTAGGCGACATCGCGACATTGTTTATTCTTTCAAGGCTAAGGGAAGAAGATTATATGTTGATCAAGGCTAAGTGCGGGTTGATCAACACTTGAGTCCAAGTGAAGATATGCCGAAGAGTGCTTCTCCCATATTGGTGTATGGGGGAGCAACATGTGAGTCTTCACCAAGCGAAGCGCAATCAAGAAAGGTGGTTCATTTTGAGGAGATGAAGATCGTCTTCATCGACCTCAAGTGGATTATGCGCAAGGCAAAGGTATGATCTTGATAGGCTTTCTATTTTACCGGTCTCATGATGTTAGTTGAGAGACCGGATTATAGGATAGATAGCCGTACTATCAAGAGGGGCTCTCGACCGAGTATCTTGATCGTATCATTCGTGTAGAGCTCAAACCTTTGCATCCTTGCAATAATATTTATTGGTTCTTATTTGGCTCTTATCGTGGTGTGGTCTTGGTGCTTGTCGTTCTTCTCATGACAAGGCTCAGTTCACCGAAAACGGTTTTCATATGCATCTTCTATTGCGTTTTCGGTATTGGAGATTTTGCCGGTTCATCCGTGTGGAAGGCTTCACCCTTCCAACCCTTTGCATAATCTCCCTTGCTTGTTTTTAATATTTTAAGTTTTTGTAGGGTAAGCTCTTGTCGTCCTCTTTCCAACAAAATTGGATTCACTCGATTCGGACTTCATTTGCAAAAGTTATGGCAGGTTTTACTGTTTGAATCTGGTCCGGAAGAACACCGGAGATGGTCCGGAGTCTCCGGTCCCACTGGAGTCTCCGGCCCAAAGGACCCGGAATCTCCGGTCCATTGTTTTTCGCTGCCAAGTGACCTTCTTGTGGTACGGTTCTGGATAGTGGTCCGGAGGTACACTGGAGATGGTCCGGAGTCTCCGGTCAGCCGGAGTTTCCGGCCCACAGGACCCGGAATCTCCGGTCCATGGTTTTATCTGCTAAAATGGCCAAGTGTGGCGCGCCTCTAGATAGGGGTCCGGAGGTTCACCGGAGTATGTCCGGAGTCTCCGGCCTGGCCGGCTGTGGACCGGAATCTCCGGTCTGCCCCGATGATCCAACATGTGGTGCGCCTCTGGTGCCCTGTCCGGAAGGAGGCCGGAGCCTGGCCGGAATCTCCGGCCCTGGCCGGAGTCTCCGGTGCACTTACACCGGAGTCTCCCGTCTGTGGAGGCTGCAACGGCTAGTTTTTGTGGGGACCTATAAAAGGCCCCCTTCTTCCCCAAGTGGCTAAGGTTTTCAGCAGCACGTTTCTCTCTCTCTCTCTCTCTCTCTCTCTCTCTCTCTCTCTCTCTCTCTCTCCCACCATTGTTGACCTTGGAAAACCTTGCCCTCTCCAAATCCCTCCAATGATTCTTCCCCATCTTTAGGGAAACAAGAGAGGAGATCTAGATCTATATTTCCACCAAACAATCTCTCCTCTAAGTGAGGGGGAACCCTTTGGATCTAGATCTTGGGATTCATTTGTTGAGTTCTTCTTAGTTGTTCTTCTCTTCTCCCCCCACAAGCATTAGTTGCTTTTGGTGGGATTTGAGAGTTAAGGATTTGAGCACTTGTACTCTTGCTCTTGCATTAGTTGCATCGGTTTGCTATCTCTATGAAGATTCGTGGAAGTTGAAGGTTGAGAAGCTTGTTACTCTTGGTGCATTGTGTTCCCAAGAGCTTGTGCCTCTTGGGTGCATAACCCTAGATGGTTGGTGGTGTCGCGAAGACTTCGAGTTGTGAAGCTTCGGGCAAGGTTTGGGAGCCCCTGATTGAGTTGTGGGTGTGTGCCCCAAGATCGTTGTAAAGGCTCCGGATTCCGCCTTGAAAGATTCCGATAGTGTAAGGTGAATCTAACCCTTAGGGTGAGGTTCATCGGAGAATAGGGTGAGGCCTTTTGTGGCATCTTGAGTATGCCTTTTGTGGCGAGCTCACACCACTCCAACGAGACGTACTCACTTAACAAGGAGGAACTCGGGAATACATCCTCGTCTCCGCGTGTCTCGGTTATCTATATATCCGAGCTCTTTTCTTATGCAATTTACATTGTGATAGCCTTTGTGCTTGAAGTTTTATAGTTTGCTATCACCTTGTTGCTTGGCTTGCTTAGCATAAGTTGTTGGTGCACATAAGTGAGCCTAGTTTATTTAGGTTGTTGGATTATTAATTTAAACACCTAGTTTTATTTTACAATTATCAAGCCTTAAACCGGAAAAAATTTAGTTGCCTATTCACCCCCTCTGGGCGACATCGTTTGTCCTTTCACTCTCCACAACGCGCACCGGTGATGGCGGCATCCCGATGAGTAAGAAGGAGATGTCACGGTGGCGGCCTTAGGTTTCAGGCGACCATGAGAACGGGCGGGGAGAGTAGTGGGGTCAGGGGTCGCTCCCTGCAGCGATTCTTCGCCATCACCGGCTGCCGCCATCGATTCCACCTCCTCCGACGGTGAGCCCATCGAGAGTGGGACACGATTTGAGAGACATGACGAGGGCGTCGGAGGGAGGAGATGTCTTAATTCTAGATTTTTTAATTGGGATGACAAGTGTGCCTTCTTTATGAGTGAGAGCAACAAATTATTGAATTTAGGAATTATTTATTTTTTACGAGCCAAACAGGATAGATCGAAATTGATAAGTTTAGAGTGCTATAATTTGGTTTGATCAGCTTCGTATTTTTTAGAGCGCAGCTGCGTGATCCAGAGCCCATGGCTACCGCCTTCGACTCCCCGACCACCGCGCCCTACCGCGACGACCCCTTCCTCAGCTTCGATGGCGGGGCTCCCTTGTCCGACGACGGCGGCTTCCCGGTCTCCCCCGACCCGTACGGCCACGACTCCGACGCGAACGCGCACCCCTTCGGCATGCCGGACTCCAACGACGGCGGCCTCTATGGCTCCCCCGTCCTCCCGCCCCCCGCCCAGATGGGCAACGAGGAGGGCTTCCTTCTCCGCGAGTGGCGCCGGTGCGTCCCTACCTCCGTTTGCTTCCCTCCCTGTGTTGTGGGCCAGATCCGTCCTGGCTCGGTGGGCGGTTATGGTAGATCTAGCTCCGCGATCATGACGCGGTGGGTTTGTTGGGGGGCGTGGATCTGTCAAGCTGGGCGGCGATCCGGCTTGTCGATTGCCATTGCCGAGCTGCTGAGCTTCGCTGCAGTGTAGATTCGGTCTGTCTCCTCAAAATTCAGTGCACCTGCCTTGTGATCCGTGCCTTCGCAGCTGCTGTACACTAGGACTTCAGCTTAATAGGATCAAATGATCACCAAAGACCACAAAGAACTGGTATTCAGAATCTTATGTTGGCATATATTGCTCAGTGTAATCTATGCTCTTCCTTTTTACTTACTACTACACCAATGAATGCCGACAATTAGCTCGTCTTATGACGACGTTGCAGTTTGTACAAATTATGCACGGTATTCTTACAGAAGCAGTCAAGGTGGTATTACGGCCATTGCTCATACTATGTAAATAGTCGCACTGGGAGCAACCGGTGCAGCATTTTGCATTAGGACGTGCTTGCTTCAACGTCGACTGAGGGCATCTCCAGTCGCGACCCCCATAGCCTATGGGGCGCCCCGAGCGAAAAACGGCGCCCAGTCGCGCGTCCCATAGGCCGGTTTCGTCCGGAGCGGCCCGTTATTTCGTCCGGCCCTACCAGCCCAACCCCGCGCGCAAGGGCGTGTTGCGGTAGTGCCGGACGAAACGGGCCGCTCGCGGGCCCGCCGTGTCATGGACACATAAAAACGGCACGAACCGTCCCGTCGTTTCGACGCCTTCCCGCCAAATCTTGCCGGCGACGAGGGGCGTCGCGTTGGTCGTGGGCCACGCCTGTCATTGGAACATTAATCGTTCAACGGCGCGGTCGCCGACGTACTTCGACGCCGCAGGGAGCCGTCCCATCGCCCACGCGGCTAACATGCACAGCGGTGTTAATGCTCTCCGCCGCGTTAATGGCCCCTCCGCCCCAGTTAAAAACCCTCCCCCCTCCTACCTCTCTCGCCGTGCACACCGCTACTCCCTCGCCGCTATGGGCTTGACCGGCACAACCACCCGGCGGCGCAGAACGGCTTTGGCCCTTGCAGCCTCCTCAAGCACGAGGCGGAAGGGCTATTCCGGGCGTGGTACCCATGCCCGCCGGACATGCGTGTCGGGAACAAGTTTCGCCATCGGCATCGCCGGCGTGCCGGTGCCTGACCCGCCGTGTCCTCGGGAGAACACCTGGAACGCGGCCGTCATGCACCACTACTGGCACGAGCTCACCGCCGAGCAGCGCCAGCAGCCGGAGTGGGCGCCGTGGAACACCGACCGCTACGACGCGGAGTTCCGACGCATCCACCACGAGCGGATGATGTTCTGGGACGGTGAAGGGCCGCCGCCCCGCGAGCGCAACATCGAGGGCCGGTACGCCTTCTGGGGCGTGCAGGGCCGCACGCTCGCGGCCGTCATGGCGCACAGCGGCGCGGGCGTGCGAGTGGTTGCTCCAGGACCGCCTCCAGATCACCGGCGCGCCGCTGCTGGACCTCACCGGCGACGAGGCAGGGCCCAACGGCGCAAACAACGACAGAGGCAGGGCCCAGCGGCTAGGGCGGCGGCTACACGGTCAAGGAGGAGGACTTCGATGTCTTCAGCGACCGTTAGATTAGTTTTTTGTAAATTTCCTAAATTTCGAATGAAATCGCGTTTAATTTCGTGTTCAATTTTTTTTATAAAGATATGAGTTGCTGTTACATTAAAGGTCCTTCTTCGAATGATATGAGTTGCTGTTACATTAAAGGTCTTGCACATAGTTATCTTCTAGGAAAAAATACTGCTATTTTTACTGCTTGATTTCATCTGTCCTGTCCTGTGCAAAGTAGATATATGCTAATTCGAACAACTGTGAACAGTCAAAACACAATCCTTCTTGAGGAAAAGGAGAAGAATGAGAAGGAGCTGAGGAGCCAAATCATCATTGAAGCTGAAGAATTGAAGAAGGGTTTTGTCGAGAAGCGGAAGCTGAACCTTGAGACGAGCAAGGATCAAAACCGTGAAAGGGAGAAGGCATGCTATTTCTTACTATCATCACTCTATGTGGCTCTTTGTCAACAGCATAGATACCTGACAGCTCCTCTTCTCTCCCGTGTTACTGCTTTCTGTCAGCTTTTCCTATCCAACCAGGAGAAGTTCCACACAGGCGCAGACAAGCAGTACTGGAAGGTGATATCGGAGCTTATCCCGCACGAGATCGCCAACATCGAGAAGAGAACAGGAAAGAAGGACAAGGACAAGAAGCCTGGGATCATCGTGGTCCAGGGCCCCAAGCCCGGGAAGCCCACGGACATGGCACGGATGCGCCAGATACTGCTGAAGCTGAAGCAGACACCACCTGCACACATGAAGCCGCCTACGCCACCTGCCACAGCAGCAGCTCCAGCACTGGCAGCTGAGCCCATCGCCGCTGCCTGAGCGAAGTTGATGGCCTCGGTCATCTGCTAATCCGCACACATGAAGGCTACGTTCGATGTGAGGAGGCGAACTTTCCGAGTTCATCATGGAGGCATGGCATGGTGGGGAGATTACGCACAGTGTACTATTTACTGTTAATTTGAGTTTGTTATTATTTATGAAGATGAGGAGGGTTGTTATGGACCAAATGGGAATGAAGGCTACGTACGATGCGAGGCGGCGAACCTTCCGAGTTCATCATGGAGGCATGGCATGGTGGGGAGATTACACACAGTGTACTATTTACTGTTAATTTGAGTCTGTTATTATTTATGAAGATGGGGAGGGTTGTTATGGACCAACAAGCTTCATTCCTTACTGTTATTAGATTTTTTAGAGATGGCATTTGTCAAAATAAGGTGTATTAGAGGAGGATATGTGTTTGTGTTTGTATTTCTAGTGTTGGATTATTGGTAAAACCTCATCCTGCATATATTATATCATTTGAATTCTCATCTCAAGTCAAGCTGTTTAGTTCTGCTGCTCCTTGCTATGGTCTGGCTATTATGCTGACGGAAGTAAAAGTAGCATGACGTGATATGCTCGCGATTTGTACTCCCTCCTGTTGGTGTTTGAAGAACTAAATCTACTTCACTGCTATCTAGAGCAAAGCAGGCATCCCGCGAGCTCATTCTCTGCTGCTTTACTATGCAAAACTGAATTAACTATCTGGTGGAAGTAAACGTTGCATCAGTCTGCTGGTATCTGATGGAATGGCATAACGGATTCACTTAGATCCATGCCGGATTCCTCTGCAGCAAGATCATCCATTCCATCGTTGAGTTCATCACCGTCAGAGAGATCTATACTTGCAAGGATATATCTTTACCTAATAATAAAGGAAGAGTTGCTTCTCCCAAAATTTTCGTCCAACTTTTCTATTACCCTTATTTTTTAGCGTAATTACGGAAACTGCCACCGCTGAGGTTGAAAAAACGTTTCGTCAAAGAATTAGGCCCTCCAAGCACGCGCACCACGCTAGCAGCCAGGCGAAGAGGCACGTCAGCTCGATCGATCTCACTGCCTCACGCGTCCGCCACCGCAGCGACGTGCTCCTCGCCTCCTCCCCAACTGCCCAGGCAGCCAGGCTGCTCCTCTCCTTCCCCGTCCGGCCTTCCTCTCCAAATTCCGTCCCGTCCCCGTCACCGCGCGCCCGCATGTCCGCTCCAGCGCTCCTCCCCTCCGCTGCTGCCTTCCATTGCCTTGCCGCGCTGCACACCCGCCGGTGTACGAGGCGCCGCCTCGCTCCGCTCCGCCTGGACCTGCTTGCCGGCAAGCACGCACCAGCAGCGCCGCACACCACCCCTGTTTCCCGTACGTGCTCCACCTGCGGCCGGTAGCACCGGCAGCTCACCTACCAGCGTTGTCCCATGCGCTCGCCAGAAAAGATAAAGATAAGTAAATCATGTCAGCGCTCGCGTGATATGATGCGGGTGCTGCAGATCCTGGCGAGTGCTCGCCTTCTCCTGCTCGCTACAGGGCCGGTGCAGCAGGACCTGCAGTAGCAGTAGCCAGTAGGAGGACCTCGCCGACCGGCGCAAAGCTCGCCGCAGGTCTTTGTCCTGACGGGAGCAGCAGAAGATACAAAAGGCCGCCAAGCTGATTCGTGTGTTCGCGGCCGCCGGCAAGAACGCGACCCGATTACTGGGCGAAGACGCCGGGACTAGGCACACAATCATAGTCCCCGTGCCTCGTTCTTCCATGGTGATTTTTTTCCCTTCATTTTCATTCTCATGCTACTGAAGTACTGACTGAAAAAGTCCATGTTGGTTTTCCCCCTTCATTATCTTATCGAATAGTTTAGTGATGCTGGTTGTTTGTTCAGGAATGTATCCATGATTCATTTGGTTCATGAGTTTTGCCAACAAGTTTGTGTATGAAGCCAAGGTCCTTGTGATTCACCGGAGGCTTTTTCTATTTTTCATTTTCAGATTTTTTTAAGTTGTTACAAAATCACATATCTTAGCGCTTTGTGCTTCAGAATGCTTAAATATTTTTATAAACAAAGACAAAAGCTTTGACTTATCCAGTAATTAAGAAGAAAGATGTCCAGTTAATTAGCGGAAACCGGACGAAAACCATACAACATGAAAACACTATAGGGCCACGCCCACTCAAGACTCGAGAAGAACATCACTAAACTCACAACACAACTCCACCGAGACCAGATGACCTCCCACCATTACGGGAGAGTAGACGCAATGATTGCTATGGGAGGGGCAGACACGAGACACTCCAACAAAGATGAAGATGCAACCCTCTCATGAGTTGCGCCAATGCGACCCCGCCGAACAACAAGGTGTCGAAGCCCTCCAAACTGTCAAACTTTTGGGGCCGCCACCCCGACATCCAGCTGCTCCACCACGTCCAACAAACCGCCAACACCACCTTCCGGTACCGCCATCCCATCGCACCACCGTTCGTGCTCAAGACATGGCAGCGCACGACGAAGCCGCCTGCAGCCTAGGCCAGGGCATTCCGCTACCACGGCCGGCGCACCAACATCCGGGACCGCCACCCCGACATAAAGTCAAACCGCATCCTCTGAGGGGCGTCGACCGAGCCAACAATCTCGCCGCACTAGCGGCACAAAAATGTTGCCAAAGCCACCCAAGCAGTTGCACCACCCCATGAAGTAGCTACCCACCATGGATCTCGCGGCCGCCGCCTCGACGCACAACCACCATCCGGGGCTGCTACCCCGACGTCCGTCGACCACCAACGCAAGAGATGCCACACACAACTGCCAAAGCTGACTCTCCAAGACGACGCCCATAAGAGGGAGGCGACGAAGACGTCGTCATCGCCTGCTCTGGCTAACCGAAGCTTGGGTTTTCAACCGGAGAGCCCAAGCCTTACTTGTCAAAAGAGAAAAAAAGTTCCTTCGTGCGTGGTTGGACTAGCCATATGCGATGATCATATTGAACCCTCTATTTGGTTACCTAACATATAAGCCCAAGTGAAAAAATGCTTAATTCTAATAGCTTTTATTTTTATGTGATAATCCTTTCTTCTAAAAAAATATTGAACTTTGCTTCATTTAAATATGTTAATGCTATTTTTTCTCCGAAAAAAAACTCGTGAGTGATATCAAAGTGCTCTGAGTTCACTACAGAGTTAGTTCTGAAGTGAATAACCAGTTTCAAGATATACCTCAGATCAAACATGAACAAGCAATCATAGAATTATTATTTTGGAAAATAGAAAGGGTTGAGCATTGATAGATGAATGTAACTAGAAATCTTTAAGGTAAAAAAATTTACGGATGTTAAAAGCAATGATTGATAAATGCAACTTAAGAGTGCCCCGCGTGTCCAGCCGGCTAAGCAACCATCCAGTATGGCCAATGAGCGCATGCAGATGGGGATCAAAATTAAAACGTGGTGGTTGAAATCCTCCATGATCTAAAAGTTATTCAATAGAAACTAATCCGTAGCAACGCACGGGCATATTTGCTAGTAGAGTTGTAAACTCTATGCAGACTTTGGTCACAGGTCTAGCTCTGGTTAATCATTTATTTTAATTCCTATTTATTTGATCTTTCTGTTCAATTGTTATTCCTTTTTTCATGTGTGAGTAATTTCCTAAGCGTGGGATACGTAACGGATTAGTGAGATATGTTTGTGTTTGACCCTTATATATATTTGTGAGATTATTGATGATTGGCTATTAGGTTGAATAGCCATGTTGTTCGTAATGTTTGTTGTCCAATTTAGGCGTCCTAACAACATGATTCAAAGACTCGGGTAACACTTATTATTGAGCGAATACACGATCACCATGTGGCATGTGTTGATATCAACGAGCAGCAAAGACAATAAGAGGAACATGAGGAGCCACGATGCTTAGAGCGTTGGTCAGGTGTAACGACCTTAATTGCCGAACCAAACACATTGTTGATGTTAACACAAGGCAGAACAATGGTGTCGAATAAACCCAACAGGAGGAGTTTGACTACTCAAGGGCGACTCACCTACCGAAAACTCAATATAAAGGGGTCAATAGCTCCTGTGCGACGTCTTTCCACGGTATTGGAAGGAAAGCGACATCGTTGGCAAGAATAGCTCTCTCGCGACGTTTCAGATGGCCCAAATAGACAAGGCCCGACCTGGCCCTCTTTCGCCCTTAAACGCAACTGATAGGATCGTTAGAGGTTAGGATCATATTAGCCGGGCTAGCATTGGACCCACCACTTATCCACCTCAGCGCGGGACCCACCACTTATCCACCTCAACGCGGGACCCACCATTTATCCAACTCAGCGTGGGACCCACAGCTGTATCCATGTCAGCGTCATCAATTTACAAGACTGGATCCCGATCCAGCGTTGCGTCCGTGCCGTTGCCGTTGCTTCCCCTTTCACCCTGCTTTCCCCAATCTTGCTCTTCTCCGGCGACGGAGTGCGCCACCGCCGGCCGTCGAGAGATGTCTAGCTCCGCTTCCACCTCGCACCCAACATGGCCGCGGTATGGTGCAGTGCCGATGACAACATGCCCTGACTGTGCACGCCCGGAGCCTCTGAAGCGGTGGGTTAGTAAGACTGATCAGCATGGCAATCTCGGCCACGAATTTGTGAAATGCTTCAGCAAGCCACATGCTGGAGAAGGGGGCAAGGTTAGATCTGAGTTCTTTTGCAGAATTTTGCTCTAATTTTTCCCATTTCCGTCGAATTTGAGATTTAGGGTTCATGTTGCCGTTTTCAGATGCTGTCAAAATGCGGGCATTTCGAGTGGATGGATGAATATATTGCGAGGCTTGAATTCGAGGGATCCATTGATTTGAGCGTAGGCAAAACCCAGGAGCCCAATTTGCCACTTCCTGTGGAGAATTTGGGCTCGGACAGAGCCGTGCCGACGACGGGGAGTGTGTAGCGCCCCGACCCCGGAATTATACAGAGAGGCTATGTAACCCACAGGCTATGCTACACAACCGAAGGGCATGGAATTACCGCTCCCACGCAACACATCGATCGTGCCATAAACACTGGCATAGCTATCAATGTATAATAAAGAGATCAAGACTTGTGGAAGAACTGGCACATCACAGACTCTACGACACAAAAGTTCATATAGCAACTCATATAGCGAGAAAGATACAAATTACACAACAGGGGTCACAGACCCAACAGTACATCATGCGGAAGCGATGTAGTTGTCTAATACAACAAGATCCAAAATATGGACTAAGAGGCCTACTGATAACATAATCCCAGCCAGCTTGTTCCGAGACGTCCCAAGCTGCCACCTGGGAACCCCAAACTACTCGTCGATGTCCACGAAGAACCCACCTGTCTGCTCGGTGACGTCCTCCTCTGAAACAAGTAATATTCAACAAAGAGAGACTGAGTACGACGTACTCGCAAGTTTAGTAGGGCGATATAGGTCCAATGATGACAAGGCTCTAAAGCTGTATGTGGTTGTTGTGCATAAAGCTAGTTTTCATTATAAAGACATAAAATAACCCATGGCATCGACTACTCAGAAGGGTTTTCGAAAGGAGGTAAGATGATAAATCTTTATCTTCGGTTCTCATGGAACCAAATAGTAATCAGATACCACCACTCATCTCCACCAAGGCACTCCCCCGAATCACCCTCGAGGAAATGAACCTTTTAACACACGTTGAGTTGCAACCTCTAGTTGCCAAATTTTAATTAAGATTAAGGTTCTCTATGATCTTATCGTCCATTTCCAAGTCGTCCATAACCGCGGACACGGCTTTTCGAAAAGATTAAACCCTGCAGGGGTGTACTAGTTTACCCATTGGTACCGTCCGGCTCGCCTGATTAGCTCTCTTCCGGTGAAAGCTGGCAAGTGGGCGCGGTTAAATCTTTAACTCGCATGAGACTATCCAAGGATCATCTGTGGCGACAGGACAAGTTTAACCAGCCTATTTCAGCCCCTGCCCCCATCGCCACGCCCTAAACACCACCATCCTCATTGTTTCTTTTTTCACCCACACACTCACCCGCAAATGGAAATAGAAGACTAGAGGACCCTTGGATACGCCCGCACAAGTTATTCAGTTAGTAAGGAGCCCATACTCCCACCAATGGAAGCACGCTCGTCTTGGTTCAAGAGGTAAAGAACTCGCACCTAGGCGACAAGGATGAGGCAAAACACCATAACCCCGATGGCAACACATCCAAGCCCTTTTAAGCAATTTAATTAAGTACCACAAGTAACCACCATGTCCGAACATTCCATCAACATCATAAATCTGGAATTTAAACACCGGACAATATAGCATTCGACTAAGCATGGCTAAGCATAGCTAAGCATATGAACAACAGATATAAAGTATCTCAGGCCAACACATCAACCTATGGTTAATAGGAGGGAAACATGTATTGGTTTAGGGGACAATGCAATTCATAGGATACTCTATATCTTGATCAAAAGTTGACATTGGAATCGAATGCAATATTATGGTGGATAAAATAATTTTATAAAACAATAGGATGCTATATGCCAAGAAGGTTAGGTTATCTCTTGCCTTGTTGACGGGGCGTGTAGTACGGATCGTCGGGGTAGGTAGGGGTAACCTCGACTCCGGAGTCTATCGATACCCAAAAAACACAGAAGAACAAATAAATAACACGAAGACAAGGTGCAAGGCAATATCATGATGACATGCAAAGTTTATGCAGCGATAACACCATATTATTTAGCTAACAATTTAAATGGAGTGCCAAATAATTAGTGCAATTATTTGGAAGCAACCCCATGTTTAACTTAGTGACCACATGGTTTATAAATTATTACCTTAGTAAAAGTGGCTTAAATATGTATGAACATGACATGAAATAGATAGGTGTTATTATTTCAATCATTTTGGTACTTCGTTTGTGATTTCCAATTATCAAAGAATAGTTAGTGACTTAAATGATTATTTGAATTTAATTCTATTAACCAATTAAAGAAATTACACCAAAATGAAATTGTTGTCATGATTTGATATTAGCATGATTAGATAGCATTTGCAAGATGTGAAATAATTAAAAAGAAAAGTTATGATTTTCACAAGTTTTTAGAATAGCTGGGTCAGAATTTATCCGGATTGGTCCGGAATATTCCGGATGGTCCGGAATAATCCGGGCTCAGTCCGAACCAAATCTGAGGTGACCTCAAAAAGTTTCCGTTAGGGTTTCGGAATTTTTCCAGAAAGGTCCGGAAAATTCCGGTCGACCCGGAACGGATCCGGAATAATCCGGGTGATTCCGGACGACCAGTTTCCGGGCAGACTACGACGGCATCGGCGGCTGCGCACGGTGCGAGCACGAATGAGAGGGGGAGGGGGAGCGGGAGGATGTCCAGGGGAGAGCGGAGCTCACCCTCGTTGCGCGGGTATGCTCGACGGCGAAGGAGGATGTCGGTGGCAACCGGAATTTGGCGAGGACGATCGCAGCGAGTGGCGGACGGACGTCGGAGAGAAGAGCTCGATTAGCTCGATGCCGGGCCTCCCAGCAGGCATGCGTCGGTGGTGGAGGTAGAGGGCGACACGGCGGTCCTTCTCCCCCGCTTCGATTCGCTCGGGGGAGCGTCTAACGACGGCGAGGCTTGGTGGACTGCGGCGGGGCAACGACGGACGCAGAGCTAGGGTTAGGGTTCTGGGAAGCAGGGGAACGGGCAGGAAAGGGAGCAGGTGAGCGGGTGAGGCATCGTGGAGGCCACTTGACCTCCAGGGGAGCAGGTGGCGCGGCGGCCGCGTGCGGCGACATGGCGGCATGGCGCCAGGACGCATTGGCGCCACAGTGAGGAAGAAGAAGAGGAGAGAGGATGACAGGGGGTCCACACCTCAGATTTTTAGTCTTTTGCCCCTTTTTCCTTGTTTTATTTAAAACCAGTAGGGTTTAGGTACTTAAATGAGGCCTTTAAAAACTTTTATAAATTCTGGGAAAATTCATATAGGCTTCCCATATCATTTAAAATCTCCACTAAAATTGGTGCTCCAAAATAAAATGTTTTGTACAACCTTTGTTCACAGGTTTTAAATATGGAAAATTTTAATATATTCCAAAATCCAATTACTTGGGGTACTTAAACATATTCAAAAATAGTGAAAATATTCATGGAGGCTCCCAGCGTAACAGTGAAGCTCCCCATAATTTTATTTTGAATTTTTGGAAAGTTTAACTTGGTTTCAAAAATAGAATTAGGATTGAGCCAATTTTGAATTCTCAAATTTATTTCTTTTCTTGTCAAGGCATTTGCTTTTGACAAAATTTTATACATGTAAACTTGGAACTTCCTAGACAAATTGGAAGTTCAAAATAATTTGTTTTCTAAGTTGAGCAAATGCATTTGGTTTGGATGGTTGGGAAGGTTTTGCTTCCCCCTTTTAAGGTTTCCAATTGTTGCTTGTTAGAGTTTGCAAATTCAAATGCATGCCATGATGCAAACATGAGATGAAAAAGTGGAAAAATTATTCATATTTTTCAGTATCAAACTGGGGCTGTTAGAAATCTACCCCCCTTACAGGAATCTCGTCCCGAGATTCTAGGCTTGAGTGAAGAAGGCGGGATATTCCTGACTGATAGGAGAGATCTCCTCGCTTGGCTAGAACGGTGAAAGGACCAACATAGCGAGGTGCCAATTTTCCGTTGATTCCGAAACAATGAACGCCTCGGAGGGGAGAGACTCGAAGATAGGCTTTGTCACCAATTTCATAGTGAACCTCCTGATGATTCTTATCGTAATAACTCTTTTGCCTGGACTGAGAAATCTTGAGATTTTCCCGGATGATACGGACTTTCTCTTCAGCCTCATTGATCACATCAGGACCGAAGAGTGGCCTCGCTCCGGTTTCAGACCAATTTAGAGGAGTCCGACATTTTATCCCATAGAGGACCTCAAATGGGGCCATTCGCAGACTAGCCTGATAACTGTTGTTGTAGGAGAACTCGGCGAGGGGGAGATACTTTTCCCAACCTTTACCGAAAGAGATGACACATGCCCGAAGCATGTCCTCAAGAACTTGGTTCACCCTGTCAGTCTGGCCATCAGTCTGAGGATGATAAGCGGTGCTGAAGTTGAGTCGGGTTCCCATAGCGGTTTGGAAAATCTGCCAGAATTTGGACACAAACAAGCTTCCCCGGTCTGAGATAGTCCGCAAAGGAACCCCATGCAAAGGAACAATCCGGGCAAGGTACAAATCAGCAAGTTGGCTTGCTCGAATGTCGTCACGAACCGGAAGGAAGTGAGCGACCTTGGACAAACGGTCGATGACGACCCAGATGGCATTATTGCCCTTTTGTGACCTTGGGAAACCAGTGATGAAATCCATACCAACCTCGTCCCATTTCCACTCGGGAATAGCTATGGGGCGAAGAGTACCCGCTGGCCTTTGATGTTCAGCCTTCACACGGCGACAGACGTCGCATTCAGCAACATACTCGGCGATCTCGCGCTTCATGCAAGACCACCAGAATTGACGACGAAGATCTTGGTACATTTTGGTTCTACCCGGATGAATGGAAATGGGTGATTCATGGGCTTCTGAGAGTATCAACCCTTTCGTATTCCCACTCTTGGGCACCACTAGACGGTCACCAAAGTAAACAACACCGTTGTCATCAACAGAAAAACAATTGGCCTTCCCATTAGCTATTTTCTCTTTGATCTCGAGGATTTCAGCATCAAGTTGCTGGGCTGCCTTGATTTCATCCTCAAGGGTGGATTTGATCTCCAGGTTAGCTAGATATCCGGAGGGAACAATCTCCAGATTCAACCGAGCAAATTCCTCATGGAGAGCAGGTTGAGCCTTTTCAACCATCAGAGTGTTGCAATAAGCCTTGCGAATCAGAGCATCTGCCACGACGTTGGCCTTGCCAGGCTGATAGTTGAGGGTCACATCATAGTCCTTGATCAATTCCAACCATCTTCTCTGTCTGAGATTCAGATCTGGCTGGGTGAAAAGATATTTCAGACTCTGGTGATCTGAGAAGATTTCACAACGGTTGCCCAACAGGTAGGGCCTCCATTGCTTCAGAGCATGAACCACGGCAGCAAGCTCTAGATCATGAGTTGGATAGTTGTGCTCATGCGGTTTGAGTTGGTGAGAAGCATAGGATACCACATGGCCTTCTTGCATTAGCACACAGCCCAAGCCTTGCAACGAGGCGTCACAATAGACAACAAAATCCTTGTCTGTGTCAGGAAGGACAAGCACAGGAGTGGTCGTGAGTTTGACTTTGGTTTGGAATTCTCTTCAGCTTTGTCTGTCCATACAAACTGTTAATTTTTCTTGCGGAGGTCAGTCAATGCTTTGGCTATCTTGGAAAAGCCCTCGATGAATCGGCGGTAATAACCCGCCAACCCAAGGAAGCTACGGATATCCTTGACGGACTTTGGAGTAGGCCAATCCAGGATTGCCTGAATCTTGTCGGGTATCATAGCTACTCCAGCAGCTGACACCACATGACCTAGGAAGATAAGCTCCTTTAACCAAAACTCACACTTGGAGAACTTGGCATAGAGGCGATGATCACGAAGCTTGGTCAGAACTAGCCGAAGATGCTCAGCATGCTCTTCTTCGGTTTTGGAGTATACAAGGATGTCATCAATGTATATTATGACGAACTTGTCGAGATACTCATGAAAGATGGAGTTCATAAGCCTCATGAATGTAGCCGGGGCATTGGTGAGGCCAAAAGACATGACGGTATACTCATATAGACCATAACGAGTAGTGAAAGCCGTCTTCGGAATATCGTCCTTTCTGATTTTGTTCTGATGACAGGCTGACCTTAGATCCATCTTGGAGAACACAATTGCACCAGCTAGCTGATCGAACAGGCCAGTTATTCGAGGAATAGGATACTTGTTCTTGATGGTTACCGCATTCATAGGACGGTAATCAACAACCAGACGAGGAACATTTGAATCCCTCTTCTTGACAAAGATGACCGGGCAGCCCCAGGGGGAGCTACTAGGCCGAATGAATTCCTTCTCCACCAACTCATCAATTTGTTTCTTCAGCTCAGTCAACTCTTCGGCTGGCATGCGGTAGGGCCTTTTGGAAATGGGAGCAGTTCCCGGAACCAAATCAATGACAAATTCCACACTTCGATCAGGTGGCATCCAGGCAATTCCTCCGGAAATACATCGGGAAAATCACACACCACCTCCACCTCATGCATCTCAGGTGGGGTGATTCCTTCCAGGAAGTATAGGCTGATCTCCGGAGAGAGAGGTGTGGCAGCAGATGGAATTGCGGATGAAAGGGACCAGTAACGCACTAGCCCGTAGGTTGGGTGGATCACGGTGACAGTCTTGGCAGCACAATTCAAGTTGGCCTGATACTTGACTAGCCAATCCATGCCCAGAATGACATCTATCCCATCTGACTTCAGTGCTATCAACGAGAACGGAAAGGGGACTGACTCTATAGACACCTGAACCTCAGGAGCGATCCAGTTAGTGTGCCAACTAGAGCCTGGTGTCTTGACCACTAGGGGGGAGTCCATGTTCACAAACGGTATTCGATGGTTGTGTGCATATGCTATGGATATGAATGAATGCGATGCTCCAGAATCAAACAAGACTGAAGCTGGATATGCATTTATTCGAAGCGTACCCATGAGAACTCCGGGGTCCTCTTCGACTCCTTCAGCCGAGACGTGGTTCAGGCGGCCACGGTTGACAGTCATGGCCTTGGCGGCTGGTGTAGAGGGAGCTGGTGCAGGTGCTGAGGTAGCCGGTGCCAAGGAGCACGGGGCACAGCACTGAAGGGCACAAAGACCCTGCTCTTCTTGCCCTCAGAAGAAGAGGAGCTCTGATTGTCCATTGGAGCTGGCCTCTTGGAAGACTCCAGCTCCTTCCTACCTTGCTCCATAGTGAGAGCTTGGTTGTACAGCTCCTGGTAGGACTGGAACCTTAAGGGCAAGAGCTCATATCGGAGCCGTGGTGCAAGCCCCTTGCAGAACAGGTACTGCTTGTCCTCGTCATTTGTCACGTCCCGGGGGGCGTAACGAGAGAGGTGGTTGAACTCACGCCCATAAGCTTGGACATCCATGCGTCCCTGGGTCAGATCCAGGAACTCCCTCCTCTTGAGGTCCATGATGGGCTTGGGGATGTAAGCCGCACGGAAGGCGGTGCGGAACTCCGCCCAGGTGAAGACGTGGCCAGCGTCAAACATTGACACATGGATCTCCCACCAAGAGCCAGCGGCTCCATTCAGAACGTAGGTGGCGAAGTTGACTTGTTCCGCCACCGGAACATGCAAGGCGACGAACTTGCGCTCGAGAGCCCGCAGCCAGTCATCCGCATCAAGCGGCTCTCGAGCTGGGACCGCAAGAACTCAGTGAGAGTGTTGTAGTCATTGTTCCTCCTGGCACCCTGCTGCACCAACTACTCGAGCAGACGCTCGTTGCTCAGGCGGTTATCCTCGATAGCTATCAGAACCTCCTCCATTGAGGGTGGTGGCGGTGCATCAGGATCACCTTGGTTACCACGATGGGCAGGAGCCATTATGAAGATTTGGAACAATGACATTGTTAGTAACCAACTCCGGACAGTTAGGATATATCATTAGGGTCCTTCTGATATAGAGATTTAAGATGGCACTAACACAAGAACAGATTAAGACAACCACGTCGATGCGGCGGTAACAAGCAGAAGTATAGGAATCGAGACAACACTGGACGGTAAGAACCCAACCCCGAGAACCTAAGCTTCGACACCACAGTTAAAACAAATAGAGGTAAGGTAACTCAGAGTACAGAGAGTTGGATGAGAAGTAAAAAGAATCCTAAGAGGGTTTTCACAACTCATTTTAGGTTATAAATAATTTTCACCACACTAGACTCGACATCGACCAATAGAAAGGGTTTCCTACAGAAGTCCTGCTCTGATACCAACTTGTAGTGCCCCGACCCCGGAATTATACAGAGAGGCTATATAACCCACATGCTATGCTACACAACCGAAGGGCATGGAATTACCGCTCCCACGCAACACATCGATCGTGCCATAAACACTGGCATAGCTATCAATGTGGAACAACTGGCACATCACAGACTCTATGACACAAAGTTCATATAGCAACTCATATAGCGAGAAAGATACAAATTACACAACAGGGGTCACAGACCCAACAGTACATCATGCGGAAGCGAGGTAGTTGTCTAATACAACAAGATCCAAAATATGGCCTAAGAGGCCTACTGATAACATAATCCCAGCCAGCTTGTTCCGAGACGTCCCAAGCTGCCACCTGGGAACCCAAACTACTCGTCGATGTCCACGAAGAACCCACCTATCTGCTCGGTGACGTCCTCCTCTGAAACAAGTAATATTCAACAAAGATAGACTGATTACGACGTACTCGCAAGTTTAGTAGGGCGATATAGGCCCAATGATGACAAGGCTCTAAAGCTGTATGTGGTTGTTGTGCATAAAGCTAGTTTTCATTATAAAGACATAAAATAACCCATGGCATCGACTACTCAGAAGTGTTTTCGAAAGGAGGTAAGATGATAAATCTTTATCTTCGGTTCTCATGGAACCAAATAGTAATCAGATACCACCACTCATCTCCACCAAGGCACTCCCCCGAATCACCCTCGAGGAAATGAACCTTTAACACACGTTGAGTTGCAACCTCTAGTTGCCAAATTTTAATTAAGATTAAGGTTCTCTATGATCTTATCGTCATTTCCAAGTCGTCCATAACCGCGGACATGGATTTTCGAAAAGATTAAGCCCTGGAGGGGTGTACTAGTTTACCCATTGGTACCGTCCGGCTCGCCTGGTTAGCTCTCTTCCGGGGAAAGCTGGCAAGTGGGTGCCGTTAAACCTTACCTCGCATGAGACTATCCAAGGATCATCTGTGGCGACAGGACAAGTTTAACCAGCCTATTTCAGCCCCTGCCCCCATCGCCACGCCCTAAACACCACCATCCTCATCGTTTCTTTTCCACCCACACACTCACCCGCAAATGGAAATAGCAGACTAGAGGACCCTTGGATACGCCCGCACAAGTTATTCAGTTAGTAAGGAGCCCATACTCTCACCAATGAAGCACGCTTGTCTTGGTTCAAGAGGTAAAGAACTCGCACCTAGGCGACAAGGATGAGGCAAAACACCTTAACCCCGATGGCAACTCATCCCAAGCCCTTTTAAGCAACTTAATTAATTACCACAAGTAACCACCATGTCACGAACATTCCATCAACATCATAAATGGAATTTAAACACCGGACAATATAGCATTCGACTAGCATGGCTAAGCATAGCCAAGCATATGAACAACAGATATAAAGTATCTCAGGCCAACACATCAACCTATGGTTAATAGGAGGGAAACATGTATTGGTTTAGGGGACAATCAATTCATAGGATACTCTATATCTTGATCAAAAGTTGACATTGGAATCAAATGCAATATTATGGTGGATAAAATAATTTTATAAAACAATAGGATGCTATATGCCAAGAAGGTTAGGTTATCTCTTGCCTTGCTGACGGGGCGTGTAGTACGGATCGTCGGGGTAGGTAGGGGTAACCTCGACTCCGGAGTCTATCGATACCCAGCAAACACAGAAGAAAAATTAAATAACACGAAGAAAAGGTGCAAGGCACAATCATGATGACATGTAAAGTTATGCAACGATATCACCATATTATTTAGCTAACAATTTAAATGGAGTGCCAAATAATTAGTGCAATTATTTGGAAGCAACCCCATGTTTAACTTAGTGACCACATGGTTTATAAATTATTACCTTAGTAAAAGTGGCTTAAACATGTATGAACATGACATGAAATAGATAGGTATTATTATTTCAATCATTTTGGTACTTCGTTTGTGATTTTCCAATATCAAAGCATAGTTAGTGACTTAAATGATTATTTGAATTTAATTCTTTTAACCAATTAAAAAAATTAACCAAAGTGAAATTGTTGTCATGATTTGATATTAGCATGATTAGATAGCATTTTCAAGATGTGAAATAATTGAAAAGAAAATTATGATTTTGACAAGTTTTTAGAATAGCTGGGTCGGAATTTTTCTGGATTGGTCCGGAATAATCCGGGCTGGTCCGAACCAAATCCGAGGTGACCTAAAAAAGTTTCCGTTAAGGTTTCGGAATTTTTCCGAAAAGGTCCGGAAAATTCCGGTCGACCCGGAATGGATCTGGAATAATCCAAGTGATTCCGGACGACCAGTTTTCGGGCAGACTACGACGGCGTCGGCGGCTGCGCATGGTGCGAGCACGAATGAGAGGGAGAGGGGAGTGAGAGGATGTCCAGGGGAGAGCGGAGCTCACCCTCGTTGCGCGGGTATGCTCGACGGCGAAGGAGGAGGTCGGTGGCGACCGGAATTTGGCGAGGACGATCGCGGCGCGCGGCGACGGACGTCGGAGAGAAGAGCTCGATAGCTCGATGCCGGACCTCCTAGCAAGCGTGCGTCGGTGGTGGAGGTAGAGGGTGACACGGCGGTCCTTCTCCCCCGCTTCGATTCGCTCGGGGGATCGTCTAACGACGGCAAGGCTCATTGGACGGCGGCGGGGCGACGGCGGACGCAGAGCTAGGGTTAGGGTTCCAGGAAGCAGGGGAACGGGCAGGAAAGGGAGCAGGTGAGCGGGTGAGGCGTCGTGGAGGCCACTTGACCTCCAATGGAGCAGGTGGCGCGGCGGCCGCGTGCGGCGACATGGCGGCATGGCGCCAGGACGCACTAGTGCCACAGTGAGGAAGAAGAAGAGGAGAGAGGATGATAGGGGGTCCACAGAGTGCGCCCAATGCTGAACTGCCCGCCGAACTGAAGGTGGAATTGAAGAAGATAAACAAACATCTAAGGCAGATGATCGATTTGAAGAAGCAAGCAAACATGATGGCTGGAGGGTTTTATAGTTGCATCATTTGTATCTGTTTGTTTTACTTGTTGTCCATCCTTCGTTAGCAGTTGTTCCCATTTGTGTTAACTGAATAAAATCAGTAATTTTCCAAATATTTCTCTGTCGCATACACTTTTCAGTTCTTCAGTTAACAGAGTGTGCAGAACTTTTCAGTTCTTCAGTGAAACGAACCATACATTGATACATAGCTTAGTTCTTCAGTTAACAGAGTACATAGTTCTTCAGTTAACAGATTACATAGTCTTAAAGCAAAATGAATCATATACATAGCTTAATCGGGCTTGCCGTCACCGCTCTACCCCTAAACTAACACCCAAAATTGGGCTCACCGGAGCCCCCGGGGTGCGGCGGCGACGAGGCGGCGGCGCCGCTCACTCCAAGTTGGAGCTGAAATCGTACTCGGAGCTTTGATCCTGCATCTCCTCTTCCCACTTCTTCTTCTCCTCCTCCGACTTCTTCCGCTTCTCCTCCTCTTGGCGTGATGCGGTGAGACCCTGCTCGTAGCGGAGGTTCTCGAGCTCCTCTTCCAAGCGTTGTCGCGCGGCGCGGTCCTCCTCCTCGAGCTTGCTGCGCTTCATCACCTCGGCAGTGATCCAGGGAAGGGAGTCTTCATCGACGAAGTCCCCGGGCAGGAGGCCAGCCCGGTGGGTAGTCCTGCTCCTCCTCCTCCTCCCTCTTCGGCGGTGGTAGCGATGCGGTCCGTGCGACGGAGGAGCTCCCCGCGCCGGAGGAGCTTCCCGCCTCGAAGCGCCGGTCGTACTCTTCGACATCGCGGTGGAAGAACTTGTGCGGTGGCGTGCGGCCGAGGTTGGTCCACTTGTGCGCGCCGCGCTTCCGACCGACGTCGGAGAGCACCAGCCGCTACCGCTCCGCGTCGGAGCGGTTTCCACCGGGCGGCGCGTTTCCACGACCGCGCGATTGGCCAGCCTCGCGTCTCCCGCGCCCGATNACTGAACCCCCACGCCGCGGCATCTTAGATCTTTAGGCGGACCGGGTGGTTTTGGTCGCCGGCGGCGAGTGTGGGAGCGGGGGCGGCGTTTTCGGTCAGATCTAGCCACAGAGCGACGTCTTTCCGTGGCTAAGAAGGGAAGCCGCTGGTGCGACGGTGCAGTCGAAAAAAAAGTGTGTGGTTGGCTTGGTCCGTGACATTAGGATGAAAGTTAGATAAGGCCCACAAAAATAACAACATATATATTGTGTACTGCAATAACGAAATCGAACGAAATCACTAGATTTTCATAGTGAAATTACTCGATATATTCATACTGCAAAAGACATTACAAAGGACATATTACAAAAGACATGCTAATTTATACTACTGCCCTACTACTACTACTACTATGGGCACTACTACTACTGGCCCCCCCTACTACTGGGGGCGCGCCTTCGCCGGCGCCTAATCAAACCGGCGCCTCTTCGCCGCCGGTGCGTCGTCGTCGTCATCATCATCGTCGTCGTCGTCGTAGCCGTCGTCGTCCTCGGAGGTGTAGTAGTCCTCCGGCGGCGTCTCCGGCTCCTCCTCGTCGTCGTCGGAGGAGGAGGAGGAGCCGCCCCCCTCCTCGTCCTCCTGCAACTCCTCCTCCTCCTCGTCGGAGTCCTCCGCCACCCCTCTTTCCCACCATGGGACGTAGTTCTCCTGGTCTTCGGCGCTAGCGTCGTCGCTAGGCCATTCCATGTTTTGCCACGAGTGGTCGTCCTCCATTGATCTTGGAGACGGGAGAGGGTTTTCTCGGGGGCTTTCTTGGTGGTGTGGAGAGAAGAAAGATTGGCAAGTGCGAACCGCAAAGGGAACTGCTGGTTTTATCCTTGTATCGGCGAGTTTCTCAAGGACATTAACTGCCTGCGGAGGCGAACCGACAGGAGAATCGCTTCGTTTTTTGCCAAAATCTGGATTTGACATGACAGGACGTGGTTGCTAGTATTCGTAATGATGACATAATGTGAGTACAAGCTCTGCACATATGACACGACCCATACACGACGCGTCAAGATGCTCGCGACGCGTGTTATACAAGTGTCGAACAGTATACATGCATAGGTCAAATTAACTGCCTTTGGAGACGATCTGATATATCTGGACGTGTCACAAACATGTATAGAAGAACTGACGTGATAGGTTACGTGCATAACTTAATAGATGTCGGCCGTTTGTGCTCGCTTCTGAAAAATTGCTTTGATGCTACGTAGGCGAGGCGGCACGAGTAGAGCTGCGACTGGGCATGCGTGAAAAATTGCTTTGATGCTACGTAGGCGAGCACACAACAAGGACATGATTTTCTATTTTTTATAAGTTGAAAATGAGGATTAATCAGAGCTCGAAAAAGAAGGCCGTGAGATATCAAGGTTGAAAAAATGACATGATTTTCTATTTTTTATAAGTTGAAAAAGAGGATTAATCAGAGCTCGAAAAAGAAGGCCGTGAGATATCAAGGTTGAAAAAATGAAATGATTTTCAATTCTTTATAAGTTGAAAAGGAGGATTAACAGATATTAGTGTCCTATATTTAGGATATGGGACACCAATATTTGTTGATCCACTGGTAGGGGTGCCACATTCGTGGCTTATAAACTGGTCGTACACGCTATGAACTAGCGAGGTGGGACTAAACACGCTGTAAATTGCTTTGATGCGATGTAGGCGGCGGCACGAGAAGAGCTGCGACTGGTCATGCATGCAACGGGCGGCTGCGTGGAGGCGAGCACACACAAATGACACGAATTCAGATGCGCGTACGCTTGTTCCATGCACCGTGTCATTCTAGGTCGCCGGATCTTATTGAACGACTTAGATCAAACCAGCGGGCCGATCCAAACCCGGCCCATCTATCCAGCCATGCCCACGAGCCAATCAAATTGCAGAACGAGCGCACACGCGGATCGGTGCGTCACCTGCGCACACGCGGATCGGGTTTAGGGTTAGGGATTTCGGGGATTTCGGTGTTTTCGGGGTTTTCGGGGTTTAGGGTTAGGGTTAGGGCTAGGGTTTCACTGAGATAGGGTTGAGCATAACTAATTAAAAAAATGCAAAAAAATATAAAACTTTCGCACATTGTCGTATTATGTCACATAGTTACGATATAAAATAATAAACTTGGTCTATGTGTATTTTTATGAGAAAACCTTCACACAAATGACTTACCACGATCAGTGTTGCAGAGAGTTCAACTCAAGTGAGAGGGTTTAGAGTTATAAAAAATAAAAAATAAATCAATAAAATCGCCAAAGCTTCATTTCAGAGGGACTAAGAAGGATCTGCACTTAGTTTTTCATTTTCACATTTTAAACTTGTTTTGGAGACGGTCAAAGTGGGTTTAACCAAACATTCAAATGAGCACAAATAATTCAAAAAAAAATGTAAAACCAGCGCACATTGTCGTATTATGTGACATAGTTACAATATAAAATAATAAACTTGGTCTATGTGTATTTTAATGAGAAAACCTTCACACAAATGACTTACCACGATCGATGTTGCAGAGAGTTCAACTTAAAATGAGAAGTGGTTTTGGATTTGGAACATGAAATTTTCTAAAACCTCACCAAAACTTCATTTTGGAGTGACTAAGAAAGATCCAGGCTTAGTTTTTCATTTTCATGTTTCAAACTTGTTTAAATGTTGGTCAAACTTAGGTTTGACCAAAATTGAAATGAGCATAAAAAATTCAAAAAAAAAATGAAAAACCAACGCACATAGTCTTATAATGTCATATACTAACGATTCAAGTTGATAAACAAGGTCTACATACATTCAGACGAAAATTAATGGATCTTGGCTCATATCGCCCAATCTCAAACTCCGTCGCATTCAAATGAGCATAAAAAATTCAAAAACAATCAAAAAAATCAAAAACCAACGCACATAGTCTTATAATGTCATATACTGACGATTCAAGTTGATAAACAAGGTGTACATACATTCAGACGAAAATTAATGCATCTTGGCATCTCAAACTCCGTCGCATTCAAATGAACATAAATTTTTTAAAAAAAAATCAAAAAAAAAATGAAAAACCAATGCACGTAGTCTATATATATGGAATAGATGTGTATGTAAGTTATTTGGCTGATTTAGACAAGGTCGAAAAAAACCTTGCTTAGAAATGAGGCTATTTACCCTACCTTTGGAGCTCTTTTGGAGCACATTTCTCATGACTTTGAGTTTTACTACCTAAAAGTCTAAAAGATGCTGTAATACCCCAGCATTTAGCAACCAGTGAAGGGTAGAAGTATGATTTTGTGCATCTGCATGCATGCATCTGAAAATCCGAATAAATTTTTCGCAAAATAAAACCCTGAAGGGATTGGAGATCATTCACCTTCATGAATAGAGTTTAGCTCATCTGAGGTGAATGTGATAAATTTTGACATGATCTCCAGGCATTTTTACTGGTTGCGGGAATTCAGATCCAATTGGAACATACAACTGATATTAATTGGAAAAACCTATTAAAATTGAATGATGAAGTTATACATGTTTATACATTTAAACAAGCAACTCACAAATAAAAACTAAGTAAGTACACAAGAGAGATTATATTTGCAACTTAAATAACTGAAACTCTCTCTATTTTAAATGTGACAAAGGTGTTTCAAAAATTCAAAACAAAAATATGTGGAGCTTCTCTTCAATATTAGGAGCATCCATGAATTTTTCCATGATTTTTAGACTTGTGTAAAAGCCCTAAAAATATATACGAAGTCTCTGCTTTAAAAGATTCAGTATTTGCAAACAAGTCCAGGGGGTTTTTGGAAAATCGCCTTTTCTTTTCTTTCTCCTTTCCTTCCGGCCAGAAGGATGACAGTGACGTCGCCGCCGGTGTTGCCACCTCCTGCTTACCTGCTTCTCACGCGGATAAGAGCGAGACGCCGTCTGCTTCTTGCCCTCCTCCTCTTTCTCTTCCGCAAGCTCTCTCTCTTTCTTGCTCTCTTCTTCCCCGCGCACCGAACCCTAGTTCGTCGGCCGCCGTGAATCGCCATCGTCTCCGGTCTCCTGACCCGAAGCCAATGCTACTCCGAGCTCCGCCGTGTGCTCCTCTTCCTTCTCCATGAGCCGTGCGTGCTGGGACAGTCCCAATCGCCAGAATCGAGCCGCCGTTTCCCGCTCCGGCCGCCGCCGCCATGGACGATTTCTTCGCCGTCCGACCTCCTCGTGTTCCGTCGTCGAGCTCTACATGCTCCTGGTGAGCCTCTCCTCCTCTAGAACCCCTGTATTATTCCTCTCGTGCTCCGGTGGCTTCTCCCGTCGAGAGCCACCGTCCGCCGCCGCGGACGTTGTCGCCGCAGTCAGGTCCGGTGACCATATGGTCCCGTGCGCCACCCGTAGGCCTCCTCGCGGCGCTGCGCGTCCCACGCGACCAGTCGCGCGAGCCCGCGCGCTCCCGTTTGCCGAGTCTGGGCTCGGCTTGGTCACTGCCGGCCAGGCTGACATCAGCATGACGCCAGCCATCGTTTTCTTTTTCTGAAATAATTTTCTGTAATTGTTAAAAACCTGACCAGTGGGACCCTCTGTCAGATATTTAATCTTTTCCAGAAATTCCAGAAAATGATTTAAAATTATAAAATCAATAACTTTTAATCTGTTTATCAAAAAAATACAAATAATATATCAAAATGCTTAGAAAAATGAAATCTATTTGATTATGCTAAATTGATAATTGTTTAACCAACAAAAAATAAAAGTTGTTTAGAATTACCACAATGCCACATAAACATCACCTAAAATTTTGAAATGCCAAAAAAATCCTAAAATTAAATAAAAATATGTTTTCAACTCCAAATTGTATAAGGATTTCAAATATGATTTTTATTTAATTTATTAAAAAGGTTTTATTGCATAAAAATACTAAGATCCATAAATGGATATGATTTCAATTATTTTAAAATAAATTATTGGAAAAGAATTTTCTTATGTAATTAATTCAAAGGTAGTAAGTGGAATTGAATTGTACTAGCTTCTAAAACAACTAATTTTCTAAAAGAAAATAAATTTGAAATAAAGGTTCAACACATAAAATTTTAACTCAAATACCATAATGTAAATGACTGTTCCGTTACTCATCCTAGGTAAAACACACAAAAGGAGTTCATTTGAAAATCAATCACTCTAGTGTTATTACTTTTTGAAAGTAGTTAAATAAAATAAATTTATGAAATAAATGCAATTCTTAATTGAGCATCTGTAAGTTGTTTATTACTCATGTAAAACATTACCTCGATAATCATAGCAAACACCTAAGTCTAAAAATTATAACAACTCAAAGATCTCACCGTTAACAAAGTAATCAATAACGCTAAGCTCTTACTTGTAAGTTTGGGTATTTTGGGTTAAATTCGATGCATCTCATATTTATGCATAATAGCATATTGCAAGTGTTTCCAGTAGTCCTTACCCGGACTACTTTGCTGTTTTCAGATCTCCGGGTTCTGACGCACCTAGAACCCCGAAGGGCATGAACTGCCACCTCTGCCACAGGCAAGTTCATCACTTGCTCATATCTCTTGAAATATTTGTTAGAAAACTATTTGCAAAACCTTATTATACTATCACCTTTATACAAAAGAAAGCATAAAACCTATTTCTTTAATAACTTGACTATTGGGCTATCGACCTGAGTGGTGGTAACCTATTATGGTTGGCAAATGGGACCATGGTAAGATGAATAGGTCCGGAGGTTCCATTTGCAAGGGAAAGTATTACCTAGGATTAACAACAAATGCCGTCATAATGATTGCGCCGTAAAGACGCGTTAACCATAAGGCTTGGAATGGGACGGGAAATGTCATCTGTGATCTTCTCTCGGATGCATGTCAACGGGCTGCCAGTGCCGTAGGCTGTAGGTCTTGCGGGACTACATGCACATGGGTGGGATCCCTTAATTCCCACGGCGACTGGGGTCTAGGATGGTCTGCAAGGAGAGCCTAGGTGTCTACCGAGAGGGGTAGAGCGTCAAGGGTAAACTCGCTATGCATGAATTGGGTGGGCATGCGTTGTGTGGAGAAGCACAGTGAATGGCTTGGATCAAAAACCGGGCCCCACACCTAAGGAAGTGTGGACAGGAAAGCAACCTGGTTGTGCAACAAGGTCTTGATCCCTTATGGGTAAAGTTACGCACCTCTGCAGAGTGTAAAGAATTGTAACATGTTACTCCCTGTTCCGGGAAGGAGCTGCGAACGCTGCAGGAAAGGAGCTCCATGAAGCTCTAGCCATGTGAAGGATGACGGGCATAGTCTTCAGAAATAAAAGCAACCTCTTGAAGAAATGTTTTATAAAACCTTGCATTCGCTTGTGACTCTTCTGAGTCTAAAGCAGTAGTTAGTGCATCAAACTTCCCACCATACATAATGAACTTGTTGAGTAACGCTGGTTACTCACCCTTGCCTCTCTGACCCCTTGCTTAGAATCTCGGAGCCATCAAAGGAGTTGACGATGGACCATCACTACATCAAGTTCTTTATTAAGGAGTCAATCTCTACTTCACCAACGGAAGATCGACGACAACCGTGGCGACACAGGAGCAATGACAATGATGACAAGGTGATCACTCTGTCAATGGAGGAGAACACGTCTATTAGAAGGACGAGCACAATCTTGGACTAAGGGATTCCCGATGGAATAGATTAGGGCTGTGACAACAGCAGTAGTAGAATAGGAGTTAGAGCTAGAGTTAATCTCCAGCTTACTGCTACGTATTGGATCTTTTCTGAATTTCTTCTGCCCGGGATTATCCTCTGTGTATCGAGGAAGCTCTCGAAGTTTTTGTATTGATCAGTGTTGTAATCCTATAGTGTTACTTGGACCTGCTATGTTTCTGTTGTCCACTCTGCAGGATGTAATATTCACGGATAGGTCCTTCTGTGAGTATTATGTCAACGACTTGCACACGACACCATGCAGTGGTGTGCTGGGTCACCGCAGCTGGTATCAGAGCAAAGCGACCTTAGGTTTGAAACCTTTTAGGAGACTTGTAGGTTGGTAAAGACTATAGGAAGTTATGTTATCTAAACTATATCTATCTATGACCTATGATGGTTATTCACTTGAGAATAATAATGTCATACTTATATGGAGTATTCTTATCTAGTCTTCTATAGGTATAGTACTTATCTATCTTGTTTCTTTATAAAATAACTGGTATACCAGTTGAGAGAATGCCTATAGAATAGTTATACCAAAGAAAGTATCTAAGTCAGTGATATCGATGTGGTATCATTGATGATGTCATCCTATGAAGTAGAACCCTATTGGGAGTGGATGATGGAAGGATAAGAGAAGAGAAGAACAATGGTGAGTTGGATATACTAAGCCATGCAAGTTATGGTGAGTATGCCATTTTAATATGGTTCAAATCTGAAGAGGATGTCAGAGAAATAGATACCATTTCAAGGAGGATATGGAGTAGTGCACTTGCCACAAGTAAAGTATTATGGTATTCATGTATACCAATAGTACCTACACGAGTTAACGTGAGGTTACACTTGAAGATATGAAGATGTATGGAAGTACGCCAAGGAACGAAGACAAAGATTAGTGTCAAGAAGACTCAGTTCCTTTTGAACTAAGATGGAAATAGGCATACTTAGACACTAGGTCAGAGTTACTCAATTGCAAATGGTCAATTGTAGTAAATACTCTTATAAGTCACACTTTGAGTGAAGGATAAACATGTCCCTTAAGCCAGTGAGGCACGAGTTGTTATACGGAATAGGTCTATAAGGTAATATATACCTAACTTGTATGTATAGCATCTAAGCCTGGGTACTTGAGATGTTTTTACTCAAAGTATTACGTATTTTATGGGCTAATGGTGCATGAGTGATATATAATTATTTTTGAGTTTTATTGGTTCTTATTGGATCTTTGATTGACTAGATCTGATCATGAAGTTTGAACTTGATGTGCAAATGCATGTTGCAACATTTTGTTCTTTCTTGATGTTACTGGTCTAGAGGGTACACAGGTTAGTATGAGAGCGTTCTGAGTGATCAGAATTGAGGTATCAATGGAAGCTTGTGAAGAGAAGGAAGTCAAAGGAAGATAAAAGTCAATGAAGCTACTGATAGTGATGGACTATATTCCACCTCATATTAGGATATGGAGACGAATCTCACCAGTATTAAGAAGGATGGGTGAACAAAGTAAGTTTGACCAAGAGTGTAACTAGAAGTTGGACAAAGATCTACCAAAGATGATGCAAGAAAAGCTACATCAGGAGACATCCCTGAGTAGGAAGGTTATGAAGTTCTTGCCAAGCAAGTCATGAAGTCATTTCATGGTTGACAAACACAATGACGAAGGTTATGGGTTGACAGAGACTAAAGGGAAATTCAAAGACATTGAAAGAAGAAGCAATAAAATGCAGATACGTGTTGATTAGATTGTCGTAACTTGGTGGAAGAAGTTAGTGTAGGAGCAATGAGGAGATATTGATACTACTGGGATCGAGCTTGTGAAGGAGTTTATCAACACTTATGTGTCCAAGAGTATCACCAGGATGAAGATAAAGGAGGATGAAGACAGATAAAATGTGGATATTTCCAGTTCGGCAAGAAATAAATAGGGAGTTGATCGTCTATTGTAGACATCTCAACGATGGAAGAAGCAAATTGGCTGCGAAACATCAGTTCATGATTGGAGATCGGACATTTACAAGGAGATAATGTTGTGTTGAATACAAGATTATTGACGAGAAAGAGTGGTTGAAAAAGACTCCTGACAAAGGAGTATAAGTTAGTAAGAGATTAGGGTAGCAAAGTACCTTATGGGAAGCACGTTGATAGTCTACAGAGGCCATAACCACCATGTGAAGAAGTGCAAACACGGAGTCCATTGTTCAGAAGAACATCAGAATCAAGGGAAAAGAGTCTAGTGTGTCGTGGATTGATGATAAGCCAAGAAAGTTGACCAATTTAGAAGAGGATATCTGACACTGGTGAAGCCAAAGTACTAAAGTTACAACTTATATCCAGAGCCACTATTAAGATAGATGTTATCAACAGGATTTAACAATTATTAGATGAAAGTTGGCAGATGGATAGTGTGGATCAAGGGAAGATGCAGAGAAGTATGTGGGACAAAGGATTACCAATATATGCGTCCACGTCAGAAGGGAATTTGAGTGAATCAATATTAGCAGAAATTCTTTCTACTTATCTCCACGTGAGAGGAGCCGAAACTTCGGGACGAAGTTTTTGTTAAGGGGGGAAGACTGTAATACCCCAGCATTTAGCAACCAGTGAAGGGTAGAAGTATGATTTTGTGCATCTGCATGCATGCATCTGAAAATCCGAATAAATTTTTCGCAAAATAAAACCCTGGAGGGATTGGAGATCATTCACCTTCATGAATAGAGTTTAGCTCATCTGAGGTGAATGTGATAAATTTTGACATGATCTCCAGGCATTTTTACTGGTTGCGGGAATTCAGATCCAATTGGAATATACAACTGATATTAATTGGAAAAACCTATTAAAATTGAATGATGAAGTTATACATGTTTATACATTTAAACAAGCAACTCACAAATAAAAACTAAGGTATAATTGTGTTAACACCTATCACAACTCAAAGAGTTATTCAAACAAAGTAAATAATGTAATTGGTTGAGTACCAGAAAACTTTGTCTTTACTTTTCCCACATAATTACTTCATAACAAAATTTTAATAATTATTTTAAGTAAGTACACAAGAGAGATTATATTTGCAACTTAAATAACTAAAACTCTCTCTATTTTTAAATGTGACAAAGGCGTTTCAAAAATTCAAAACAAAAATATGTGGAGCTTCCCTTCAATATTAGGAGCATCCATGAATTTTCCATGATTTTTAGACTTGTCTAAAAGCCCTAAATATATATACGAAGTCTCTGCTTTAAAAGATTCAGTATTTGCAAACAAGTCCAGGGGGTTTTTGGAAAATCGCCTTTTCTTTTCTTTCTCCTTTCCTTCCGGCCAGAAGGATGACAGCGACGTCGCCGCCGGTGTTGCCACCTCCTGCTTGCCTGCTTCTCGCGCGGATAAGAGCGAGACGCCGTCTGCATCTCGCCCTCCTCCTTTTTCTCTTCCGCAAGCTCTCTCTCTTTCTTGCTCTCTTCTTCCCCGCGCACCGAACCCTAGTTCGTCGGCCGCCGTGAATCGCCATCGTCTCCGGTCTCTTGAGCCCAAGCCAATGCTACTCCGAGCTCCGCCGTGTGCTCCTCTTCCTTCTCCATGAGCCGTGCGTGCTGGGACGGTCCCAATCGCCGGAATCGAGCCGCCGTTTCCCGCTCCGGCCGCCGCCGCCATGGACGATTTCTTCGCCATCCGACCTCCTCGTGTTCCGTCGTCGAGCTCTACATGCTCCTGGTGAGCCTCTCCTCCTCTAGAACCCCTGTATTATTCCTCTCGTGCTCCGGTGGCTTCTCCCGTCGAGAGCCACCGTCCGCCGCCGCGGACGTTGTCGCCGCAGTCAGGTCCGGTGACCATATGGTCCCGTGCGCCACCCGTAGGCCTCCTCGCGGCGCTGCGGGTCCCACGCGACCAGTCGCGCGAGCCCGCGCGCTCCCGTTGGCCGAGTCTGGGCTCGGCTTGGTCACTGCCGGCCAGGCTGACATCAGCATGACGCCAGCCATCGTTTTCTTTTTCTGAAATAATTTTCTGTAATTGTTAAAAACCTGACCAGTGGGACCCTCTGTCAGATATTTAATCTTTTCCAGAAATTCTAGAAAATGATTTAAAATTATAAAATCAATAACTTTTAATCTGTTTATCAAAAAAATACAAATAATATATCAAAATGCTTAGAAAAATGAAATCTATTTGATTATGCTAAATTGATAATTGTTTAACCAACAAAAAATAAAAGTTGTTTAGAATTACCACAATGCCACATAAACATCACCTAAAATTTTGAAATGCCAAAAAATTCCTAAAATTAAATAAAAATATGTTTTCAACTCCAAATTGTATAAGGATTTCAAATATGATTTTTATTTAATTTATTAAAAAGGTTTTATTGAATAAAAAATACTAAGATCCATAAATGGATATGATTTCAATTATTTTAAAATAAATTATTGGAAAAGAATTTTCTTATGTAATTAATTCAAAGGTAGTAAGTGGAATTGAATTGTACTAGCTTCTAAAACAACTAATTTTCTAAAAGAAAATAAATTTGAAATAAAGGTTCAACACATAAAATTTTAACTCAAATACCATAATGTAAATGACTGTTCCGTTACTCATCCTAGGTAAAACACACAAAAAGGAGTTCATTTGAAAATCAATCACTCTAGTGTTATTACTTTTTGAAAGTAGTTAAATAAAATAAATTTATGAAATAAATGCAATTCTTAATTGAGCATCTGTAAGTTGTTTATTACTCATGTAAAACATTACCTCGATAATCATAGCAAACACCTAAGTCTAAAAATTATAACAACTCAAAGATCTCACCGTTAACAAAGTAATCAATAACGCTAAGCGCTTACTTGTAAGTTTGGGTATTTTGGGTTAAATTCGATGCATCTCATATTTATGCATAATAGCATATTGCAAGTGTTTCCAGTAGTCCTTACCCGGACTACTTTGCTGTTTTCAGATCTCCGGGTTCTGACGCACCTAGAATCCCGAAGGGCATGAACTGCCACCTCTGCCAGAGGCAAGTTCATCACTTGCTCATATCTCTTGAAATATTTGTTAGAAAACTATTTGCAAAACCTTATTATACTATCACCTTTATACAAAAGAAAGCATAAAACCTATTTCTTTAATAACTTGACTATTTGGCTATCTACCTGAGTGGTGGTAACCTATTATGGTTGGCAAATGGGACCATGGTAAGAAGAATAGGTCCGGAGGTTCCATTTGCAAGGGAAAGTATTACCTAGGATTAACAACAAATGCCGTCATAACGATTGCGCCGTAAAGACGCGTTAACCATAAGGCTTGGAATGGGACGGGAAATGTCATCTGTGATCTTCTCTCGGATGCATGTCAACGGGCTGCCAGTGCCGTAGGCTGTAGGTCTTGCGGGACTACATGCACATGGGTGGGATCCCTTAATTCCCACGGCGACTGGGGTCTAGGATGGTCTGCAAGGAGAGCCTAGGTGTCTACCGAGAGGGGTAGAGCATCAGGGGTAAACTCGCTATGCATGAATTGGGTGGGCATGCGTTGTGTGGAGAAGCACAGTGAATGGCTTGGATCAAAAACCGGGCCCCACACCCAAGGAAGTGTGGACAGGAAAGCTACCTGGTTGTGCAACAAGGTCTTGATCCCTTATGGGTAAAGTAACGCACCTCTGCAGAGTGTAAAGAATTGTAACATGTTACTCCCTGTTCCGGGAAGGAGCTGCGAACGCTGCAGGAAAGGAGCTCCATGAAGCTCTAGCCCTGTGAAGGATGACGGGCATAGTCTTCAGAAATAAAAGCAACCTCTTGAAGAAATGTTTTATAAAACCTTGCATTCGCTTGTGACTCTTCTGAGTCTAAAGCAGTAGTTAGTGCATCAAACTTCCCACCATACATAATGAACTTGTTGAGTAACGCTGGTTACTCACCCTTGCCTCTCTGACCCCTTGCTTAGAATCTCGGAGCCATCAAAGGAGTTGACGGTGGACCATCACTACATCAAGTTCTTTATTAAGGAGTCAATCTCTACTTCACCAACGGAAGATCGACGACAACCGTGGCGACACAGGAGCAATGACAATGATGACAAGGTGATCACTCTGTCAACGGAGGAGAACACGTCTATTAGAAGGACGAGCACAATCTTGGACTAAGGGATTCCCGATGGAATAGATTAGGGCTGTGACAACATCAGTAGTAGAACAGGAGTTAGAGCTAGAGTTAATCTCCAGCTTACTGCTATGTATTGGATCTTTTCTGAATTTCTTCTGCCCGGGATTATCCTCTGTGTATCGAGGAAGCTCTCGAAGTTTTGTATTGATCAGTGTTGTAATCCTATAGTGTTACTTGGACCTGCTATGTTTCTGTTGTCCACTCTGCAGGATGTAATATTCACGGATAGGTCCTTCCGTGAGTATTATGTCAACGACTTGCACACTACACCATGCAGTGGTGTGCTGGGTCACCGCAGATGCCGGATTGATGACCTAAGGTTTATAATAGTTTAGAAAATGTTGAAACATCATACCACAGAGTTCAAACATCAAATTTTGGTTCAAATTCTAATTCTACCTCAAATTTGAATTTAAATTCTAATTCTACCTCAAATTTGAATTTAAATTCTAATTCTACCTCAAATTTGAATTCAAATAGCATTATTACATATTTCAAGTTTCAACGAACCAAAGTGCAAATAGCATTATTACACCACAACTGTTTTCACGAATGTGCCTCAAATGTTTCACTTCTTCCTACCTCTTGATTTCTTCTTTGTAGGCATTTTTTATTCTATGCCGAGAAGTTCACTCATGCTCTTGATTCTCTTTGCTTCTTCCATAATAGGAATACCCACAACACTTCTTCTTCTTCTAGGTTGGACCTCAGCTTCGGGAACAGGTTCAGTTTGCACTTCAGCTTCGGGAACAGGTTTAGTTTGCACCTTAGCATCCAGAACAGGTTCAGGTTGCACCTCAGCATCCAGAACAGGTTCAGTTTGCACCTCAGCTGGTTCAGTTTGCACCTCAGCATCCAGAACAGGTTCAGGTTGCACCTCAGCATCCAGAACAGGTTCAGGTTGCACCTCAGCATCCAGAACAGGTTCAGGTTGCAGAAAAGGTTCAGGTACACTTCTTCTTTTTCTACATCCGCCAACTCTTGTCTTCTTCGTTGGCCAGCAATCTTCAACAACAAGGGGCTGAAAAGGTTTTTGTTTTCTACTGAAAAATAAAGCATGTCATTTGGTTAGAAAATGAAAAAAACAACAAAAACAATTACAACACAAACATCGACTTATGTTGGCCTTTCAGGAGTGTAACGGCATTTGGTAGATCCAGCTCGGTGCACAAGTTCCTCGCAAAGCTTGCATCTATTTTTGTTACCTTTTTGGGGCCTTTTTGGCTTGTCATCTTTTTTTGCCTTCTTACTACTCCCACCTTTCTCAAACCATGCCTTGTACCTACTCTGTTTTGGCCAGCCAACCTTTCTTCTTGTTAGAGGAGCACACCAGGAAAATTGAATTTCCACTTCAGGCCACTGAGACTGGTCTGTAAGTGGTGGAATTGGTGTTGTATATACAGCCTTGAATTTTGCTACTGAGTAATATTCATGCAAATATGGGTGCATATTTAACTTCGGCTTGGAAGCCAAGAAAAGTATGGCATGCTCACATGGCTCCCCAGTGTGTTTCCACTCGAGACAAGTGCATTCATGCACTTCAGTGTCAACAACATGCCTCCTGCCAGTTTTGTTATCTCTAACTTCAGCACCCCACAATGAAGATTTCTCAACAGACAAATGTGTATGATTTCTGCTCCTATTGACAACCTGCTGTACCACTGCCGGCAGCTTATCCCCTTGCAGAACATCACCAATCCTTCTTCTCAATTCGCACAAGCGCGTGATCATGATCCTGATTTGGTCAACCATGTCATGCACAGGCAAGTCTTTTAACCCCTTCACCTTGTTGTTAAAACTCTCTGCCAAGTTATTGTTGATATGATCACACTTGATTGCAGTATTAAATCCTGACCTGTACCATAATAGAGAATGGTGGGTTTGCAGCCATGTACCAAAATCATTCTCACTACATGCTGCCATTATCTTACCCAGATGATATGAATGTGTTTGGGTAGTGTAAGATCTAGCTGCCGGCCACATGCACCCAAATTCTTCCCCTCTGAATTTTTTGATCAAATTCATCCACATATGGCCGAAGCACTCTCTCTGCTCAGCATGGGGAAACACAGTCTTGACTGCATTTTCTATCCCTTTAGATGCATCTGTGTGGATTGCCAAAGGTGACACGGGCCCTAAGCATCTTTTCAACTGCATCATAAACCATGTCCACGAAGCCTCGGTCTCTGATTGAAACATGCCTATAGCAATAGGGAACATCCAGTTATGTCCATCTAGAGCATTGCATGCTGCCAATTGACCATTCCACTTTCTAGTTAAAAAAGAGGAGTCTATGCTTAAATATGGACGACAACCTGCTTTGAAGCCATCTATGCAAGGTTTTAATGCCATAAAAAACTTAGAGAAGTAGACCTTGCCATCCTCTGTTACTTCAGTATCAATCTCCACAACACTGCCAGGTGACCTCTCCAATACCTCTGCTTGGAAGTTGTAAAGCATCCTAAATGTACTTGCCCAATCACCATATAATGCTTTCATTACCTTTGTTTTGCCTTCCACACTGTGGTATATTTCACCACAATTGGGTAGTCCTTTTCCAAATCTGTTTTAAGCTTCTTTGCTGTAGTGTTTGGTGTCTGGCTAAAATAGGAGTGATCTTTTCTGCAACCCAAGCCTGTGATGTCATTGAGGTTACATTCTGTGAACTAGTAATGCAAGTATGTACATGTGGGATTTGATTAACTCTGATGGTAGCTCCATCAGGTTGGCGTCTAGCAGAAATCTACCATTTGCAAGGCCTGGCGCCCCCATCAAAACCGTTGCACCTCGCATAAAACTTCTTTCTATCAGTCCACTTGGTTTTGGCGTCAAATTCCTTCTTGATTGCATAAGTCTTGAAACACATTCTTAACTCGTCCATGCTTGGAAACATCTTTCCTACATCAATTTGAGGGTTTTCTTTATCATACACAGTTACCAACTCATCATCATGTTCATCATCTACATCAGCTATAGCTTCTTCCATGAACTCTTTATCCACATCTTCAAAAGAATTTTTGTTACCTTCACCAGTGTCACTTCTATCATCACTCTTCTTCTTCTTCTCTTTCTCCTTATCTTTATCATCTACTAGAATTCCAAAACATTCAGCCATCTCAGTGTCTTCCATTGGTGCAATGACCAAATCAGTAGTGTCAGCTAGTTCGACTGAATTCCAGTCAACACAAACAACACCTGCATCAGCATCAGCCCCCTCAGCTAAAACTGTCACATCGGTACGTATGGGCACTACCTCTCTCCGTGAAGCCCAATCATCATCTAACATCTGCGAAGCCAACTTTGAGGGCACATATCCAACCTTTGAATCTGATTTCAGATCAACGAGCTCTGCTCGAAAAGTAACCTGTTTCCTTGTCCAGCCATCTTGCCGATCAATTTCTTCAACCATATCTTCTCCATTCTCAATTCTCACATACTCTCCCTTCCAATTATCAAACCGTAACAATGCTACTTCTTGCTCTGGACCCCAAAGAACACTCTCTCCAAGTTTCTCCACCACATTCTTCACGGCCTTCTCCTCCAAAATCTGTAGCTCTTGGGGATCAATCTTTGAAAATTCGACCTCTAATCTCACTATTGTATCTCTCTCGATGTCCCGCACGCTACCATCACCACCTTAGATGCAAAGAATTCGACAGTGAGAGAGTTGAGAAAGAGATGCTGGAGCTCATTCTTGCATGAGAGAAGAATACAAAGAGTATTAGAGGGAGAGATCAGAGGACCATGGCGATGATGGCGATTCTACGATGGTCGCGACGAGAGAGCGCCATAGCTCGCTGACATGAGTCAGCCGGCGAGCTGGTGGGTGGAGGGTCTCTTGCTGGTAATCCTTTGTGTACTGGCGTATGATCTATATCGTATGCCGATACTTGTCGGTATTCGGGTTGGTCGATCCTACCTAGAGGCTGGAGTATTTGATAGCTACAATTTAGCTAATCAAGGCAAGCTGCTCATATCTCTCTAGTATATTTTGTAGAGTATACTTTGCTGCTAAAATGCATGATACCTACGAGATTTATGTGGATATATCGGGGCTATTGCGCTGGTTTCGGTATGCGGTGATGGATCCGTAGGAGCCACCGATACGAGCCGGACTTAGCACGTATATATTCGACATGGAAAAGAAATCAATGTTTTTATAAGACAAAACTTGGTGCTACGAAGGTGATCGTATTGTACCGGTCACGGTTCAGGTATGGGACTGTCGGAGTTCTCCAATAAGAACGGCCCTTGTTCGAGAAAGTGCTGGTGATGGATCCATAGGAGCGACCGACATGAGTAGGTGATACGTCTCAAACGTATCTATAATTTTTGAGTGATCCATATGCTAGTTTTGTGATATTGTCACATGTTTTTACTGTCATTTATATCATTCTTATGCATTTTGTCGGCCTAACCTATTGACAAGATGCCCAGTGCTAGTTCCCTGTTTCTGTTGTCTTTTTGTTTCAGAAATTTACTTCTGGAAATATTCTCGAAACGCGCTGGAAATTTTTGAGGATTTTTTATTTGCCACGACGAAGTACCAGTCCGAAGGAGAGCCGGAGGGGAGGCCCATAGGGCATAGGCGGCCCCTGCCACGGCCTAGGGGTGACCCGCGGGTGGGGCCCACCCCTGCTCCTGGGACCTCACCTCGCGGCCCTCCGACGCGTATAAAATCACATCTGACCTAAAAACGTCGAGGCGGCCATTATTTTCCAGAAACTCGAACCCGACGTGCCGTCACCGAAAACCCTAGTTCGGGGTCCAATCTCAAGCTGATCCCGGCACTCTGCCGGAGGGCTCTTCATCGCCATGCCTTCCTCCGGGATGATTTGTGAGTAGTCTCACCTTGGACTACGAGTCCATGGCAGTAGCTAGTTGGTAGTCTCTCTCTTGTGCTTCATGTCTTATGATTTTGTGAGCTACCTAACATGATCAAGATCGATTATTGTAATGCTATGTGATGTGTTTGCTGGGATCCGATGGATTATGAAGTTATGTTTAGATTGTGCATGATTCTTATATGAGTAATTTATGTTCTTGCATGCTCTCCGATGTGCGTAGTTACTTTGGCCAAGTGATTGTGTGTATCTACAAGAGAGGGTATTTATGCTAGATAGTGGGTTCATGCCCCCTTTTGTTCCTGGGCACGAGTGACCGAAACGTGTAAGGGCGAGGGTGTGCTGTTGCTACTAAGGGTAAAACAGCGGTGTTAATGTCTCTTTTGATATTAGTATTGCTTACTTCATGCACTGTACTTAATGCAATTGTCTGTTGCTTGCAACTTAATACCGTTGGGTGACAGGCTGGATAGCGATCCCACGGTGGACTTTTTAGACAAAGACGCAGTTGGACTCAACGGTCTTTGTTCCTTGTCGTGATGCCTCCATAAATATTATCATGTCCTTTTAGTCATAGCTAAATTGGGTTTGTGTCATGATCTTGTCAATTGCCTAGCTGTAATTCGTTCACCCATCACATGCATATTTTATTTACTTGAGAGACTCTACTAGTGAACCCATGGCCCCCGGTCCATCTTTTTACATTGTTTTCAACCTCATTTACTTGCTTTTAATCATCATTATTCCTCTGGTCACTTTTCATATTTTATCTATTTCATCATACAATTAACCGCTTTGTTTTCTGCGAGACCGGAAAGATTGACAACCTTTCCGCCGTTGGGGGCAAAGTATTTTGGTTGAGTGTGTGCAGGTCCACGTCTATTGAAGGTTAAGCACCAGAGATCTTCAACATTCACCTCGTTGTTGATTTCAAAGTCCTACTGGTTCGATAAACCTCGGTTCGTTAAACGAGGGAAAACTGCTACTAGCTACAATTCCGCCTTCGCTTGGGGCACCACCAACTTATCAATATCCACCATCAAGCAGTTTTCTGGCGCCGTTGCCGGGGACTTTGGAGCTACAGCAAGGGGAGTCTCATACTCTCAATCTCTTTACTTTGTATTTGTCTTGCTTGCTTTATATCTCGTTTAGCTTATTTTCCTGTTTCAAAATTTTAAAACCCAAAACAATTAGCGTAGTCTTTATTCCTGTCTTGTTATTTTTCTTTATCATTATGTCTAGCTTTACCACTCTTGATATACCTCTCTTGACTGAATTTTTCACCTTTAAACAAAGGGGTGGAGAGAGTTTCAAAAATGCTTGGGATAGAATTTCAGAATTACATAAAAATATCCAACCTATGCTTGCTATGTGCGTTTTATTGAGATGCTTTTACTATGGATTATCCGATGCCTGTAAGCATGCTTTGGATGTCATTACTGGAGGAAACTTTCTTGAAATTGATGAATTAGAATCCCTGAGAATTGTAAAAGGCTTAGTTGTTTTTTCCACCAATGAGAAAACTAATGGAATACATGGTAGGTTAGATAAAATAGAAAATATTTTATGTAATCTAAATTTAAATGGAATAGAGGTGAGCTCTAAAGATTATCAAATCCTTGAAATAAATGGAGATTGGGAACCATATATCCCTATTGAAATAAATGATCAAAGGTTCCTTGCTTATTGTGATATTGGTTCTATGATGTCAACTATGTCTAAAATGGTTTTCGATGCTATGAATTTTGGAGACTTATTTGATTACCCTTTTTGTCACTCTCATTCTGATGGTAGCTCTTCAAAAAATTATAAAAGAGTTAATGAAGTCCTCGTTACTTTTAAACATAAGACTGCTTTGGTTGATTTCTTGGTTCTTGAGGCAAAGGCTCAAGCTAATATTGTTCTTGGAAGATCTTTCCTCCGTTCCGTGGGAGCTTTTATTGATGTTAAAAAGGGCTGTATACGTTTTCGTTTTCCCATTAGGGGCAGGTTCTCCTTTCCCCTCAAAGATAAAGAAGTGCTTATTGAAGGAAAAGTTGCAATGGATTTCGAAAAAACTTGATATGTGGCATTGCGCCTAGCTAAAGGCGTTAAAGAAAAGCGCTTGTTGGGAGGCAACCCATCTTTTACTTTCAGTTTGTTTTTTGTTTTTCTTGAGTCATGAAGTTATTACCTCTGTAGCAACTTCATTGTATCTTTTTCTTTTGGTTTTTTTTTGTGCCAAGTTTAGCCTCTAATGCATTGAAAGTGCGAGGTATTGTGTTGCTGTCCAAAAACAGATTCTGTGCGCCTGTTGCACGAAAATCCTAAAATCGCCAGAACTTTATCTTTTTCTGATCATTTTTGAAAGCAAGCCTGATGCTTTTATCTATCTTTCGTTAGTTTTAAGTTTTTTGATTTGAGCTGCAGAAGTGCCTCGGACAATTCGATCTTTACAGACTATTAAGATTTTGACAGATTCTGCTTTTACTTTGCATTTGTCTCTTTACCATCGTCATATATGATACTCTAGGGGTGGAGTGCCACATTGAGGCTTAGTAAACAGTAGCTAATGTTAAATGAAGTTGGTTTGCAATTTTTCATGAATTGAACACATGTGCATTTTAATTTATGAGCACTAACCCTCTAATCAAATTATGAGAAGTTTTGTGTGAAGGGAGATTTTAAGTTCCAAAGGAGAGGAATATGAAGAAATCGAGGATGGATCAGAGCTCAAGCTTGGGGATTCCCCCATGGCACCCCCTCTGAATATCAAGAACTATCAAGAGTCAAAGCTTGGGGATGCCCAAGGCATCCCCTCATCTTCATCGACTATCATAAGGTCGTCTTCGTTGAACTTCGTTTTTATCACTTTACATATTATGTGCTATGCTTGGAGCGTCTTTTTACTTTCAGTTTTGTTTGTTTGTTTGTTGTTCATATCTTTGTTGGATCCTAGCTTTATTTGTGTGGGAGAGAGACACGCTCCGCTTTTTCGTTTGAATACTCCTTTGCTTCGCTTATATCTTTTTGAGTATTCTCAGCTACTGTCTGTTTTCTAGTAAGCTCTCGCTTTTAGCTTTTATCTTGTTTAGATCTGCTAGTTGTTAAGTTAAACTCTCTTGTTCTTCACTTATACTTGTTGGAGAGTTGTTGAAAAATTGCTTGAATTGTCAATGCGACAAAATGTTATTTGTGTGATGATATAATGAAATGAAAAGCCTGCATAGTTTTGTAGATCATGGTGTGGATACTTGATGCTTATCAATTGTTTTGAGATGTTAAGTTGAATGCTTAAACTTGCTGGTTATTTGAGTGGAATTGATTAGTAAAGAAATATGGTTGAAAGCTTGAAATTGTGTGGTTTTTCACAGTTGTTAATTCATAGTGATAATCTTTCCATCAAAAGAATTGTTTGGTCAACAAGGGAGACGGTGTAGAATTTTTATGGTTATGACCGGTAGATGTCTTATGTTGTTCTGTTACCGGTTATGGATAGATGTTTGCTTCAAATACCTTTTTGCTAAGCCTAAAAATTCGTATTGAGTGTATGGTTCACTCGTGCATCCAATCCCCAAAAGCCAAACTTTCTTGCCAGTTGAGTCCACCATATCTACCTATGCATGGTATTTCCTACCATTCCAAGTAAATTTGTCATGTGCTACCTTTAAAAATTCAAAATACTTCTTCTTTGTGTCTCTATTTTTAAGCTCATGAGGGAGCAGTAGAGAGCTAGATATAACTTGTGACAAGCGAGGTCATTTCCCCCCTTTCACCCGGTGTCGATGGATTACGTCTTCACTTGAATCAACCCGAGAGCAGCTTAAGCAAAATATAAATATAACTCACCAATTCTCCTCCGCGCAATGCAAATCTGAGAAATCAGCCCAAACATTGGACAGTGGTGAAACCAAGGATAAAGGGAGAAAGAGGAGCGTACTCGCTCTTCTAAGAACCAGCTGCTCTCACAAGTCTAAAAAGCCTTGCTTGTCATGAGGGACTAGATAGTTTCTCTGTTGTGAAGTCATTGACGAAAGCATGCATGCCTCAAAATCATTTTACTTCTATTTTAAAAACCAACAAGCTCTAGCACATGACTAATCCCAGCTTCCCTCTGCGAAGGGCCTTTCTTTTACTTTTAATGTTGAGTCAGTTTTCCTTTTTCCTTCTATCTCCACAAAAGCAAACATCTAGCATTGACCCTGGGTAACGTTGAGCATATTACATTATCGAGATTAAACATGAATCTTTATATTGACTTTATCTATAAGAGAAGCCGTTGGAAGTTGAAGCTCTTTGCTAATGCTTACATCTTCCTTTGTGTTGATTCTCAAAACCTTTTGTCATGGAATTATATCCTTGTGAANCGATCTTGATCATGTTAGCCAGCTCACAAGATCATAACACATGAAGCACCGTAGTCCAAGGTGGGACTACTCACAAATTATCCCGGAGAAAGACATGGCGATGAAGAGCCCTCCGGGATCGATCTCCCCTCCGGCAGGGTGCCGAGATCAGCTTCAGAATCACCCCCGAACTAGGGTTTATGGTGGCGGCGCCTCGGGGTGACTTTTCTGGAAAATAATGGCCGTCTCGACGTTTTTTGGGATTAATCTAATTTTATAGGCGTCAGAGGGGGCCGAGGGGACCCACCAAGAGCAGGGGTGGGTCCCACCCGCCGCCCTAGGGCAGTCCGCGGCTGGGGGTCGTCCCTGCCCTGTGGGTGGCCCCTGATAAGTCTCAAACGTATCTATAATTTTTGAGTGATCCATGCTAGTTTTGTGATATTGTCACATGTTTTTACTGTCATTTATATCATTTTTATGCATTTTGTCGGACTAACCTATTGACAAGATGCCAAGTGCCAGTTCCCTGTTTTTGTTGTTTTTGTGTTTCAGAAATTTACTTCTGGAAATATTCTCGGAATTGGACCAAAATTTACGGAGATTATTTTTACGCCAAGACGAAGACGGAGTCCGAAGGGCAGCCTCGGAGGCGACCCACGGGGCCCAGGCGGGCTGCTGCCGCGGCCTAGGGGGACCCGTGGGTGGGACCCGCCCCTGCCCGTGGGGAACCTCCTCGGCTCCCTCCGACGCCTATAAAATCAGAAATAACCTAAAAACGTCAAGGCGGCGATTATTTTCCAGAAACTCGACCCCGACGCGCCGTCACCGAAAACCCTAGTTCGGGGTCCAATCTGAAGCTGATCCCGGCACTCTGCCGGAGGGGAGATCGATCCCGGAGGGCTCTTCATCATCATGCCTTCCTCCGGGATGATTTGTGAGTAGTCTCACCTTGGACTACGGGTCCATGGCAGTAGCTAGTTGGTAGTCTCTCTCTCTCTTGTGCTTCATGTCTTATGATCTTGTGAGCTGCCTAACATGATCAAGATCGATTATTGTAATGCTATGTGATGTGTTTGCTGGGATCCGATGGATTATGAAGTTATGTTCAGATTGTGCATGATTCTTATATGAATAATTTATGTTCTTGCATGCTCTCCGATGTGTGTAGTTACTTTGGCCAAGTGATTGTGTGTATCTCTAAGAGAGGGTATTTATGCTAGATAGTGGGTTCATGCCCCCTTTTGTTTCTGGGCACGAGTGACAGAAATGTCTAAGGGCGAGCGTGTGCTGTTGCTACTAAGGGTAAAACAGCGGTGTTAATGTCTCTTTTGATATTAGTATTGCTTAATTCATGCACTTTACTTAATGCATTTGTCTGTTGCTTGCAACTTAATACTGTTGGGTGACAGGCTGGATAGCGATCCCACGGTGAACTTTTTAGACAAAGACGCAGTTGGACTCAACGGTCTTTGTTCCTTGTCGTGATGCCTCCATAAATATTATCATATCCTTTTTGTCATAGCTAAATTGGGTTTGTGTCATGATCTTGTCAATTGGCTAGCTGTAATTCGTTCACCCATCACATGCATATTTTATTTACTTGAGAGACTCCACTAGTGAACCCATGGCCCCCGGTCCATCTTTTTACATTGTTTACAACCTTATTTACTTGCTTTTAATCATCATTACTCCTTTGGTCACTTTTCATATTTTATCTATTTCATCATACAATTAACCACTTTGTTTTCTGCGAGACCGGAAAAATTGACAACCTTTCCGCCGTTGGGGACGAAGTATTTTGGTTGAGTGTGTGCAGGTCCACGTTTGTTGAAGGTCAAGAGTCAGAGATCTTCAACATTCACCTCACTACTAGGAAAAGGCTTATAGGTAAGCCACGTGTCCGTGGCGCACCAACAGAATGGTGCGCCACGGCTAAGTATGCGTGGCGCACCGTCCGGGCCTGCGCCACTGATTCCAACTTAGCCGTGGCGCATCATTCTAATAAGTGCGCCACGGCTAAGATGGGCCCTGGCCGGCCGGCCTGCGCGTACTTAGGCGTGGCGCGACACAAACATGTGCGCCACGGGTAGCAGCGTAGCCGTGGCGCACCATAATACACTGCGCCACGGGTAAGTTGATGTACGGGGAAATAAGAGCCTCCCCTGGACACACATCGATCCCCGCCTCCTCTCTGCCCTCGTCCGTCTGAACCCTAGATCGACGCGGGCGGACCACACCGTCGGCCTCAACGCTGCGGCCGCCACGGCCCACTCCCGCTTCCTCTCCCGCTCCCGCTCCCCCCTCCTCACCATCTACCCCGACCCTCCTCGCTGCTCCGCCGCCTCTTCCCGTCGCCGCCGCCGGCCCTCCCGACGCCGAGGCTGCGGTGGCCTCTACCCGGCCTCTGCGGTGTCCCTAGCGCCGCGCATCCGCAGCGGCCCGCACCAGGCTTCCGCGGCAGCGCAGCCCGACGTCGTCGAGGAGCTCCCCGGCGAGCACCCGTTCCCCTACGAGAAGAAGGTGAGCACGTCTGCCACACACGCCTCCCCCCACCCCCTGCGCCATAATAAGCTGTAGCTCACTCTGCTTCCCGGTTGATTCGGCCGTGCGAGCGCGGCAGACAACTGCCCCGGAGCTCCGAGCAGATGTGTGCGGGGGGACTAGCTAGGGATCAGCTCCCGGTGTTTGATTTGTGAGCTCCGAGGGTCAGATCGTTGACGGAACCGCGTGTTAGTTGGGAAGCAACTTTGCTTGTGTGGGTTGGATTGGTGCTGCTGATTGGGAGGACGAACAGTGTGCATTCACGCTGATTGTTCCCCCAATTGCTGCATTCGGTGTTGATCGCCGGAGACTCTCTAATTGTAGATGCTAATATGTGGTGTTTGCATAGTTGGGTTAGTGTTTGACTGGGAGGAGCAGCTGTGTGCGGTCATGCCAGTTCTTCTTCCCCGGATCGCAGTAGTTGAATTTGAGGAAAGTTGGGAAATGCTTGTTCTGCTTTAGCCAGTCCATCCTCCTCAGGGCTTGGCATTAAGGGATAAGGAGTGGAGTTGTACTTGGGTAGTCACTCTCATATTTTGTTTTGTCTGTTTCTTCGAAAGTCGATGATTAAAATGTTGTGGCACTAGGTTGTAGGCCTGCAGGTCTGGTGAGCCTTGTGATATGCACAAGTACCAAGTTTTGTGCATCATACTTGGCTCACCAGATCCTGCAGGTCTACTTTGTGTGTCCGACCTAAGTATGAGGCGCAAAATCTAAGTCATTTTTATTTTGTTTTGTCTTTTTCTTCTAAGCCGATGATTAAAATGTTGTGACACTGTATGATTCAGGGAGGAGCTAGTGAACCTTGTGATATACACAAATAAATATTTTGTGCATCCTACTTGGTTCGCTTGCTCCGTCTCTGAAATGTGTGTCCAATTTAAATATGTATGAGGCACAAATCCGAAATCATTTTGTTTTTTCTTTCTCTTTCCGAATGCCGATGATTAAAAATGTTGTGGCACTATGTGGTAACCCTGAAGGTCTGTCGAGCCTCGTGATATGCACAAGTACAAGTCTTGTGCATCCTACTTGGCTCGGCCGATCCTTCAGGGCTACTAATAATTGTGTGTCCGACCTAAGTATGAGGCGCAAAATCTAAGTCATTTTTATTTTGTTTTGTCTGTTTCTTCGAAAGCCGATGATTAAAATGTTGTGGCACTAAGTTGTAGGCCTGCAGGTCTTGTGAGCCTTGTGATATGCACAAGTACCAAGTCTTGTGCATCATACTTGGCTCACAAGATCCTGCAGGTCTACTTGAGTGTCCGACCTAAGTATGAGGCGCAAAATCTAAGTCATTTTTATTTTGTTTTGTTTTTTTCTTCTAAGCCGATGATTAAAATGTTGTGACACTAGGCATTTTAGCCTCCCTGCAGCGAACGGCACACAACGAGCGTCTACCTTTGTCACCGAACCCAATGGCCGGATTTAGCCTACCTGCTGGCATGTTCCCTGGCATTATTGTGTTGTCTTTGTTCACCGGCCAGCCATTGGATCCACCTCCTGTAGGTCGGTGAATAAAGACAATACAACGATGCTGTTGGAAACACAAGCCCTCAGGTAGGTTGAATCCAGCCACTGGATTTGGGTGACACAATAATGAATTGCCGAGGATCCTGCAGGTCTACTTGTGTGTCCGACCTAAGTATGAGGCGCAAATCCGAAATCATTTTGTTTTTTCTCTCTTTCTGAATGCCGATGATTAAAATGTTGTGTCACACTATGTGATTCAGGGAGGTGCTAGCGGACCTTGTGATATGCACAAATAAACATCTTGTGCATACTCTTACTTGGTCCGCTTGCCCCGTTCCTGATCAATGTGTGTCCAATCTAAGTATGAGGCATAAACTCAAATCATTTTGTTTCTTCTCTATGAATTGACAAAGCCGATGATTTAAACTATGCCATGGTAAAGGCAAGGAGAGTGTCTACAATGCCTTGTAGTATATACAATTGGAGTGTTTGTATTAATACATGGTCTTGTACACACTCTTTTTGCCTTGTTTTGCACGGCAATGATATATGAGGCTTTCCATTGTTAACTTCTCGCATTTCGTAAATTTTAATATTACTTTTGTAACAAAATTTTGACTTAAGCATTTTTTACTTAGGTGTTCTCGGTGACGATGTCCATGTTGGACCAGAGGGGCGATGTGCGGGACTGGGCTCCACCGGGCTGGCACTGGGAGGTGCTACCTTCCGGGACGCGCAGCTTGGTGAGGAATCCGGGTGACGTCGTCGACCCTGATCTTCTGTGGTGGCAGTCGCGTGGGCCACGCTCGGTGCAGAGGGAGCCGGCCCCCGAGGAGGAGGTACGTCGCCGTATTAGGGAGGAGGACGAGCACGTCCGTCAATACATGTATCTGCTGGTTAGGCAGTATGACGGTAGGTGGTCGTTTCTTCAGAGGGTTCCTGCTCACGTGAGCTATGACCCTGTGAGGGTTCCTTCTCTTTGGATGCGTAGCGCCGCCGTCGACTCAGTACAGTTCGATGAATCAGAAGGTTCATGTTGAAATTAGCTAAGCTTCATGTATTAGCTACTGGATATGTAATAATATGATCGATGAACTGTGACTGTGATCAACTTTGTGTAATAATATTTCTCTCTATATAATATTGGAATATGAATTTCCTGTAATGTGATATATCTGTATTAACAACTGTTTGTATAAATACCGTATTTTCTGTATATAAAAAAATATAAAAAACTTAGCCGTGGCGCATGACAGAAGGTAGCCGTGGCGCACCCTAGCCGTGGCGCATGAGTAAGCGGTGCGCCACGGATACTTTCCCTTAGCCGTGGCGCAGGATAGACATGTGCGCCATGGGAAATACTTGTGGCGCATATCTGTTCCTGCGCCACGGGTAAGTGTGGTTACCCGTGGCGTGGCAATCCGTGGCGCAGGCCCCTGCGCCACGGGTAAGACATTTTGGTGCGCCACGGGTAAGCTTTTCCCTAGTAGTGCCTCGTTGTTGATTTCAAAGTTCTACTGGTTCGATAAACCTCGGTTCGTTAAACGAGGGAAAACTGCTACTAGCTACAATTCCGCTTTCGCTTGGGGCACCACCCAACTTATCAATATCTACCATCAGCCCCCGGGGCTTCCCTCTGGACCGAAACTCCCTCTTGGCGAATAAAAAATCCTATTAAATTTTCAGCGCATTCCGAGAATATTTCCTGTGGTAAGTTTCCGAAACAAAAATACAGCAAAAAACAGGAAACTGGCACTAGGCATCTTGTCAATAGGTTATTTCGACAAAATGTATAAAAATGATGTAATAAGATAGTAGAAACATATGACAATATCACAAAACTAGCATGGATCAATCAAAAATTATAGATACGTTTGACACATATCAATAAGGTAGCTACTTTTTCACAAGTTAAATACGTAGAATGTTACTGAATCCTAATTTTCAGCACTTGACCAGATCCGAGATCGAGTCAATTGGAGGGAAAATAAATCTACTATATTGTTTCTCGTCGTTTTTGTACTAGCGGGGTATAGCTAAACTGAAGTAGAAAACTAGAAGAGTTAGATCAGATTAGCAATACTACGTACAATACAAAGTACCTTTGAATCCTTGACGAATCCGGTGGTGAATTGACGGGATGGTGGTGCGGACTCATAGCAAGCGGGCAGAAGATCAGGGACCGCCGCCATAGTACTCGGCTGCCTGGACAAGCCGGCAATCAGAGTTCAACGTCGACGGCGGCAGCGAGCAGCAGGCTTCCTCTCACCCTGGCTAGCTAGCGAGATCGATGGATCGATCGACTAGAGCAGAAGTGGGAAAATTACCAGGCTTCCACCGCAGGTCATTGCCTGTACGTAGGTAGTCAGCAGATGGGCTTGGGCTTCAGTTTGTAAACGAATACTTGTGTTTGGGCTTAAGTACTACGTTTACGATGATTAACAATGGTCATTATTAGTATGTATACATTCATCTCCTAATACTAGTCACCGCCGCAAATTCTTGAGGGGGGCGAACGGTGGGGGGGGGGGGGTCTGACCCCTGCTAGCCCCCTGTCTCCGCCCCTGGTTGCTTGGAATTTAATACCGATGGGTGACAAGATGGATAACGATCCCTAGGTGGACTTTTAGACAAAGATGCAGCTGGATGGCGGTCTTTGTTCCTTTTTGTGATGCCTACATGAATATTATCATGAACTCTTTGATATAGCTAGATTAAATTTGTGTCATAATCTTGTCAATTGCCTAGCTGTAATTTGTTTACCCATCATAAGCATGTTTTATTTATCGGAGAGATAGCACTAGTGAACCCATGGTCCCGGTCCATCTTTTTACATTGTTTACAACCTCATTCACTTTCTTTTAATATTCACTTGCTCGCTGGTCCGTTTCCATAAATCATTTCACTACACTATACGTTTAACTGCTTTGTTTTCAGTAGACCGGGAAGATTGACAACCTTCCTGCCGTTGTGGGGAAAGTAATTGGTTGAGTGTGTGCAGATCCACGTTCGTCGACGATTAAGTGCCAGCGATCGTTGACGGGCACCTCGTTGTTAATTTCAAAGTCTTACTGGTTCGACTAAACATTGGTTCTTCACTAAGGGAAAACTGCTACTTGCTACATCCACGCCTTCGCTCGGGGCACCATCCAATCCAACTCTTCATCAGCAGTCATCAATGCATTGTGGGATTGTTCTCGTCCCCTCTATGCTACAAGGGAAACCCAAGGTTCGGGCTTTCCGGATTGGATGATGGCGACGTTCCTACATTGTCCCCCCTTGGGGGCATCTTGTTTATCGGATGGAGGGACAAGTATATGTCTTTGGTGGTTGGGCGCAGGTCGACGAGCTTTGCAAGGTCATGACATTAATCCATGTCCTGAATATGGGTCAACGGACGGTTGCGGTAGCTTCTGAAGCGTGCGCATGCAGACCATCGTGCTCCCACCGAAACGTTGTTGGGCGGCTTGGTGAGACTTCCGATTCTTGATGTTGGGTCCTCGGTGTGAGGTCAGGGTAATGGCCCCGATCATGACCACCCCCGTCATCAATATTGTAAGTGTAGCGATAGATATCGAGAAGATGGTGGCTTTAGATTGACCGATGTTTTTTCTTTGTAACAGTCTTTTGATTGAATTAATAAAACATGTTGTGTGCATCATTTATTGATGCAGAGGTCGGGGGTTTCATTCTCCTTTTGAAAAAATGTTGTATTTTGAGTTACTAGCACACATGCCCGTGCGTTGCACCGGAAGAGAAAAACGTCAGCACAACCCAAATTTTGACCCAAAGTTGATCGACCTGTATAACCGTACTTGACCACGGACAGAACCCGAGACATTCCTCGTGAGAATGATGGATGTGGAGTGGCGGAGGCGAGCTTCTTGACGTCTGATACTACAGATGAGCCACCGTAGGGCTTTGAGCTCAGGGACAAAAAGGTTTGGGGCCGGCCACCGCAGTAACATTCAACTCAATAGGAGGTGGAGTCCGCCGATGGGAGGATAGGAGGTGGGTTTGTTCGCGGTGGGAGAAAAAAATAGCAAATCGTACATGGCGATAGGTTGTAACAGAATATGTCCGGTATAATATGTATTTAATTATAAAATAATAAACCATCCCAGCCATATTGTTCGTGGACAGCTTATTGGTTGCACATTAATATCTCTTGGCATACAACAATTTTCACGTGTTTTCATTTTTTTTTTGAGAATTTGTACCCCAATTGTGTCGATCAAAGAATTAGTACATTTTGTTTTGAATATTGGTCTTTGTAGCTATCAACGAATTGGAAAGTCTTGTACGGCGCTTATATCCTAAAATATTGAATTGTATCGCCTTGGAGGAAACATGAAGGTTGACTTATGCATTTAACACAAACTAAAAATATTTGCAAGGTGTTTTGGTGCACTTTTTCGCCCATATTGTTCAAATAGAGGATCTACTGAAATCTATTGGGAAAAGTACATAGTGCTATTGCGAAATAAAAACTACACTTTATGATATGAACAGTATGACTATTATTAGGAGGATAAATATGTAGGCACTGAACTATAGAAAAAAAAAGATGTCTAAACACCATTTGTTCCGCAAGATCCATTGCCATAGAAACAAAGATTTAACATCCATGGAATGTACTACTCATTGGATTCAGATTCCGTTGCGGTACTACTATTTGATTTGGGAATGTCATCGAGATACACATATCCGAATCAGCATACCAATAAATGGCGGCTGCTTCTGAATTTATAGGAAGTGCATACAACCGGCAGCACACCATGGAACCTAGCATGCGCTTCTGAATTTCGATTGCAAACAGCTGGTTTCGGCGAGCGAAAAAAATCAGAGAAGGGGCGGCACACAAGAACTGCCCTCTTGCATGTGCAAGCTCAACACCTGAAACATTGAGCTCAGCTTGGGGATTGTATACTTCAACATCGAAGCCAACAGCTTGTTAATCGATGGTGACAACTCCGGGCCTACATCAGCCGGAAAATAAGTCGGTCGATGCTCTCAGCGGGGACAAACATGTAGGAAATTGTGTCTTGCAACATTTTATATATCTACTACATTGTCCGGAATTCAACTCAGTGTGGAAGTCTCACGGAAATAACAGGGAATTAATGATGTGGAATTGTACTTAAGGAAATATACTTAAGGAAGCCGGTACGGCTATACTGGAACACAGTGTATATGAATATGCTGGAATTATACCCGGGAACAGTATACAGCGGAATACCAGGTTGTCCATAGGATTGGCTCTATGGATTGTTAAAGCCTGCGAGTTTGATTTTGTATTCGAACTCGTCGCATGACTCACACATGCGTGTTGGGACCTAATTGTTTAACAGTAATAGGCTTGGTTAATGGCTGTTAATGATAGTGGTTGGTTTAACAAGTCACGAGTCCTATCTGGAAACAGATTGAGTTATCTGGAATTTGGAGTCTATATAAAGATCCCACCCTCTAGCCTCAATATGCATTGTGAGCGGCACCACCGATAAGGCAGAGGAATAGAGGGTAGGCCTATTAGCTCCTAACCCTAGTTTCCTACATTGGTATCAGAGCCGGTCATGATCACCGCCGGCGCCGAGAAGATATTGATCTGCGGGTTGCTGTGCCGTCGTGGTCGTCACCGATCCCAATTCCGCTGCCAACTCTGCCGTCGTCCTTCCGCTGCAAAATTCCCGTCACCGCCGCCATCATCCTCTGGGTGCTTGTCGCTGCGCTGGTCCTCTCCGTGCTGGATATCAGTTGTGTGCGCTGCGCAAGCATCACGGCCGATCGTGCTCAACGGATCAAGCTGCGTTTCATCCGTGACGGATAAGGATTGAGGAAGACTAGTACTAGTCGATTCTGGCTTGGTTGATTATTCTGCCCGAGGAGATCGAGGAAAGCTAGCAAGTTGATCACGGGTCAGCAAAGCACAAACTCGATCATTGTACACGCGGTTTATGGAAGACTACAGCTCGGAACTAATTTCAGCATAACTCGTGTGGATCGAGGACAAGCACAGAAGAAGACATGCTGATCGACGAAATAGGCTACACTCGATCTGGAAAGTATTCGCGTCGCACGTACAGATCGAGGAAATACTAGTAGTTCTAGTAATTGAAGGATCGTTTGGTGTTTCGAGATCTAGCAAGCAAATGTGGTGATCATCTGATTACGCGGATCAATCAGGAAGCCAACAACTCCATCCTTGCCCAATTTTTATTTTTTGTGTGTGCACGGATCGAGGAAAACTAGAAACTGCTGGCGCGATTACTCTGTCATGAACAACATAAGATTGGGACGAGCCTGCTGTGCACGGCCTGACGGCCGGAAGAACCTCATCACCTTCGCACGCTTGCCGCTAAGGAAGAGACGCTGAATACATATGCTAGCTGGCTGTCATTGATTATTTGATTTATTTATCAGAACACTGATTAACATCTAACTTATTTGGTTGCTAATCCACTGCATGTACCACGAGTCAAGACAAGGAAAAGTTTCTGACCCCTTGGAAGAATTTTGGTCTTTACATAGCAGGAAATTCAGGAGGACTTCGGATCCTGAAGTCAGCGTGTGGAACTATGGATATGATTCGTGCATCAGGAAAATGATTATACAGTGGTTAATGGATTATGCGAAAATTAATGCATAGTCCGGAAGGGATTTTGGAAATATTTCTCTTATTGGACATCACTCGCTTATGGAGGAAATTAGAATAACTCTGAGGAAATTGACTTATATTTTAGTCGGAACTTTTTTTTTATGATTTTCAATTGCTACGGTTGACCTTGTCACCGGAATATATCTGATATTCATCCGCATACTCTGGAATTTGTTGGAGTACTTAATTATTCACCGGAATTCTCGGACGCATAGACAAGAAGGCATCAAGGATGTTTATACTGAAATTGCCATCACTTATTTGTGGAGGAATATGGGGAGCACTCCATGGAAAAGGAAATATTTACTCAAAGGTATGTCCAATGTTATATGTTATTGTTTGCACTAATACTTGTTCATGACTACTTCATGTAGTTTGGATTTTTCTTGTATGTCATAATTTGACGGAATACAATAGCAAATTTACTGACATATGAACAATTTCAAAGGAATAATAAGTGTATTAATTAGTCACCAATGATAAATAGTATATACTTTGGAATTGGAAATTGTGTAATCGAACTCTGTTCATGGAGGAACTTTCTTTTTTTGTCACTTACGATGAGAAGGAATTTTAATATACACTTCTCCATCGGAATTTGTTGATTATGTATGCTATTTGGAAAACAATGAGTGAAATTATTGCTCAACGGAAAGGTTAGTGCAATATGGAATTTAACACAACGGTCTCATATTCTATTAATTCCGTTGGAAGTTTGTTGTGAAGATAACTCCATAGGGAGGAATACTGATAATAGGAACACATGCTCGGAATTTATTATTGATGTTATTTACGACTTGGTCATACTCCACAAACATAATTACACTTGTTAATTATGGAATTATAAACTTTGAGTGGGAGGACTATCAGTTATGGTTTTCTCTTGAATGTGACATTTGGTTTTACACTCCCACTAGAGGTTCGATTATTTTATCTCGATTATTTTATCTCATTTACGACTTGGTCACATATCAAGGAACATAAGTAGTGGATTATTAATTTTGGAATTCTAAACTTAAGTGGGAGGAATATGATACTTCATCACCATACTTCTACGGTATTTGTGGGCACTCCTACTTGAGGTGGATATATTTATTTATTTCATGATTCACTTGATATGGTTATTAATATCTTTGACAATACAAGTCGGAAGTTTTTGTTGTATTAACATCTCATACTGAAGTGGAAAATCAGTTCATCAAAGGATTCGATGGTTTGAAACTGATTGGTGGGGGAAGTACACTTCAGGAATATTAATTGAAACTAACATGATGAGCATGGAATTATTCACCGTTGTCTTATGTCATATACTCCATGGTTGAATGGAGGAATACAACTCTTGGCTATTCACTAGATTATGAAAGCATTGCATACTACTATTTGTGAGTAAGTCATTGTTTACTACGGTCACTTTTATATTTTGTGAACTGGAAGGAAGTATTCTATTTATATTTTGGTAGTATGGAATTGGAATCATTGTTTACTACATAGCACACCAAGATTTTATTTTTAATGTTTATATTCTAGTGGATCAAATGGTATTTCGTTTTTGATCTGGAAAAAGGAAAATTGGTGGAAAGTAGGAATATGATATTTTCTCATGAAGGGTGTGTTTATTAATAGTCACACCGAAATATGTGTTAAACTCAAAGGAAAGCACCAAGTTACACTCCCAACACTAACATGCTTAGGAAAAGTGGGAGGAATTAAATTGGGCCATCATATCTTGGCTACTATTGTGTGTTATTTGAGGAAGTTACTCTATTTTTTAGAGGAAAGAAAAATACTAAACTTGTTGCTAATGTTAACTATGGGTGGAAACATTGCGGGAAGGAATAAACTCAATTATGAATAATAAAAGTTTGGGAACTTGTTATTTTACCAAACAACCGCATGCCTATAGGTTGTTGTTGGATTTATTTACAAGGAAGTTTAATGCAACATTCTTAGTGGAAGTTACAATTCTAAGTTTGTTGTTTAATTCTTTACACAAAGGAAATATTTATACTTTGTGGAAACTCTGGAATTTAGAGGAGGTGTTGTTGTTTAATTATTTACACAAAGGAAGGGTTATACTTTGTGGAAACTCTGGAATTTAGAGAAGGTGGGAACAATGACAGTGTTTGCTAATTGAATTGATCAATTCATGTTTTTTGGAACAAGCTTCACATCAATGGAATATCAGGTATCATACGGTTTTATTACTGATGGAAGATATTCATATACAAAGGTTAGTGTGAATTGTTTTGTGTTATCACTATATGTGCTAACATGTTCTTATTGGTTTTAAAATATCACATTGATGGAAGTGAAAGCTTGGTTCAGTTCTAACTTTCATATGAAAGGTATGTCTAAAGTTTCCTACATTTTGAGAGTGGAATTACATAGAGAATATTTTGATGTATTTTTCTATGGAAAAGTTCAAACCTGTCATGTACCTTTTGATTAAGGGAATGATACTCTGCGAGGAATTATATTTGAACTCGTGAGGAAAAAGGAAGAGTAATCATCATACCACAATTATCGTGGGAAATTACTCGTGCGACCTAAACTTAGCCATTACACTGTATTGTTGCTATTGTGATTAGCACAGAAACGATTTGCTGGAATTATTAGCAAACGGAATATGAATCTTAATGAAATTTTTGGAATCACATAATGGACTTGTCGCGCAATGTCAAGGAAATATGGATTACTCATTATTCATTGATGATCTCAACCTTCAACTACGTGGATATATTGACGCTATTTGTGATCTTGGTGAGAGGTAATCTATTTCATGTTATGTGCTAATATTTAAATTTGCAGGTATCTATGGTTTACAATGGATACATATGGATATTCTTTGTTTACGGAATATATATGAATACTTTAATGCATGTCAAGCATTGAAGGAAGTATATGGCTAAGGAAATTTATCGAAAACTTAAGGTCGTGGAAGGTGCATCATAACCTGTTACTTTGTGATAATTTGACTCCAAAGATCACAAAGTTTTATGTACAACGTGAGTGCACTGAAGGAAGGAATTATTTTCTAACCATGTCAATTGCGTGGGAATTCACTTTGCTGAAATAAAATGTTTTCAGTCAAGTGGGAGATGTAGGAAATTGTGTCTTGCAACATTTTATATATCTACTACATTGTCCGGAATTCAACTCAGTGTGGAAGTCTCACGGAAATAACAGGGAATTAATGATGTGGAATTGTACTTAAGGAAATATACTTAAGGAAGCCGGTACGGCTATACTGGAACACAGTGTATATGAATATGCTGGAATTATACCCGGGAACAGTATAGAGCGGAATACCAGGTTGTCCATAGGATTGGCTCTATGGATTGTTAAAGCCTGCGAGTTTGATTTTGTATTCGAACTCGGCGCATGACTCACACATGCGTGTTGGGACCTAATTGTTTAACAGTAATAGGCTTGGTTAATGGCTGTTAATGATAGTGGTTGGTTTAACAAGTCACGAGTCCTATCTGGAAACAGATTGAGTTATCTGGAATTTGGAGTCTATATAAAGGTCCCACCCTCTAGCCTCAATATGCATTGTGAGCGGCACCACCGATAAGGCAGAGGAATAGAGGGTAGGCCTATTAGCTCCTAACCCTAGTTTCCTACAAAACAGTTCCCAGTACGGCAGGTAGCCACCCATGTTGCAAGCCTGCTTGCTGTTGTAGATGGCTACATACGCGACTAGTGGGCGGAGGAGGGCGGTCGCTTGCCATGGCTCGCCAAGCATAGGGTGTGGTACGATCGGACGGACGTGGCAGTCCATGGGACGGCGAAGGCTTGAGAGCAAGTCGGCGACACAAAGGGAGGCGCATATCATCAGCAGCATAGGGCGAATGACATTAGCAGTAGGGGAATATGTAGATCAAAGTACCATGCCTCAGATCTGTAGAACACAACGGCTCCCGTCGTGTCCAATCTGTCCGCCATGGCAAGAATAAGAACGGGAAGAAGACGACACCGGAGGCCCAGATCTGGTTTATTGGGGACTCCAAGATCCACGCGATTGCCATCGTGCCTGGATGGGCCATGGGTTTTCCGGGCAAAGTTTCTTCCGTTCCATCGGGCGAAGGAAGGAGACAGATCTAGTGGTCGGAGATCGAGCGGGTGGCGGGCTGGCGATGACTCCCGTGACCAGTGATCGACGGGGAGGCGGGGTGACCGGTGTTGTTCTGCTCGGGAGGAGGGGTCGCTCGGGGAGAAGAGAAAATAAAGAGCGAACCGGTACCGTGGCATTGTGCGTATTACCTAAGTTGGTGGGAGGGCAAAACGGTAAAAAAAATGACGGACGAACCAACGAACCAAAGAAGCCTTATTGCCTTTATTATTAGGTATAGATTTGCTTTGTGACTCCGAATAATTAAGGTATGTAGGGGTATCTACGTGCATGTATTGCACGTATTTAAGGATTTAAAATAGGGTCCCGTGGTTATTGTAGGATCTACTCCAGTACGTATTGTTGCAAGAAATGGAGCTCTTTTGTTGCTCCGCGTGTTCACTTTCAATAGGTTGGCAGTTTAGGGGCATGTGATGGTTTTGGGCTGCATCTTGTATGTGGCTTGGTTGGTTTGGCGCACAGCCAACCCGTTGTTACCTGGACGAAACGAGGGCCAGATCATTGTGTTGTGTTCTTTTTACTTACTTTCTCGTTTTCTTTACTTGCACGAGATTCCTTGGTGCAAGCTGTCAGCAAGAACAGTCCATCTGTATATTATGTGTGATCAGGTAACAAGTTAAGCGCTTGTCTTTGTTACTTATTATTTAAATAGTTTCCTAAAAAGAAAGAAAGTATATGTGGGAGTGAAGTTTTGGCATCCGGGAGGATATGCTCCCAGTTTTTAAATTGCATTCTAAACACATTTGAGATGTTAAAAAATTTGGAAAAAAAAATTCGCACGTACATCTCGATATCCTATGGACTCACGAAGTCGTTTGGAAAATGATGTATCCCCACATGTGGACAACATCATGACCGACATGCCTATGGGCCCTATCACAAGATCAAGAGCCAAGGCTATGCAAGTTAAGGTGAACTCACTCCTATCGCTTCATCAATTCAATCTCTCAATGGATGGCTTGCTACCTCAAGCGGATACGCTTTGTGTTCTTAGGTACGAGCCCAACGTCAACCGCTCCGTGTACAAGGAAGCCAAGGAAGCCAAGGAGAGAGGAGGACCTGGGAAAGATGATGAACAAGCCGCTGACCAAGAGGAAGCACAAGTGAAGAAGGCACACGAAGAAAAGCAAGCAAGAGAAGAAGTTCCAGGAAAACCCGGTACTACCGGCCTTGGAGCGGTACTACCGCCAAGTGCCAGGTTTCGGTAGTACCGCTGGAGGTATTGGGACTGGTATCAGGGAGGCCCCAAAACCTTCTGTATCCCCTCCTGGTACCCGGGCGGTACCTGCCACGTTCTACCGCTGGCAAGAAATCAGACAAGACTCGACACGGTACTACCGCTGGGCCACCGGTACTACCGCTGCTGTTCCAGGAGCGGTACTACCGCTACCTGCGTGCAGTAAACGGAATATTCCCTGTATCTTATCCTCCCACCTACCCCCTTAGCCTTAGACTATAAATACCTCCCTCCTTTTCATATCTGGGCAGACTGAATTTTAGACCAAACTAAGAGCTCTTGCTCCTACCTTCCCTTTGTGGATTGACATGGCCACTCTAGATCTCATCTAGGTGAAGTACAAGGCCCCTCTTTGTGCTAAGTCTCTCCCAAGTGTGATTCTACCTACGGGTCTCTCACTCTTGTGATTCTACCGCGCACTCACCAATCTCTCCCGAAGATTCTACCTCACGGTCTCTCTTCGGGATTCTATTGGTCCGGTTGCCCCTACCGGTGAGGGAAAAGGGTTTATCAAGGTAGGTTGTATCGTGGTTGCGATCCGAGACTTCCTCCCGTGTTCTTCGTTCTCTTCGTGTTCTTCGTCGATTCCGTGGAAAATCGGGACCCAACCCACACCATATGGTATCAGAGCTTTAGGTTGACCACGGATTAGACTCGGGTTTCTCTTTCCAACCAAAATTTTTCTTTCTTTTGCCCAATTTCGCCCCCCCCCCCCCCCCAAAAAAAAATAGCCAAAATGGATTTGGTTCGATCTCTTGATTTGGTGCGTTTTTTTTGTAGTTTTGATCCACAGATCTGCTGCTTAAGAGCCCTACCCACCCTTCCCCAAGTTGTCTCCAGCCGATTTGGTCAACTTCTCACAAATTTGAGGGATTTTTTAGCTGTTTTTCCGCCCAAATTTTCGTCCCAATTTTCAGATTTGGAATTTATGCGCCGGGAGGTACTACCGGGCCGGGGGCGGTACTACCGGGCTACTACCGGGCAAGCAGTACTATCGGGCCGGGGGCGGTACTATCGGCCCACAAAGTTTCGAAAATTCACTTTTGCCTCTTGTTCGTTTGACAATTTCTCCTTCTTTGTTGCTCCGATTTGAGTGATTTTTAGTCAACTACAGAAATCGACTGTCCCCTCGAAGCGATGATACGTCTCAAACGTATCTATAATTTTTGAGTGATCCATGCTAGTTTGTGATGTTGTCACATGTTTTTAATATCATATTACATCATTTTATGCATTTTGTCGGACTAACCTATTGACAAGATGCCTAGTGCCAGTTCCCTGTTTTTGTGCTGAAATTGTTGCAGAAAGTTACTTCTGGAAATATTCTTGGAATTGGACGAAAATTTACGACGATTTTTATTGGACAAATAAGGACAGGAGCCAGAAGGGCAGGTCCAGCAGAGATCCAGAAGGGTCCCGCGGGTCCCACCCGTGGGTGACAGGTGGCCGCGGCCGGGGGTCGCCTCTGCCCCTCAGGTACCCCCTCGCGACGCCCTTTGGCCTATAAATCATCCCCGTCGAGAAAACCCTACCCCCGAAGGATTTTCCCAAATACGCAACAGAGCTCCGCCGCCATCGCCGACAAGTTTCGGGGGTTCAGAAGGTCCTGTTCCGGCACCCTGCCGGGACGGGGATCGACCGCTGGGGCCATCTCCATCAACACCGCTACTTCCCGCGATGAGGAGGAGTAGTCCCTCACCGGGGCTGAGGCTTATACAAGTAGCTATGTGGTTATCTCTCTCTCCCATGATGTGATCTTGATTGTGATCATGAGCTTTGTTAGTATATTTGAATACATGATGTTTCCCTTTGTGTAATGGATATGATGTTGCTCAAGTGATGTTATTTAGTACAATTTCCGGAGTCACCGTTGTGATCATGGTACCACGGTGACAGGATGGGTGCCGTGTGTGACTCTATGGATAATAGATTGGAAGGATCTTTATCATGAGTTCGTTCTTTATTTGTTGGATTGAATAGATCATGAGGTTTCTTGATGCTTGTGTTATTGAGAAAGAGACTATCAAGAAATAGGTTGTGGTGTTTATTAGTACTATCTTTGGATGCGGATAGTGATAGTATGAAGTGTCCATAGATGTGGAATACGAACTTTAAGGTGTGCTTTTCGTAGCCCTTCACAATTCTCATCCTATTTGATCCACAAAAGAATTATCTCCGAGTAACGTCTACCATGCATGTATTTTTGTGGGAATTATCATGTGTTTAATTATGTTAATGATGTTGAGAGTAGTCACTAGTGAAAGTATGAAGCCTAGGCCTTGTTTCCAAGTATTGATACACCGTTTTTAGTCACTTTTGTCACTTGTTTGCTTGCTGCCATTTTTATTACAGAATTACAAAATCATCTTTTATCATTCATATCACTTGCATTTTACCATCTCTTCGCCGAACTAGTGCACCTATACAAATGACAATTGTATTTGGTGTGTTGGGGACAGAAGAGTATAGCGACCTTGCCTTTTAAAAATGGGCCAAGATCTCTGTGTTATGTGCTAGTCCCTGGATCGAATAGCTAGCACCACAGTTCAAGATGTAATATCATGCAAATGCGTCAAATATCTATTACATGGAAGATCCAGAAAATAATTCAGTACAACTTGCATAGCACAAGGCTCGCATAATACAAAGTTCAGCAGCGGAAATCATATAATAGCATGGAGCCCTCATCATCTTCATGTGCCACAGGCAGACATGTTGGTTGCAGACTCGAAACCTATAGCGTTCCTTACTCATCGTCAGACGAACCTGCAACGATAAAAGCGTTGCAGCCAAAAATTGGTCAGAACCATTTGATTGGATCTGGCAAATGATACTTGTGGACTCATAAAGGCAAACTGCTAACATCTACATGCATATCTGGCTGGTGGAGTTCAGGGCTATTTGCGTAAAGCCAACTTTATCCTATTCTTTAAAAATCATTTTCTTTTCCATTATTATGAGATGAACATGGCATATCATCCAGTGCTAAATCTCCCTTGTACTCATAAAAACAATATCCTTTTAATAATTTGAGATAAGTGGGAAACTTCCAACTTCTTCAAGTCCAGTCGCTCCAAGTTTTCTCCTCCTGTCCAGGAGCTCAAAGTTGTCCACCAATAGTGTCATGGCTAAGGAATTTCACAGGATGTGAGCATATCAATAGGTCAGGTCATCGACCACCTACTAGGTCGCTCACAAGAAGACCTAACGTGAACATATCAGTAGGTCAGGCACTCAGCCCCCACTATGCCACTTATCGCAAGTCTAAGGTGAACATATCAATTGATCAGGCATCCAGCCACTACTATGTCACTCGCCGCACTCTAAAGTGAACATATCAATAGATCAGGCATCCAGCCACTACTATGTCACTCGCCGCACTCTAAAGTGAACATATCAATAGATCAGGCATCCAGCCACTACTATGTCACTCGCCGTAAAGTCTAATATGAACATATCAGTAGATCAGGCATCCAGCCACTACTATGTCACTTGCCGTATAACGTGAACATATCAATAGGTCAGGCACTCAGCCACCTACATATGTCGCACGTCGTAAATTCTAATTGGACACATCAATAGTTCAGGCTTTTAGCCACCTACTTATGTCACTCGACACATATCAACAGGTCAGGTCATATACCACCTGCATTACCACTTGCAAAAAAATCTAACCCAATCCATTCATGCAATCCATGAAACATTTGTTGATTTCACAAACAAAATCTGACATCGGCTACAACAACCTTTTGAAATAGTATCCACATCGTCTACAAGCATGGCTAAGCAAATTGCTTCTACATTGGTTTCTACTAACTTAGTCAAGATACATATGGCTATCCTAACTGGGTTTGCATAGCATAGTAATATAGTAGTACACCTATCATGCATACTACTAAAAACACTAAATGCAATAGACACAAATTAATAGGACATTTATGCTGGAGTATCACTTGCCTTTTTGAGATTCGTCGTTTCTCACACACTCTTGCAAACGCAACAAGAGTCACACTCCGTCCAATCTATCGTATAAAACGAAACACAACATAAACAACATGACAAGACAAACAATTTGTGCAACAATAATGATGCTGGTCAATTTAATAATCACACCAATAACTTTAATTAGTCTCTGGTTGATATATATGCAAGAAAAAGATTTTTATATTATTAAAGATTTAATGTTGCGATTTAAATCTATAATAAAATCTATAAGCTTCTGCAAGTTAATTCGAAATAAAGTTTAATTAACTTTTGAAACTGATGTCTCTAGTTAGAAATTTTAATTATCTAACCGTGGCAAAAAGAAATACTTTATTTCGAATTATTGATTTAAAGTTATTCTATTTTTAGTGCAATTTAAAGTTCAGAAAATCCGGAAATAATATTTCGGTAAAAGTGTGTTTTTATTACAGAAACAGATTATACACATCATACGAATCCAACGGTATATTATTTGTAATTTTCCGATAAATATTTGATTTACTACGGATTTACAAGATTCAGTCAATTTCTGTAATTTTTAATTGATTTCTAAATAGAGTTGACCGGGTTGACGTGACTGACGCAGGCTGCTGACTGTACGCTGATCGGGCGCTGACGCGGCTGACACGTGGTTGCTGACGGGGCGATGACAAGGACGCACGTGGCTTTTCCTGATTGGCTCGAATGGATCTATTTATATACAAAGATCCGTAATTCAAATCGGAAACTTAAAACATGAAAGTTGTAGAGAATAGCTGATCTACTTACCACCAAAGGGATTTGTGTTTGGTGGCTCGGGTGCGAAGAGATCTGAGATTGCCTTTTTAAAATCCGAAAAGTTTAGCCAGGAAATTGGAGAGTTGTGTTAAACGGAAATTGGAGGATATTTACGGGGTGATAGATCTTGACGATACGAACAACTTTCGTGTTTACACCGATGTATTTAGGTCGTTTTCGCGGACGAACAATAGCTTTATACTTAATAATGAATCTGTTTTGTACAGATAAAACCGTTAATCAACCTAAAAAAGTTTCAACAGCAAAGTTGTAGAGAATTGATGGCTCTATCTACTCACCGAAGGGATTGGATTTGAAGAAACGAGCGGTCGTAGATCTTAGATTTACTCCGTGAGATCTGAAATCTTACGACACGAATTCTCCGGCTGTGATTGATGAAAAGTGGTGGTATTTATCGGGATGGAAAGATCCCGACGAGATCTACAACAATGGTGAAGGGGCCGAAATCAAACGATGAACTTTAGAGCTCGGGAATAACGAATAGAAATTAGGTATCTAGGTTTCGTTTCGGTTTATATAGCATCGATCCACGCACCACGTGCGGGGCTAGCTGGGCCGGTGCGGTGCGGGAAATGGGCCGCAGTCGGCCTACTTCGGCTGCGCGCGTGCTGGCTGGTTAGTTGGGCTGCGGCCCAACTAGCTCGCCCGGTTAGTTTTTTTAACCTTTTCTTTTTCTAAAAACAGAAATCAACATATCTTTCAAATAGAAATTCAAATTGGTTCAAACCAATTTGAATAATTTTGTAAAAATACCCTTTATCAAACTAAAATATTTGGGATCATCTTTGCACAACTTTATTTTACCAAATACCCTTGGGCATAAAAAGGTAATTGTTGCTATTTCCCAACTTTGGAAAAATTTGTAAAAATACTTTTTAGAGAACTTATTCAAAATACAAAATTATGGAACTAGTCTTGCCATCAAATAAAATCAAAACATTTGAAACATTGACTAGGGTTGCTTTGCCCCTTTATGTCACTTAATAAAATATATTTTTAATTTTGAAATCTTTTACTATTTCAAGCAATTTAAATGCAACACACATGATGCTGAAGAATGCCATGCATGATTTTGAGTTTTGAAACAAAACAACAAAAAGTTTTTGATCCCTCTGAATTTTCAAAAAATTTGAAAATCTTGGGATGTTACAGACTACCACCCTTAAAAGGAATCTCGTCCCGAGATTCGGAGAGGCTAGAAAGAAAGATAGGTTTCGAACCTTCGGGTTTGGTCAACTGGGTGGGCTACCACCCTTAAAAGAAACTTTTGTAAGCAGCCTTGAGCTCTTTTCTTTGGACTAGTGTCCATCTACTTAGTCTTTATGTCTCACTGGACTCAACTATATCTTCCACTCATGAATTGTGCTTCATCGCCAATTGGTGTGTCTCTTAAAATAACTTCGGGCATTCAATGATCACTCTTTGGATCTATCTAAAGACCACGATCGGAGAAATTTTCGTCATGGTATTCAAAATGTAGTGTCTTCGCAGGCTTCCATCTTCTGATTGAATCCCATCAATGTCACACTGTGTCGGATTTCTAACGAAACTCTCATGGTAGGCAAACTTCCATCTGATGATATCTTCAAAAGGTGTTTGGTGTTCATCCTCACCGCGTATAGTACGTTTTGGCAATACTTGCCTCACATAGGGTTATAATATTCCAGTGGTTCAGGCTCACCAACGTCGTCGCTCTTATAGGTTTGTCACTCAGATCTACCATTCCTCATAGCAAGAGCGAATGATATGAGTAGTCGTCATGGTAGCTACTCCACGTCGCACTCAAATCATTACCTTGTACTTGGTTTGGCGAATCTCGTAACCTAACACTCGGTCATCCTCACTTGTCCAACAGAAAGTCACCAATCTGTAAGACAGACCTGAGCTAAACTATCGATCCTCAAACCTATGGGGTTNTAATTTGGGTCAAGTCCATAGCGATATAGAACATGGTGAACAGTTATGAGTCAAGTCCATAATTATATGATTGTCTATTGTTCTTCATATGGCTCTCTGTAGAAGCACTCCAATTTGGTTGCTCGTTTACTGCAGGACAGCATGAACTTGGATTGAAGCATATCATGCTCGTTAGAGATTGTGAGATCTCTTTTCAAGATGCCGTACTGAAGCCTGTGATGGCCTGCATAATCTTTTTGACGTTCAGTGAAGCCTGTGATGACCTACAGTATGCCCCTGTTGAGCAACTTCTTTCATAGATATTCTCCTTAGGACAAAGTCTAACTTATCCCCTTCTACTTTCGAGAAAGTCCGTATTAGACCCTCTACTCTAAACTGGCTATTTAACGTCCTAATCTTCAAAAAACAGCTCTGACTTGACTGTGATGGTGCCACTTTGCTGTGCCTGCAAGTCGATCAAAATGCAAAATATTCGTTTTAGTCACTGTGATTTCTTTTAATCGAACTCCAATGATTATGTGAGATTATGTATGAAAATAGAACTGCAAAGGTAGGATTTATAACTTAATTTAATGAAAGTGCAAGAATATCTTAGCCCTGCTGTTTTTTACATTTGAAATATAAGTTGAATTGAGTGGATTCTTTTTTCTTGCAATTGTACAATCTTCCTTACCATGCATGGTCTCAAACTTGTTTCTTTTCAGCTCCTATAATTTGATTTCTGTTGTTCCAAATTTACATTTTTAAAATTCTAGGTATGTTGGTGTCTGACTGTCTGTAACATCCATTGGCTCTAATTATTGTAATTCCAGAGACTTATCATGGATGTCAAGTCTAATTTGAGAAAGTGTGTTCTTTTCATAGTATTTTACTATACTGTGGTTTTCTCATCATGAAAAATAGTTTGTAATCATCTGGTCACCTTACATTGTAGTGATTATACAGTAACGGCTTCGTGCTCGGCTATGTAATAGATTTTTTAATAATGGATTTACGTATCTATATTTGTATATATAACCAAAAACAACATTCGGCACTATTATTTTAATGTATATAGCGGATTAGTATCCTAATTGCAAATAGCTGAGTTCGTATCCAAACTGTAAATAGCAAATGAGAAACCAGACAAAAAAAAGCTATCACTGTACCACTTGACTAAACCAAAGCTTCTAGATAGAGTCGTCATCGTACTAGTAATGACTACCTAGTACTACCTCCGTTCCTCAAAACAAGGCTTATAAAAAATTCAATAGTCAAACTACGTAAAGTTTGACCAAACTTTTAGAAAAAACCTTTCACATTGTTTGACTTTTGAAGAAGTTATAGGTGTTAGAGTATATATTTGTATATTGTAGTTTCCCCATGTGTTAGGGGTTTCCTGTATATTAGCACCTGTACATGTACTATATATTGTGGCCTTTGGCCCCCTGGTAATACAAGCATCTATGTAGCGATCCTGCCTTTTAAGATTGGCCAAGATCCCTGTGTTATTGTGCTAGTCACTGGATCGAATAGCTAGCACCACAGTTTAATATGAAGTATCATACATTGCATCGAAATTCTATTACAACGTATGATGCAGAAAAATAATCATTACAAATTGCATAGCCAAAGGCTAGCATGTTACAAAGTTCAGCAGCGGAAAACATAAAATAACATGGAGCCTCATCATCTTCATGTGCCACAGGCAGACATGTTGGTTGTAGACTCGAAACCTATATCGTTCCTTACTCCTCGTCAGAGCAATCTGCAACACGTAGGTTACAGCCAAAAATTGGTCAGAACCATTGGAATGGATCTGGCAAGTGATACTTGTGGACTCATAAAGGCAAACTCCTATTAGCTATATGCATATTTGGCTGGTGGAGTTCAAGGCTATTTGCGTAAAGCCAACTTTATCCTATTCTTTAAAAATCATTTTCTTTTCCATTTATTATGAGACGAACATGGCATATCATCTAGTGCTCAATCTCCCTTGTTACACATAAAAACAATATCCTTTTAAGAATTTGAGATAAGAGGGAAACTTCCAACTTCTTCAAGTCCAGTCCGCTCCAAGTTCTCTGCTCTTGTCCAGGTGCTCAAAGTTGTCCACCAATAGCGTCATGGCTAAGGAATTTCAAAGGATGTGAGCATATCAATAGGTCAGGTCATCGACCACCTACTAGGTCGCTCACAAGAAAACCTAACGTGAACATATCAGTAGGTCAGGCACTCAGCCCCCACCATGCCACTTATCGCAAGTCTAAGGTGAACATATCAATAGATCAGGCATCCAGCCACTACTATGTCACTCGCCATACTATAATGGGAACATATCAATAGATCAGGCATCCAGCCACTACTATGTCACTCGCCGTATAACGTGAACATATCAATAGGTCAGGCACTCAGCCACCTACATATGTCGCACGTCGTAAGTTCTAGTTGGACACATCAATAGGTCAGGCTATTAGCCACCTACTTATGTCACTCGACACATATCAACAGGTCAGGTCATATACCACCTGCATTACCATTTGCAAAAATCTAAACCAACCCATTCATGCAATTCATGAAACATTTGCTACTTTCATAAACAAAATATGTCATCGGCTATAACATCCTTTTGAATTTATATCCACATCGTCTACAAGCATGGCTAAGCAAATTGCTTCTACGTTGGTTTCTACTAACTCAGTCAAGATACATATGGCTATCCTATCTGGGTTTGCATAGCATAATAATATAGTAGTACACCTATCATGCATACTACTAAAAACACTAAATGCAATAGACACAAATTAATAGGGCGTTTATGCTGGAGTATCACTTGCCTTTTGGGGATTCGTCGTTGCTCACACACTCTTGCAAAGTAACAAGAGTCACACTCCGACCAATCTATCGTAGATAAACGAAACACAACATCAACAACAGGACAAGACAAACAATTTATGCAACAATAAAGATGCTGGTCAATTTAATAATCACACCAATAACTTTAATTAATTCTCTGGTTGATATACATGATGCACAGAAAAGATTTTTAATATTATTAAAGATTTAATGATGCAGTTTAAATTTTATAATAACAATTTATAAGCTTCTGCAAGTTAATTCGAAATAAAAGTTTAATTAACTTTTGAAATTGATGTCTCTGGTTAGAACTTTTAATTATCTAACCGTGGCAAAAAGAAATACTTTATTTCGAATTATTGATTTAAAGTTATTCTATTTTTAGTGCAATTTAAAGTTCAGAAAATCCGGAAATAATATTTCAGTTAAAGTGTGTTTTTATTACAGAAACAGATTATACACATTCATACGAATCCAACGGTATATTATTTGTAATTTTCCGATAAATATTTGATTTACTACGAATTTTACAAGATTCAGTCAATTTCTGCAATTTTTAATTGATTTCTAAATAGAGTTGACCGGGGTTGACCTGACTGACGCAGGCTGCTGACTGTACGCTGACCGGGCGCTGATGCGGCTGACACGTGGTGCTGACGGGGCGATGACGAGGACGCCACGTGGCTTTTCCTGATTGGCTCGAATGGATCTGTTTATATAAAAAGATCCGTACTTCAAATCAGAAAACTTAAAACATGAAAGTTGTAGAGAAGGGCCGGATCTACTAACCCACCAAAGGAATTTGAATTTGAAGAAACCAGCCGCGGTAGATCTTGAGTTTACTTCATCAGATCTGAAATCTTGCAACACAAAATACTTCGGTTGTGGTGGATGAAAAGTGATGGGATTCGTCGGGATGGAAAGATCTCGTCGAGATCTACAACATTGACGAAGGGGCCAACCTCAATCGACGAAGTTTAGAGGTCGGAAATGATGAAATAAGATTCGGGTGTTTAGGGTTTCGGGAGAACGAAAAGGAAAAGATAAAAGGCTGCGGTTCTGCGCCTTTATATAGAGATGCAGGAGTGTAGAAAGGTAGGATTTTGAGTTAGCTATATGTAGAAACAAACGGAATCGAAAACGGAGTTGAAACGAGAAAGATGAGGTTTGGATAGGGAATGGTTTGGACTCTGGAACTGGAACTGGAACGAACGAATCCATCAGGTTGGATCGGTCGCTGGACATGGTTCTGGACTGGTGCTGGACCGGCCCATTTGGGCCAAAGGATTCGGTCTGTTTTTTTTTTATTCCTTTTCTGTTTTCTTTTATAACTTTTGGAATTGGAGTCTAAATCAAGTCAAACGAATTTGTAAAAACTTGTAATATTCCCATTAATCAAAATAGACATTTAGAAACTATTTCCAAAATATTTTAAATCTTTAAAATTTCAAATAATGCATAAATGCATATTCGACACCTTTATGTCGTTTTATAAAATAGGGTCGTATAAACTCCTTTTGAACTCAAATAAAATATAGTATGAGTAATATCTTTTAAAATGATAAAATCAATAAAATAATCTGGGACAAAGCATTTTATTTAAATAGAGTTTGATAGATCTTTTAATTACAAATGCCCATTTAATTATGGGCTTTGCCAAAATATTGAAAATACTTTGCCAAAAAGGTTTTTTAGGATTTTGTAGAAATCCAAGTAAATAATTTATTTCCAAAGCTTTAAAAGTTGAGATTGGAATATAAAGGAAAATTTAATTTAAAATAGAGGTTTGGAAGATGTCCAAATAATAATCTATAGAGGTTCTCTTGATTTTTGGAGACTTTATTTATTTATTAATAAAAGTTTTAAATTTTTTTGGTTTTTAAAACATTCCAAAATTTTGGGATGTTACACACTACCACCCTTAAAAGGAATCTCGTCCCGAGATTCGAAGAGGCTAGAAAGAAAGATAGGTTTGGGATCTCTGGGTTTAGTCAAATGGGTGGGCTACCACCCTTAAAAGAAACTTTTGTGGGCAGTCTTGAACTCTGGCCTTTGGACTAGGGCATATGGAAATTTGTGGATCCTTGTATCGGATTTAATTCCAATAGGTGGGTGTCTCTTCATGTAGCTTCGTATACTGTCGGGTCAATCGTTGGGTCTATCAAAAGTCCAAGATGAGAGAGTTTCACAACATCTTGTCATCCCTCTCTGATTTGTCATTGGCATGTTGTTTCTCCTGGTTCACTTTCTTCAGTGCAAGCGCTACACCATTTCTAACGGAACTCTCATGGTTGGTCAACACTTCCATTTGTAGGATTTCTTCTTCTTCACAAGAGCTGGGGTTTATTCTCACCGTATAGCTTACGTTTCGGCAAAACTTGCCTTACATAGGGTTATAATATCCAGTGGCTCAGGTTCATCGTCGGCTCTCTAATAGGTTTGTCACTCAGATTTACCATTCCTCATAGCAAGAGCGAATGATATGAGTATTCGCCATGGGGGCCAGTCCATGTCGCACTCACTCATTACCTTGTACTTGGTTTGGTGAATCTCGTAGGCTAACACTCGGTCGATCTCACTTGTCCGACAGAGAGTTTCCAATCTGTAAGACATACCTGAGCTAATCTATCGATACTTCAAAACTATTGGGTTGCGAAAACTCCTACACAGGTTAGCTCACACTACACTTTTCTGTTATCCTTCTCCTTGGGGAAACACGCTTTCCATGTCGTCTTTGCTTGTCCATTTCAGTGTCATGTCTTCATCCCTGATATGATGAACAGGCTTCACAACAATGGCATTCGTTTCGTTTAAGTTTTGGCATAAGATAGTCGATACTATTTTCATTCATCCCCACAAATTGTGGTTATTACATCGACATTACACCACTCTTTCATCATAGTGCTCATTTCCTCATACATAATCTAATGAAAATTAGTCGAGCAAGGCATTCACACGACGTCTCTTCCGACTTGGGCAATCATCGGTGAAGTGTCCTGTCTCTCTGCAGCGATGGCAAAATACTGTTGACATATCTCGGGGCTCTTCTGGGCATTCTCTTTCATAATGGCCCATTTTCTTGCAATTAAAACACCTCACTTGGCTGTTGTCTTTCTCGTGGAAATTGTTGGGGGTGGTTCTCATGCTTGTGTCCATTGTGTACCCTAACATTGAATCCTCCATTGCTTGCTTTGAATCCACCACTGTGGTTGATAACGTGATGATGGGGGTCATGATCTGTACTGCGATGGTTCACAAGTCCCTTCTTGAGAGAATTTATCTTTCCCTCTTCTCCAGTCTTCTATTCAAGACAGTCGCTGGAGTAGTGTCCCATCTTCTTACTCTTATAACACTGTATGTGACTAAGGTCCTTCTTCTTCTTCTTTGGCCTTTCTCTAGAGAACAGATCTTTGTAATCTTCCTCATCATAATCCACCTCAACAGTTGGAAACCTTGTTGTTCGTTTAAAGGGGCAATCTCGAGAAAAATGACCTTCCTCTTCACATGAATAACAACACTTGGTGGTGACCATAGATGAGTTAGGATGAGTACTAATTATAGCTTCACCTTCCATCTTGTCATGAATAATAAGTCCCTTCTCATACTATTTTGGCTTGATCCCATCACCAACCTCCTTCTCTGGGTAGTCATTTGCAAAATGGCCCGCCTCACTGCAATTGAAGCACACCACTTGGTTTCTATCTCGCTTACTTTTCCCTTTCTGATCTTGTTCTTCTAAAGTCTTCTGGAGAATTTGGTGCATTCCACCTTTGACCTGTTGACTGACTTCTTGCACTATGGGATAAAGCTGGCACTGAGCTGGGACGTGAGTTGTCCCTTCACACAAAAAGCAGGTAACCTGGGTTATGGCATAACCTTCATCTATATAGTTTGCATCATAATGGGGCCACTCATCATGACACTCTTTGGATTGGTGTCCTATTTCTCCACATATTTTACATGCTCGAGGTCCTGTCAGAATATTCTCCTTGATCTCTGTGTGGCCATCTTCCATCTACAGTAGGTTATTTTTATTTCTTGCCATATACTGAGTCATCAACTGTACTAATTGAGTTTGATTATCTAACATCTGCTGCATTCCTGTGGGTAACTCATTATTGGGGTTGTTGGCTTGAATTTCTTTCATCACTTGAGTCATCTGAGTCTGAGCTGCTACCAGTAACTGAATTGCATAGTGCATCTTGAGGTGGCTATCATTTTCTTCGTAGTTGGTATGTGGGTGAGACATCTGGTTTGGTTTAGCAGAGATGAGTGGAGATAGATAGATACTAAGAGAAGTATTAATACCCATACACAACGGATCAAGACAAAACATCTTACAAACAACATCTAACAAGCACCAAGCAAGAATAAAACAACCAATAGAGAAAAAGAAACAACTTCTTAATTTTTGAAATTATAGTTTGGATAACAAACAAACACAACAAAGGTTTTTTTTAAAATAGACACGATAATACTGCCATACCACAATTTGGTAAGTCAATACAAGATCACGATAACGTTATTGTAATAAAATGGTGGTCTAGTCTATCTCTTCCTTCAGTGCTTCAACATTCTCTTCTATTTCTTTGAGTTCGTCGAGATACTTCTGGGTGTTGTGAAGTCAAAATTTGAAGTCTTCGATCAAGGCGCTTAATGGCTTCTCATAATTGTCATGTTGATCTTCAACGTCTTCGAAAACATTTCTGAGTTATGGTCATCTATAAATAAGATAAGATAACTTAGAAAGCAATTAGTTGAGAAGGTTACAAGAAGATATTAGGAAAGATTTGGACAAGAAGAAAATAACTTTTGTTCCTATGGTCATTCTTATTTCTAATCCAAACCTAAGGTTTTCGAGCCTACAGGCAACACAGTGCTCTGATACCATCTGTAGCGATCCTGCCTTTTAAGATTGGCCAAGATCCCTGTGTTATTGTGCTAGTCACTGGATCGAATAGCTAGCACCACAGTTTAAGATGAAGTATCATACATTGCATCGAAATTCTATTACAACGTATGATCCATAAAATAATCATTACAAATTGCATAGCCAAAGGCTAGCATGTTACAAAGTTCAGCAGCGGAAAACATAAAATAACATGGAGCCTCATCATCTTCATGTGCCACAGGCAGACATGTTGGTTGTAGACTCGAAACCTATATCGTTCCTTACTCCTCGTCAGAGCAACCTGCAACACGTAGGTTACAGCCAAAAATTGGTCAGAACCATTGGAATGGATCTGGCAAGTGATACTTGTGGACTCATAAAGGCAAACTCCTATTAGCTATATGCATATTTGGCTGGTGGAGTTCAAGGCTATTTGCGTAAAGCCAACTTTATCCTATTCTTTAAAAATCATTTTCTTTTCCATTTATTATGAGACGAACATGGCATATCATCCAGTGCTCAATCTCCCTTGTTACACATAAAAACAATATCCTTTTAAGAATTTGAGATAAGAGGGAAACTTCCAACTTCTTCAAGTCCAGTCCGCTCCAAGTTCTCTGCTCTTGTCCAGGTGCTCAAAGTTGTCCACCAATAGCGTCATGGCTAAGGAATTTCAAAGGATGTGAGCATATCACTAGGTCAGGTCATCGACCACCTACTAGGTCGCTCACAAGAAAACCTAACGTGAACATATCAGTAGGTCAGGCACTTAGCCCCCACTATGCCACTTATCGCAAGTCTAAGGTGAACATATCAATAGATCAGGCATCCAGCCACTACTATGTCACTCGCCGTACTATAATGGGAACATATCAATAGATCAGGCATCCAGCCACTTACTATGTCACTCGCCGTATAACATGAACATATCAATAGGTCAGGCACTCAGCCACCTACATATGTCGCACGTCGTAAGTTCTAGTTGGACACATCAATAGGTCTGGCTATTAGCCACCTACTTATGTCACTCGACACATATCAACAGGTCAGGTCATATACCACCTGCATTACCATTTGCAAAAATCTAAACCAAACCATTCATGCAATTCATGAAACATTTGCTACTTTCATAAACAAAATATGTCATCGGCTATAACATCCTTTTGAATTTATATCCACATCGTCTACAAGCATGGCTAAGCAAATTGCTTCTACGTTGGTTTCTACTAACTCAGTCAAGATACATATGGCTATCCTATCTGGGTTTGCATAGCATAATAATATAGTAGTACACCTATCATGCATACTACTAAAAACACTAAATGCAATAGACACAAATTAATAGGGCGTTTATGCTGGAGTATCACTTGCCTTTTGGGGATTCGTCGTTGCTCACACACTCTTGCAAAGTAACAAGAGTCACACTCCGGCCAATCTATCGTAGATAAACGAAACACAACATCAACAACAGGACAAGACAAACAATTTATGCAACAATAAAGATGCTGGTCAATTTAATAATCACACCAATAACTTTAATTAATTCTCTGGTTGATATACATGATGCACAGAAAAGATTTTTAATATTATTAAAGATTTAATGATGCAGTTTAAATTTTATAATAACAATTTATAAGCTTCTGCAAGTTAATTCGAAATAAAAGTTTAATTAACTTTTGAAATTGATGTCTCTGGTTAGAACTTTTAATTATCTAACCGTGGCAAAAAGAAATACTTTATTTCGAATTATTGATTTAAAGTTATTCTATTTTTAGTGCAATTTAAATTTCAGAAAATCCGGAAATAATATTTCAGTAAAAGTGTGTTTTTATTACAGAAACAGATTATACACATTCATACGAATCCAACGGTATATTATTTGTAATTTTCCGATAAATATTTGATTTACTACGAATTTTACAAGATTCAGTCAATTTCTGCAATTTTTAATTGATTTCTAAATAGAGTTGACCGGGGTTGACCTGACTGACGCAGGCTGCTGACTGTACGCTGACCGGGCGCTGACGCGGCTGACACGTGGTGCTGACGGGGCGATGACGAGGACGCCACATGGCTTTTCCTGATTGGCTCGAATGGATCTGTTTATATAAAAAGATCCGTACTTCAAATCGGAAAACTTAAAACATGAAAGTTGTAGAGAAGGGCCGGATCTACTAACCCACCAAAGGAATTTGAATTTGAAGAAACCAGCCGTGGTAGATCTTGAGTTTACTTCATCAGATCTGAAATCTTGCAACATAAAATACTTCGGTTGTGGTGGATGAAAAGTGATGGGATTCGTCGGGATGGAAATATCTCGTCGAGATCTACAACATTGACGCAGGGGCCAACCTCAATCGACGAAGTTTAGAGGTCGGAAATGATGAAATAAAATTCGGGTGTTTAGGGTTTCGGGAGAACGAAAAGGAAAAGATAAAAGGCTGCGATTCTGGGGCTTTATATAGAGATGCAGGAGTGTAGAAAGGTAGGATTTTGAGTTAGCTATATGTAGAAACAAACGGAATCGAAAACGGAGTTGAAATGAGAAAGATGAGGTTTGGATAGGGAATGGTTTGGACTCTGAAACTGGAACTGGAACGAACAAATCCATCAGGTTGGATCGGTCGCTGGACATGGTTCTGGACTGGTGCTGGACCGGCCCATTTGGGCCAAAGGATTCGGTCCGTTTTTTTTATTCCTTTTCTGTTTTCTTTTATAACTTTTGGAATTGGAGTCTAAATCAAGTCAAACGAATTTGTAAAAACTTGTAATATTCCCATTAATCAAAATAGACATTTAGAAACTATTTCCAAAATATTTTAAATCTTTAAAATTTCAAATAATGCATAAATGCATATTCGACACCTTTATGTCGTTTTATAAAATAGGGTCGTATAAACTCCTTTTGAACTCAAATAAAATATAGTATGAGTAATATCTTTTAAAATGATAAAATCAATAAAATAATCTGGGACAAAGCATTTTATTTAAATAGAGTTTGATAGATCTTTTAATTACAAATGCCCATTTAATTATGGGCTTTGCCAAAATATTGAAAATACTTTGCCAAAAAGGTTTTTTAGGATTTTGTAGAAATCCAAGTAAATAATTTATTTCCAAAGCTTTAAAAGTTGAGATTGGAATATAAAGGAAAATTTAATTTAAAATAGAGGTTTGGAAGATGTCCAAATAATAATCTATAGAGGTTCTCTTGATTTTTGGAGACTTTATTTATTTATTAATAAAAGTTTTAAATTTTTGTGGTTTTTAAAACATTCCAAAATTTTGGAATGTTACAATCTATTACCCTAACATGGTATCAGAGCCGTAGGGTTTTCTTTTCTCTCCTCGCAGCCGCAGCCGCCGCCCGCCTCGGTATCCCGCCGCCGCGCCCGGTCTCCGCCGCCGCCTCTTCCTCGCCGCTGGCTCCTCCTCTCTACCCGTGCTCGCACGCATCCCCAACCCGTGCTCGCACGCACGCGTCCCCGACCCACCCGTGCCCGCCCCACTCCGTCCCGCCGCCGCCGCCTCCCCGATCCCGCCGCCCCGACCCCGCCCGCCTCCTCCCCGTCCGCGGCCGCCGCCTCGCCGCCTCTTCCTCGCCGTTCCCTCGCCGCCGCCCTTTTGCTGGCCGCCACCGCGCCGCCGCCTTCTACCGGCCTCCGGCGCCGCCGTCCGTCTCGGTCTCCGCCGTCGCCGCCCGCCTCGGCCTTCGGTGCCGCCGCCCTCCGTTGAGCCGTCGCCATCCTCCGCCGTGGCTGCTGTCCTCCGTCGGGTCGTCGTCCTCCGTCGGGTCGCCGTCCTCCGTCGTTTTGCTCCGGCTCGATCTGCTCGCAGGCTCGGCTCGTTCTGCTCCGGCTTGGCTCCCATCGCGGCTCGGCTCGGCTCGCTAGCCGGCTCGCAGGCCTGTGTTCTGTTCTGTTCTGCTTCGTGAGATCCGATCTAAAAAAAAAGGTACAATGTCTTCCTCGTCGGGCTATGTTGCGATTCCTCGCTGCCCGGTGATTTTTGATGGCGCGAATTACCCTGATTTCGCTGCCTTCATGCGCGTCCACATGCGCGGTCTTCGTCTTTGGGGTGTGCTTTCTGGCGAGGTCTCCTGTCCGCCGCGCCCCGTTGCTCCTCTGGCACCCATTGCGCCGCCGCCTGTTGCCCTTGCTTCCGATGCTACTCAGGAGGTCAAGGATGCTGCCCAGAGTGCTTATGATACTTCTCTGGCTACTTATAACGGGCAGGTCCAGGAGCATTCTACTGCTGTTGCGACGTACCGGCTGGATCTGACTGACTACGCTCAGTGGATAGATGAGGATGCTCGTGCTACTGCTGTACTCACTTCCAGTGTTCTGCCTCAGTATGCTGCTGAGTTCATGGGTCTTCCCACTGCTGCTGCTCAGTGGACTTTTCTTTGTCAGCGCTACCAGCCATCTGGCGATGCTCTTTACCTGTCCGTGGTTCGTCAGGAGCATGATCTTCAGCAGGGTGATTCCACTATTGATGAGTTCTACACTCAGAGTGCTGCTATATAGCGACATCTTGATTCTCTTCGTACTGCTGTGTGTGGCACCTGTCCCTGCTGTCTGACTGTACGCGCGGATCTGGAGTTTCAGCGTGTCTATGAGTTCTTGTCGCGGCTCCGCAAGGAGTTTGAGCCGCGTCGTGCCTAGCTGCTTGCCCGTGGTCGTGTTTCGCTCTCTGAGGTACTAGCTGAGCTTCGGGCTAAGGAGACTTGTCTTCGTGGTGCTGGTCTTCTTGAGCTTTCCTTTGTACTTGCTGCTCGTGGTCCTCCTGTGCCGTCTGCTCGTGGTCCTTCTGTGCCGCCAGCCTCGTTGCGGTCTCCAGGTCCGCCAATACTCTCTCCTCCTCCGGCCCAGGGTCAGAGTCAGCCTCAGCAGCCCCGTGCACCTCCTCGTCCTCCCTGCGCCTACTGTAACAGGCCTGGTCATGATATCTCGAGCTGCTGGAAGAGGGATCCCAGCTTACGTCAGCAGTACCATGCTCGTAGGCAGGCTGGTTCTTTAGGATCTTCTGCTGTTGCCCAGGCTGGATTGTCAGGATCTTCTGCTGCTGCACTGTCTGATCAGGACATTATCCGAGGTCTTCGTAGTCTGCTCGCTGCTACAGGCTCTTCCTCGACGGGTACTGTTGGTTCTGTGCCTAGCTCTTCTGGCACCGCGCGACCACCACCTTCTACACAGTCAGGTACGTCATCCCCGTGGTATCTGGATTCTGGAGCTTCTTTTCATATGACTTCTGCGTCTTCTATTCTTTCTGCTCTTCGCTCTTTTATTTCTCCTGTCCGTGTTATCACGGTTGATGGTACCTCTCTTCCTGTTTCCAGTCGAGGCACCCTTTCTACTTCCTCTTTCTCTGTTCCTGATGTTTCTCATGTTCCTAGTCTTAAGATGAACCTGTTTTCTGCTAGTCAGCTTACTGATTCTGGTTGTCGCGTCATTCTTGACGCTGATTCTTGTGCTGTTCAGGACCGTCGTACACAGGCCCTGGTTGGAGCTGGCCCTCGCAGCCTTGAGTCCCCGGGGCTATGGGAGTTAGACTGGCTTCGCGTTCCTTCTGCTGACACTTCATCAGCCAGTCCTCCTACGGTTGCTGCTTCTGTCACTGGCTCTTTTCAGCAGTGGCATCATCGGCTGGGTCATCTTTTTGGCTCCCGTTTATCATCATTAGTTCGTCGCGGTCTTCTAGGGTCTGTCTCAGGAGATGTGTCTTTACATTCGTGTCAGGGTTGTAGGTTAGGCAAATAGATTCAGCTTCCCTATCCTACTAGTGCGTCTGTATCTCAGCGACCTTTTGATTTAGTTTATTCAGATGTTTGGGGTCCGGCACCCTTTGCTTCTAAAGGGGGCCATCGATACTATATTTTGTTCATTGATGATTTTTCACGGTACACCTGGTTATTTTTTATGCGCTCTCGCAGTGAGGTGCTTGCCATTTATCAGCGCTTTGTGGCCATGGTTCGTACTCAGTATTCCACTCCTATTCGTGTGTTTCGTGCTGATTCTGCAGGAGAGTATATCTCCCAGCACCTGCGTGGTGTCCTTGCTGAGCAGGGCATCCTTGCCCAGTTCTCGTGTCCCGGTGCCCATGCTCAAAATGGTGTCGCCGAGCGTAAGCATCGTCATATTCTTGAGACTACCCGTGCTATGATGATTGCTTCCTCTCTTCCGCCGCATTTCTGGGCTGAGGCTGTTGCTACGTCGACTTACCTCATTAACATTCAGCCTTCTGCTGCTCTTCACGGTGGCATTCCGCTCGAGCGTCTCTCTGGTAGCTCTCCAGACTACTCGACTCTTCGTTTATTTGGTTGTGTTTGCTATGTCTTTCTCCCTCCTCGCGAACGCACCAAACTGACTGCTCAGTCTGTTCAGTGTGTCTTTCTTGGATACAGTGATGAGCATAAAGGCTATCGCTGCTGGGACCCTGTTGGTCGTTGTCGTGGGGCTACCTTTCGGGTCTCCCACGGTGGTGGTACCTGGGTCACGCCAATGAAGGCCCAGCGAAGCCCAAGAAGGACACCGTGTGGCACAAGTAGTCGACTTAGGTCGGTGATGCTTTCCTTATCTTGTACGTGCAATCCGCACCGCCCACCCGAGACCCGGCCTGTAGTATAAAGGCCGGGAGGGTGCGCCGTCTAGGGCATCGAATCATTGAACATCGCATTGTAGCCACCAATCGATAATTCCAGACAAGCAGGAGTAGGTCTTTACCTCAACTCGAGGGGCCGAACCTGGGTAAAATCGCCCCCTGTTAGCCGTCGTGTTCACCAGCCTGATCTCTCTCTTTCTCCTTCAATCAACCCGGGGTATTCGACCTAGGGATTTGCCGAGTCACAAGCTCGTCAATTGGCGCCGTCTGTGGGAAAGAACAGATCGCTGGAGTTGTGATCATGCCGGCCTCACCCGCAACCAACAACACCATCAGCGCGAGGGAGTCGATCTACACCGGCTTCCTCGAGTACGTCGAGCACTCGCCGGCGGATCTTTCGGCTTACGCCGGATTCCAACAGAGCACGTGGATTACCTTTGGTAGTCTGCGTTATCTGGTGGACAGTCGCGGAACCCTCCGCCCTACGCAGGCCGCCCTGCGCTCAATGGAGGCACCTGCATCCATGGCGGCTGCACTGATCGCAACCTCACCCGCCGTGAAGATTACAGAGATCGCATCTACACCGCCATCTGCGCCTACATCAACTGCGCCGACCATGGCTTCCCCGGTCGCGAAGATCGCATCTGCCGCGGTCAAGGCGACTGCGTCTACTTCGACTACATCAACTTCGACTGCGGCGATCGCATCTGCGGTTGCCAAGAAAAACGCATCTGCTGCGGCCACGGGGCGAGTCAAGTCTACTCCGACCAACCTGTTCGGGCGCCAGCCAAGATCCGCACCAGCTTCGATTGCGCCGATCGCATCTACGCGTCGCGCAGCCGCCAGTAGCAGCGACCGTGGTACCCACCACGTTGCTGTGATCTTCGACAACGAGTACAGCTCAGATGAAGGAAGCACGACAGGGAGCATCAGCCCCACTCGACGGGTCTACCCCGCGCAAGTCTACATGACCGGTCCATCAGCACCCGTGTACCCCATGGAAGTCACCCTGCAAGACAAGGTGACAAAACTTACCATCACCCGGGAACTGGCGATTAGGGCACAGAAGCACGTGGACGATGGCACTTTCCCTGCCCCGGAAGATCCACAGGAAGATAGACAGGCGGTCCAGTACTTGCTCTGGAAGGAAGCCGAACGAATCAAACAGGATAAAGCCGAGTTGGCCCGGCGCAAGGAGCTAGCCGACGAGTCGAGTGCCAGGAGGGCAGCGCTCTCGTTCATGTCTGGATCAGAAGAAGTCAATCAAGAAGGAAGGCACAGAACTCGCATGCCGCGGGTGCGCGAGGCCGATCGCATCCACCTCACCCGCAACTTGGAGTCATCTTTTTTGGAAGACGAGGACGGAATACCCATCCCCAGAACACCCGCCTCTGCGCTTATGGGAGTCGAGACCTATTTGCGGGTCATGCAGCCGCCGGAAGGAAGCGCCAACGCCCGCGTACACAGGCAGCAGATCCAAGCCTTGAGGCAAGTCGAGGAAGCCTTATCAAGGGGAGACCCAGTCGAAGGGATGTACGAGGAACGAGGACGTCGTGACCGTGGAGTCGCACCAGCGGCAGATCGGGAACCGATTCGACTGCGACAACTGCAGCCCGGCGAGGATGGCCGCAACGTCGTCACACAGAGAAGGATAGACCGTGCCCGTCGACTGCGAGAAGCAGGACTACTCGACGATGACGAAGACCACGAGCCACGTGGAGCCCCGTGTTTCAGTATAAATATTCGCGACACGAAGATGCCCAAAGGCTTCAAGCTGACGGCAGAGACACAAAAGTACGACGGAAAGCAGCACCCGCAGGATTGGCTGGACGACTACCTCATCGCATGCAGCTGCCAAGGTGGTAATTCGACTACCGCCATGCAGTACATCCAGCTGATGCTCACGGGGTCCGCCCGCGGGTGGCTCAACACGCAGCCGAAAGATGCCTTCAGGACTTGGGAGGAATTCAGGACTGCGTTCATAAAAGGTTTCCTGGGAACTTACGCCAGACCAACCACCCTCATCGAGCTCCAAGCTTGCAAACAGGGCCATGAGGAGCGACTCCGTTCGTACATCCAACGGTGGACCCTGCTCCGCAACACCATGGATGGAGCCACCTCAGAGGACAGAGTCATGGATGCATTCATCTACGGCCTCACCCGCCGCGACCTTCGCGAAGAACTTGGTAGGCTCAGGCCGAAGAATATGATAGACCTTATGCAGATCGCCAATCAATGGGCAGATGGAGAAGACTCCGTCCGCGACTCAATGCCAGATCCCCAACCCAGCAACTGGCGAGAGGGTCGACTGAAAAAGAAACCACGCTTTATCGGCCACGACTCAATAGAGTTAGTAGCGGCGGGATTCGAAACCCCCCGTGAGAATGATAGAGGATATAGCCAAGGCGGTGGCAATGATAGAGGATATAGCCAAGGCGGTGGCAATGATAGAGGATACAGCCAAGGCGGTGGCAATGATAGAGGATACAACCAAGGTGGTGGCAGCGGCTACCGCGGAGGTGGAAGTCGCAAGCGCGAGTGGCGCAGACGCATACTCACGGATGAGGAAGAGCTAGAGCAACCCTGCAGGCACCATATGTTCAAGGACCCAGAAACAGGCAAGTGGGGATCCCGACACCTGTTGAAGGACTGCAAGAAGGCGCAACGGCTGGCCAGGGCCTTCACGCGCGTACTTGCTACGGACGGGCAGCAGGTTCATCAAGCATCACCCGCGGGACAACCAGTCGCGGGACAGCTGGCAATCAACGCACCACCAGCTCCGTCACTCGCCAACCCAGCGCAAGCAGCACTGGCTTACTACCCGTCGCAACAACCGCAGCAGCCGCAACAGCAGCAGCAGCAACCGCAGCAACAGGACCCTGCCAACGTGTTCCCAGCACCACGAGGGCAGATGAACATGATACAGAAGGGGCGTCCTTCCAACAGGACCCAGAAACTCATTACTCGCCAAGTCTTTCAAGCAATCACTAATCCACCCGCAGTACCCGAGTACCTGAGAGGGTCTGAGACAGACATCACCTTCTCCAGGGCTGATCACCCGCCGGCAATACCACGGCCCGGGCACGCCGCTCTGGTAGTCGAAGCTCAGATCGGGGAGTACACCTTGAAAAAGGTGTTCATGGATGGAGGCAGCGGAATCAACATTCTTTTCGCTGACACCCTCAGGCGCATGAACAGGTCAACTTCCAACCTGACACCGTCATCTAATACCTTTCACGGTATAGTACCAGGGCAAGCAGTTACGCCCATGGGAGTAATCACACTCGACGTGATCTTCGGCACACCCGACAACTTCCGGAGGGAGGCAATCGACTTCGAGGTGGTCGACTGGAAATCACAGTACCACGCCATCCTCGGGCGTCCAACTTTTGCAAGGTTCATGGCGATACCCCACTACGCCTACCTCATGCTCAAGATGCCTGGACCCAAGGGTGTCATCACGGTGAGAGGCGACTTCGACCGGTCCGACAGCTGCGACCGCGAGTTCAGCAGGATCTCTGAGTTCTTTGGGATGGACGATCACCTGGAGATGTTGGCAGTCGACAATGACAAGACCCTCTTCCCCCCAAAGAAGAAATCATCCAAGGACTCGGCGTTCAACACCAGCGACGATACCAGGGCCCACCAGGTACACCCGACAGATGCTGACAAGGTGGTTCGGGTGTCATCAAGCTTGACCAGCGCATAGGAAAGCGCGCTCGTCGAGTTCCTGCGCGAAAACTGGAAGATATTCGCCTGGAAACCTTCTGATATGCCAGGCATACCAAGAGAACTCGCCGAGCACCGATTACACGTTCACAAGGACGCCAGACCTGTCAAGCAAACCATGAGGCGCTTTTCGGGTCCAAAGAGAGACGCGATCAGTTTGGAGATCGACCGGCTGCTCCATGCCGGTTTTATTAAAGAAATCAAGAAGTCAGAGTGGGTAGCAAACCCAGTACTGGTGGAAAAGAAGAAGACGAAGAAACTCCGCATGTGCGTCGACTTCACCGCCATCAACAAATGTTGCCCCAAGGATCACTTTCCGCTCCCGCGGATTGATCAGATCGTCGACTCGACTGCGGGCTGCGCACGCCTGTCCTTCCTGGATGCCTACTCAGGCTACCAGCAGATCAAGATGGCAGTCGAAGACCAAGAGAAGACGGCGTTTATCACACCACACGGTGTGTTCTGCTACACCATGATGCCCTTCGGGTTGAAAAACGCTGGGGCCACGTACCAGCGTACAATGCAAGCCTGCCTGAAGAAGCTTATCGGGAAGGTGGTCCAAGTCTACGTCGACGATATCGTCATCACCACCCGCAAAGAGGACACCCTCATCGACGACCTCCGCAAGGTCTTCGAGGCACTCGACAAGTACCAGATCAAGCTAACCCAGACAAGTGCGTTTTCGGCGTCCCAGCCGGAGAGCTACTGGGATACCTTGTCTCTGCGAGAGGAATCGAAGCAAATCCAGAAAAAGTGCAAAATATACTCGACATGCCTGCACCAACAAAACTCCATGACGTACAAAGTCTAGCCGGCAGAGTCGCAGCACTCAGTCGATTCATAAGTAAGCTGGGAGAAAAGGCCCTGCCCTTCTACCAGCTGATGAAAAAGGCGGACAAATTCGAGTGGACGGAGGAAGCACAGGATGCCTTTGACAGGCTGAAGAAGACCCTAACAACCCCTCCAGTACTGGTAGCACCCCAGGAGAATGAACCACTGTACCTTTACGTGGCAGCCACGAACAGAGTGGTCAGTACCGTTCTCGTAGTCGAACGGGAGGAAGAAGGAAGGGCTCATCCCGTCCAGCGGCCCGTATATTACCTCAGCGAGGTATTGACAGAGTCAAAACAGAGGTACCCGCACTACTAGAAGTTGGCATACGCCGTCTTCATGACGTCAAGGAAGGTGGTACACTACTTCTCCGAGCACCCGATAACGGTGGTAAGCTCCTCCGCCCTATCAGACATCCTCACTAATCCATCCGCGACAGGGCGAGTCGCCAAGTGGGTTGTCGAATTAGGGCCATGGGGGCTGAAGTACGTGCACCCGAAGGCAATCAAGGCTCAGGTCCTCCCGGAGTTCACCACAGAGTGGATAGAAGCGCAGCTACCAGACGAGCCTGATTTATCGACTGCATGGACCATGTACTTCGATGGATCCAAGAAATTCAAGTCAGCCGGAGCGGGAGTCGTGCTCATATCACCCAAAGGCGATAAGCTCAAGTACGTGCTGCAGATGAAATTTCCAACACCCTCCAACAACGAGGCGGAGTACGAGGCACTGATCCACGGCATGCGGATGGCCAAGAACTGCGGCGCCACTCGCCTCATGATCTATGGCGACTCCTACCTGGTGGTGCAGCAAACAATGAAGCAATGCGACGCCATCGCTGACAACATGATAGCATACAGGGAGCTGTACAACCAGCTGGAAGGCCAATTCGACGGCTGCGAACTGCGACACATTGGCCGCGAAAGCAATGAAGAAGCCGACATCCTCGCCAACCTCGGTTCAAATCGAGCTCCGGTTCCACCCGGAGTCTTCCTCGAGTGCATCACGCAGCGCTCTATCAGGGTCCGGCCCCCGCCAGAACCCCCTGCATCGACAACAACTACCGCCAACCCGCAAAGCACGGAGAAGGAGCCCATGGAGATCATGCTGGTCGAACCCACATGGACAAGCCCGTATCTGGCCTACATGCTGCATCAGCGGCTGCCAGAGAACCAGTCGAAGCAAGGCGCATTGTCCGCCGCTCGAAGGGCTTCACCATCATCAAGGGCGAGCTTTACAAGAGAAGCATCTCAGGTGTACTCCAAAGGTGCATTGATCCATCTGACGGCCAAGCTATTCTACTCGAACATCCACGCCGGAANTGGAAGGCCAATTCGACGGCTGCGAACTGCGACACATTGGCCGCGAAAGCAATGAAGAAGCCGACATCCTCGCCAACCTCGGCTCAGATCGAGCTCCGGTTCCACCCGGAGTCTTCCTCGAGTGCATCACGCAGCGCTCTATCAGGGTCCGGCCCCCGCCAGAACCCCCTGCATCGACAACCTACCGCCAACCCGCAAAGCACGGAGAAGGAGCCCATGGAGATCATGCTGGTCGAACCCACATGGACAAGCCCGTATCTGGCCTACATGCTGCATCAGCGGCTGCCAGAGAACCCAGTCGAAGCAAGGCGCAATTGTCCGCCGCTCGAAGGGCTTCACCATCATCAAGGGCGAGCTTTACAAGCGAAGCATCTCAGGCGTACTCCAAAGGTGCATTGATCCATCTGACGGCCAAGCTATTCTACTCGACATCCACGCCGGAATCTGCGGGCATCATGCAAGCAGTCGAGCACTGGTTGCCAAGGCCCTGCGAGCAGGGTTCTACTGGCCACTGCAATGCAAGACGCAGTCGAGCTCGTAAAAAAGGTGCGTCGGCTGCCAAGAGTTTCGCCAACAAACCTCACGCACCTGCATCAGCATTGAAAACCATCCCACTTGCATGGCCGTTCGCGCAGGTGGGGACTCGACATGGTAGGTCCATTCAAGAAGTCCTCCCCGGGTGGGCACACGCACCTCCTGGTGGCAGTCGATAAAATTCACGAAGTGGATCGAGGCGGTGCCAATCACAAGTTCAACCGCAACTTCAGCAGTCAACTTCATCAGGTCCATCATCTTCAGATTTGGCGTGCCCCACGGTATCATCACCGACAACGGCACGAACTTTACAGCCGAGGAGTTCAGAGATTTCTGCGAGGAACAAGGCATCAAGCTCAGCTACGCATCCGTCTCACACCCGCAGTCTAACGGACAAGTCGAAAGGGCCAACGGCCTAGTCAGCAAAGGGATAAAGAAGCGTCTGCGAGTGCCGTTGAAACGAGCTGCAGGAGCATGGGTAGAGGAACTTCCAAGCGTGCTATGGAGCCTACGCACCACGCCGAACAGATCCACCCAATACACACCGTTCTTTATGGTGTACGGCGCAGAAGCAGTCTTACCCTGTGACATTAAGTTTGACGCTCCACGGGTCGTGGCCTACGACGAGTCCGACGCAGAAGAGGCACTAGAAGATGACATGGACACTCTAGATGAAGCACGCGACATCGCCCTCAGCCGCACAGCAGTGTACCAGCAGGACCTGCGCAACTACCACGGGCGACGACTGCGACCCAGAGCTTTTGTCCCAGGCGACCTGGTCCTTCGGCTCAAGCAGAAGAAAGTGCACAAGCTCGCCTCCCCATGGGAAGGCCCGTACATTGTGACAGAAGCAATCGGCAATGGAGCATATCGCCTGAAGGACCAAGCCACAGGAACAGTTTGCAGTAACCCGTGGAACGTGGCACAGCTACGCCGCTTCTACGCCTGATGTACCCTACACTGTAAACTCAAAGTAGCAGCAGGTTTCTTACGCACTCTTTCCCTCGCCAGGGTACCTAAGGGGACTGGAAGGGTTTTAATGAGGCGGCCTGTTTGCGAGAATAAATAAAGATGATTAAAGAAATTTTGTGTCACCCTCTCCTTTGCAACCTAGGCCGCCACCCGAATCACTCGGGGGCTGCGCCTAACAGGCATCACCCAAAAATCCTCGGCCGCCACTCGACGCACTCGGGGGCTTGCGCTGTACAGGTCTAAAGATAGCCTAGGCCGCCACCCGAATCACTCGGGGGCTGCGCCTAACAGGCATCACCCAAAAATCCTCGGCCGCCACTCGACGCACTCGGGGGCTTGCGCTGTACAGGTCTAAAGTTAGCCTAGGCCGCCACTCGAATCACTCGGGGGCTGCGCCTAACAGGCATCACCCAAAAATCCTCGGCCGCCACTCGACGCACTCGGGGGCTTGCGCTGTACAGGTCTAAAGTTAGCCTAGGCCGCCACTCGAATCACTCGGGGGCTGCGCCTAACAGGCATCACCCAAAAATCCTCGGCCGCCACTCGACGCACTCGGGGGCTTGCGCTGTACAGGTCTAAAGTTGGCCTAGGCCGCCACCCGAATCACTCGGGGGCTGCGCCTAACAGGCATCACCCAAAAATCCTCGGCCGTCACTCGACGCACTCGGGGGCTTGCGCTGTACAGGTCCTACTTGAAAACCTAGGCTGCCACCCGATGCACTCGGGGGCTGCGCCTAACAGGTCTAACTCGAAAGCCTAGGCCATCACCCGGTGCACTCGGGGGCTGCGCTGTCAAGGCCTAAGACATAACGTTCAGTTCGCACTCTTGCTCACCAAGGACGCCACCCGACACACTCGGGGGCTGCTCCACACGGGTTATGAGTTCACGACACAACGTTTTCATATACTTAGGGATTAACCCCGTATCAGCATATTTACATGCATACATATATTTATGTTACAAGCTAACATTCTACACTAAAGGCTTTTTCACATCCTCAGTCGGCAGCTTCCTCCTTCGGCTCGTCCAAGGGACCGACGAGTTCTTCAGTACGGTGCATGACCTGCTCCATCGCACGACGCGCCGCAGCATAAGACTCCGCATAGTCTGAATCCCTTGGCAGGCCGCCAAGGATGCCAAGCAGAGGAACATGGCTTCGATGCATTCGCACGTACGCGAATGCTACATTTGCCCCGGCGACAAGCTGACCGAAGACAATCTCCTTCAACGCCGTAGCACGGCGGAATTTCCCCAACAGAGCGGGCAACCCAGTCGGCTGCTCGTCGAGCGGGAAGAATACCCTGTTGATCTGCGCAAGAGTCTTCCGACAACCCTCCAGGACAATGGCAGCCCGCCAGGTGCGATCCAGCATCCGAGCAAGTATGCGGCCCTCCTGCTTATGAACCCAGAATTGCCGGGCTTCGACTGAAGTGCCGGTAGTTTCCCTCTCCACGCGCTCGTTCACTCGAGCATCTTCGGCCTGCCAGTCGGAGTTCACAACTGCATCAACGAGGAAAATTCAGCATAGCACAAGCATAAATATATAACAGGAGGTAGGCAGAATCCAACCTTGCAACTGACGACAGATGAGATCAGTCTGCTCAAGAATGAATCGCTCGCGTGGATTGAACTCCCCACTCGAGCGCAATTTCAGACGCTCAAGATCAATGTTCGCTATCCGCAACTTCGACTCAAGTTCTCCAATCTTGCTCTTCATGAAGCCGAACACTCGCTGGTCGTTCGCGCTACGCGCGGGAGCTGGAGAAGTCGTACAACGCGAAGACGCAGGTGCAGCCGAAGAGGTGCCCTCATCCCAGTACGCACGGATATCTTCCGCGACTTCAGGAGGAGCACTTCCGTCAGGCTGTCAATTTAAAGAACATCAGAGAGCACTATTTTCAACAGCAAGACTAGACAAAAGCACAGTCGCATGACAGAATCAGCATATCCATTGATTTCATCGAGTTTCATTACAAAAGACAAAAGAAGACCCCTACTACAACACTACATGGCAGAACCCGACGGTGTGCGGCCTTTTTTGGCGGCTGACTCCGCAAGCTTCCTCTCAAAGGTGTCAATCAGCCTTCCAGCTAACTGAGTCGCCTTGTCCTTGACACTGGCCAGGGATTTGGACTTTCCATCGGGCCTTCGAGGGAAGTCGCGCACAGCCGCCTCAAAGTCACCCGAGATCCCATGACCGAGTAACAGACGGAAGGTGAGCTCGGAGCCGCGTACCGTCTGGGTGCGGGTGTAGTTGGCCATCACATTCGCCTCAGCAAATGGAGCCGCCAGCGCGTCAGCCTCCTTAGGCGCAGCCTGACCAGGGAAAACACCTTGATAGATGTTGGCCAGGGCGCTCGAGGACTTCTTCACAGCGTCCGCGGCGCACGCGCAAACCCGGTTGCAGAGGTCGACTGCCGCCGACAAGGTGGTATTCGCGCTGGACGTCCCTTCAGGGGGAGCACCACCACCAACACCTACATTCAGAAATAACGCGAATAGTAAGGTTACCTGCAGGCAATAAAGGCAAAAGTAGGTTTTTCCAAGCGAGAAGTAGGCTTCTATCAGCCGAGAACTTACCACCAAGGACTGTGGCAATGCTAATCAGGCGTTCGACCTGAACCTTTTCTGCCTCAGTTTGGGTCTCAAGCGACTTCTCCAGTTGCTGGACCCGCTTCGCCAAGCCTTGGTTGTCTTCTGCAGAACACCCGAGCAAAAGTTCAGAATTGCAGACAGTCGAAGAAAGTTCAAAAGACTCGACAAGGGATACTTACTCTTCGACTGCTCAAGCGCAGCACGAAGTTGACTAGCCTCCTGCTCCAGACGAATGAAGCGGGTGGCCGTTTCCATCTGCTGACGATAGACGGGCTGCGGAAAAAGAAGTATAAATCTGTACCCGACTATTCTAGTCACGCACATCTTCGGGGGCTACTCCCATCGGGAGCGCTGTTCGCGCACCCGATACAAGAATTTGCAAGATAATACTTAGATGCTGGGTCAGATCAGCATCCACGGCAGTCGCATCAGCGGCACCATCCGGCCGGGTGGCCGTCGAAGGGTCCAGCACCGGAGGATCGTTCGCCTGTGGCGCCTCTTCAGTTGTACCAGTCGCATGCTCCGGGGCAGCAGACTGGTGTTCCTCCTCACGAGGCGAAACATGGACATTACCACCTTGATGGCTGCTTACAAAAGATTCAGAAAACACCCAAGGAACAGAAAGAAGAAGCGAATCAGAAAGGTTCAGTCGCAGAAAGCTTACCTGTCAGCATCTTCACCATTGCTGCTCATGGAAGGAGACGGCATCCTCCAAAACCCCGCGGGAGGCGCGGAGTCCAGCGGAGTCGCTATCAGCGGGTTCACCGGCTCCTTCGGCACTGAAGAAGATCCGCTAGAGTCCTTCTCCTCTGCCGCCTCCTTCAAGGGAGACGTCGCCGCGGTGAAGTCGACGTTCTTCTGCTTACGCCGCTTCGCGGGTGGAGCCGTGTCCTCTTCTTCCTCCTCCACTTCCTCGCTACGCGAGTAGGCAGGGGGAGGACTCTCTTCATCGCCGTCCTGCTCGGCAACGATTGCGGCTTCATCGTGAGCGCCATTCTCCATCAACGGAGGAAGGCTCACGTAGTTCTTACGATCCTGAAGAGCAGCAAGCAACAGTCGGAAAATCAGAAAAAGACAGTCGAATGACACACAAAGAAGAAATCAATATTCAAACACTTACCTCTGGGATCGGATTCGTCGAGCTGAACGGCACGACTGGGCAAGTCACGTTGCACGGGTCGGCGACCCGCAGACTGGTGATATTCCTCACCTTGATCGCGACCTGCGCATCGTCAACCGCCGGGTCGACTGCCATTTCCCACATCGGGAGAGGGCGTTGTTGAAGCGGCTGTACCCTCAGCCTATGGAACATGGCGATCAGCTGGATCCCGCCCGCTTCGCGTCCCATCGACTTCAACAACCCGCGAAGCAATGACGTCAGCGGTTTGATCGACTCCTTATCCTCCGCCGACAGGGGGTGCGACCAGGCGTTGGTTTTCCTCAAGGGCCGATCAGCGGCGAAGTCGGGGAGCCCGGCTTGGTTCCACTTGACGTAGAACCACTTCTTTCTCCAGTTTTGCACGGAGTCGGACTTCTTCATATGGAAGAAGACCGTGTCACCACGAAGCTGGATGCCAAAACCGCCGACTGGGTATGCCTCTTTCGACTTACCCACCATCCGGCGCACCTGGAAGAGCGATTTCCAAAGTGCCCAGTGGGGTGCGATCCCCAGAAAGCATTCGCACAACACGATAAAGCTCGTGATGCTTAAGACGCTGTTGGGAGTCAGATCGTGGATCTGAATCCCATAGGCGTACAGAAGCCCACGGACGAAATCGTGAAGGGGGAACCCGAATCCCCGTGGAAGAAACTCCACGAAGCAGACGCGTTCCCCATTGCGGGGAGCAGGGATGGTATCCTTACCGGGCGCCCGCGTCATCGCCGTGCTCTCCGGCGGCAGCAGCCCCTGCTGGCGGAGGTTGTCGAGCTCCGCCGCTCTGACTGAGGATTTGCCCCAGTCGCCTTCAACCTTCTTCATCCCGGCGTCGTCGCCGGCGGCGGAGGAGCTCTCAGTACCCTTAACTCTCTTGTGGCCCATGTCGCCGGAGGGGAAAGGGGAGGATTTTTGGAAGCTTTTTCGCGAGGAACAGCGACGGCAAGAACTGGCGGCGAGGGAGAAGAATGAGGCTTGGTGAACTGCCCCTGCGCCGCGGTGAAAATTATATACCGCGGGGCAGTTCATTTTGGCCGTCAATCGCGGAACTGCAAGGCGCCGCAAGGATCCTGCCATCCACGTGTCGCACGAAGGACACATTGGTCGTGCTCCACTACGCACGGGAACCGAAGCATCATCATCACGCCGCGGAGTTTTCGCGCCCAACGGTCCATATTCAGCGGTCGCCGCTGTGACAGCGGGCCCGCCATCGTCACGTCCCGTCGGGCGCAGAGCGTGTCGAGTCATGTCATCAAAAGCGTCATCCCTGACGTCATCATGGAAGTGTGTCAAGTAAGCCAAGCAATTGGCTGAGCATTCGACAGTCATTCGACTGAACCAAGTACGTTCGAACCAAACGTTCGAGTGGAATAAGACGAAGTAAGCTTTTTTAAAGCTGATGTTATGACTAGTAGGCCATCAAGGCTGAGTGAAGAGTAAGTCGAGCCAGGACAGTTTCGACTCGGACAAATTCGAGTCATCTGTTTACTCCCATCGGGAGCGGGCTTTTCGACTAAGGGAAATTTGAGTTTAATCTCAATTGCAAGCAATTCAGCTTAATCTCGGGGGCTACTCCCATCGGGAGCGCTGTTCGCGCACCCGATGATTGTGGACAAGGGCAGTCGAAATGCTGCGACTCCGAAAGATCAAATCGGTGCACCCAAAGAATCAAGACAAGCTCACTCGAAGCAAGCTTCAACGATTCCATGTGGCGTGCCCTGAAAGGGGGAGTCCTCCACCCGACTCTACGATTCGACTGAGCACTCGGGGGCTACTGTCGTGGGGCTACCTTTCGGGTCCCCCACGGTGGTGGTACCTGGGTCACGCCAATGAAGGCCTAGCGAAGCCCAAGAAGGACACCGTGTGACACAAGTAGTCGACTTAGGTCGGTGATGCTTTCCTTATCTTGTACGTGCAATCCGCACCGTCCACCCGAGACCCGGCCTGTAGTATAAAGGCCGGGAGGGTGCGCCGTCTAGGGCATCGAATCATTGAACATCGCATTGTAGCCACCAATCGATAATTCCAGACAAGCAGGAGTAGGTCTTTACCTCAACTCGAGGGGCCGAACCTGGGTAAAATCGCCCCCTGTTAGCCGTCGTGTTCACCAGCCTGATCTCTCTCTTTCTCCTTCAATCAACCCGGGGTATTCGACCTAGGGATTTGCCAAGTCACAAGCTCGTCAACGACCCCGTGGAGAAATGGTCCAAGCCGACGTCTCGAAGGAGCCTGACCCAGCACTAATCAACCAAGTTGCTTACGCCATCGCAATGACGAACCTCAACAACCTCTTGATGGAGGAGCTCGTGGCTACAAGGAGGAACCTCAGCCGTGCCCGCCTACACCAATACCTAGGGGAAAGCACACCCACACTTTCCTGCAGGCTAGCCCGAAGTAGCAGACCTCCACTTCCAGATCCCGGCCCATCCTGACGAATCCCCGAGCAGGTTCCGATCCTCGAAGGTGTTCCTGTATCCTTCGACCTTGCGGAAGAAGGGGACGTGGACACCACTCTCCGGCTTGGCCGCACTCCACCATTTGTGAAGGACCGTCAAGTGGAGTGAGATCTGTTTAGTTTAGCTGGAGTGGCGCTTATGGGGTGTTAGCTGAGAGTTTGTGAGAATGTTTGTAATTCCTATGCTTGCTTGTACGTGTGTTGTGTCGAGTGTTTAATAGCCGTTGCGTGCTTGTTATCTGGTATGAGTGAAATGATTGTTCCATGTTGTTTCAAGTTTTTAGGGCCATAAAAGTGAAGCATTACTTTCTAAAATGATATTTTCCCCGAGTAGCAAGTTCTACCATCTGTGTGATAGTGCCTCTGCAATTCTCTCTGCTGCAAGAACAAATCTGTGACAGCTCAGGGAAGATCTCAGGAATACAAATATGGGTCCAAATCAGCAGTGAAGACACGCTTGATACATCAGCAGAGTTCAGTACACCAGGGAAATTTCAGAAACAGAGGATACAAGTGCTACTCCAACATCCAACACTCCCACTACCTCAGTGCAGATACAGAAGAGCACCCCAGGGAAAATCCTACTCCTTCTCGTGCTCAGTGGCCCCACCTGAAGATGAGCCAGGCTCACCCGTAGCCGTGTCGCGAGCTGCGCGACGACGGCGGACAGCTCGAGCTCCCAGCTCGTCCCCCACCAGAGGAGCAGCCGCAGCAGCCACCGGGAGCGCCCGTCAGTCTCTCACCGGAGCCACCAGAAACTCGTCCACCGCCGCCGCAGCACCCCCGACAACACCATACCACCAATCGTGCAGGTGACAGGCTAACCAGACCGCCGCCGTGAGCAGAATCACCAGCAGCCCTCCGATGGTCAGCCCAAGCCACAACACGCAGAACAGGTGCTCGAGGAAGCCAGCTCGCTCCGGACCGTGAGTGAAATCACAAAGAAGTTGAGAAAAGAAGTTCATGGTTGCGATAGAGAAGAGAATCACAGCGGCCGCAATTTATAGTCGCGAACTCGGAGGCCACGCGCAGCTCAGTCTCGCGCGGGAAGGGAGAGGAATCCCGCGCAATGCTCGACCAAGTTGGCGCGAGATCATCAAGGCACCCAAAGCCGTGATGGCCGCTGCGCCGATGGACCGCACGCGCAGCAGTGCCATAGAGGAGTGCTTCGCGCACTCAGAGTCAGCCAGGTACGAGGGAAGATGCTGCGGGGAAGAAGAAGATAGAAAGAAAGAAGGAGACTGCCAGGTGGACCCCGGACCCACATGTCTGCGAGTAAGAAGATGACCCTCTGTGTGCTTCTATCCTTTTCTCAACAGATCAGTCCCTCGTCTCTCCTCTGTTCATAGGGAAAATTTTGCCAAAATAATTTTGGGGATGGCCCTACCCCACAGGGTCTGTAAGTCAATTATTGGCGAGACAGATGCTTTCTTTTGAAAAGAAACCTTTTTCTTTCTCAAAACCTGTGTATACATGAAAATGTATATACAGCTTTTCTAAAATAAAAACCCTAGACAGGGGATATGATTGGCATGTCCCTAATCTGTTTGTTTAGCAAAAATTTGGTTGTTGGTTGATGATCGGTGTGTAGATCTTGTTTGGTCTTGCCATGTTTGTATCTGGTTGAGCAAAACCTTAGATTTAATTTAATAAACATGCTAGTAGATCCTATGTTGATTGAGTTGTGTGAGCCCCGGCCATGCCATCCTTAGAATGCATTAAGTGGGACAAAAGTATCACACCTTGATAATGTTTGTTCTAGAAATACCGTGCTGAGTGTTAATCGTTTTGGAGTAATAAGCTCTAATATTTTGTAGAAAAGGTTTTAATATTTTAAATTTAGGGGTAGTTTAAACCATACAAGAAATACCCTGTATAACCCCGGGAATCTCTATTAGTCTCCGAATCTCAGGACGAGATTCTTTTTAAGGGGGGAAGGATTGTAACACCCCGAAAATTCGCCCCTAATTTTAGCGGTGTTTTCTGACACCTGAAAAACTTTTCCTCTATTCCTAAATGTTTCTTCAAATCTTTTGAGGAGGATTTGACTTTGGAATTGCTCTCTCGAAATTTCCCCGGTGTCCCCGAACCACTCCAGCACCCGTGGTAATTTTTATGCTTAGGTTTTCTCTCGAAAACCCTAGCCCTGATTATCGAACCTCGAAACCCTTTACTCCACCTACCAAAGAAAAGCCTGTTTCCAAAGCTGGAAAAATTCCACCAAAAATACCAGAGACTCCCCTCCTCATACAAAGACAATCCATCCAAAAATATTGCATACTTCAATGCAATATTTCCAAGTTTATCCATATTCTCCATTATGCCATTTTCAATCCAGAGATTGTCTAGACACCTTCCACTCATCCAAAAATTCTGAAATTTTGGTGAGGTGCATGATTTGGCCTCCTGAACATTTCACTCCATTGGTCCAACCTCATTTGAGCAATATTTGAGGTACTTCCTTTGTAATGCCCTAATTATGCCTAATTGTGATTTCCAAAGCAACCCCTAGCTACAAAATTCATTTGGCATTGCCACTTTGCCCGATTGACCAACTCCCTCATATAACCACATATCCAGAATACCAGGTCAAGATCATTTGAATAAGAACAATTGGCATGCCCATGCCATTTGGGGCATTTTGGACACCAATTTATTTGACCAAGCTCCAGGCCTCCATTTGATCTCAAAATCCACAGACATACTTCATACATCTATCTTAGCATACTGTGAATTTTGGGGATTTTTCTGTGATGTGCAAAGCCCCTGTCATTTCATCGAACACCTGGCGCACCCTTGGTTTTCTGAAAATTTTGTTTTGCGAAGTGTGGAGTTTTTCAGTGTGGACAGTTTGGTTGTCTTAGTCTTGTCCTTGTGAACCTAGTGGTGCAATCCTTTTTCAGTTTAGAGCTCCGAGTCACCGGGAACGCGACGATGCCGCCCGTGGCGCGCTCTGGACGTCCGGGACGCGCGCTTTGGCAAGACCTAATACCCGTTACTGCCATGGTCGGTGCCTAATCCGGCTGCTGCAGTGCGCCTCGTGCTCCACTGTGCATCCAGCACGGTAGCCTCACCCCCCCTCCTCCTCCTTATCTCCTCCCTGTGGAGGGGAGACGTCACCCATGACCTCGGTTGGCCATCAATGGCCAAACCGGCCAGCACCTAACTCTCCCCCCCTCTGGTCTATAAAAGAGCAGCTCGAGCTCCCCAACCGCGTGCAAACCTCCACTCTACTTCCCCGGTGCCGTGCAGCAATTGGAGCTCGGCATGCCCGAGCCCATGATCGAGCTCGTGCGTGCTGCCGTGACCAAAGCCTCGGGCGAGCTCGCGCCCGTCACCCCCACGGCCTCCCCATGCCTCCATCTGCCTCGCGAACGCGGACAAGCCGCTCCTCCCCTCGTCCGCCCCTCTGCCATCCGCTAGCTGGCCGTGCAGCACGGCGGAGGAGCCGTCCGTGCTCGCCTCCGCCACGGTCGAGCTCGGGCGCACGAGCAGGAGGCCGCCCCGCCTCCGGTTCCTCCTCCCACGGCCGCGGCACGCCACCGCCGTTCCAACCCCGCCGACGCCAAGGTCCCCGGCCCACCGTCGCCGCCCCAAGCTCCACCCGAGCTCCTGCCGTGGCCGTCGCCGTCGTCGACTGTGTCGGCGCCCCCGCAGGTCCCCGGCTCCCTAGCCCCTTCCCCGACCGCGGCGTGCCGCCCCGGGCCCGCCCCCGCTGCCGGCCGGCCTCCCGGCGCCCACCTTGGCCGTCCCTGGCCGTCCCCTGCTCGCTCCCGTGCGTGTCCGGGGAGGAGGACGACCAGGGGATCGATTCCCTCCGGTTTCTGTTTTTTTCAGCGAACGGTTTTCCAGCCCAGCAGGCCAGCAGCAGCTCGCGGCCCACCAGCGGCCGGCCTGGCGCAGCGCTGGCACGCGCGCGTGCGACGCGCCTGTGGCCCAGCAGCGGCCCGTGAAGTTTTTTTCGCGGATCTGTTTTTTTCTTTTCCTGCTGGACAGATTTTTTCGAACCTCCGTATCTTTCGAACCGTGACTCCGATTCAGGTGATTCAAGTTTGTAAATCCCTAGTTTTAAGGGATCTATCCAGTGGTATATGTTGTATATTTTTGTGAGATGCTTAGATGCTCAGCACCCGCGTATGCATGTATAGGTGTTCCGCGGTACCGGCGAATCGAAACCCTATCCCGCGACGTGCCCGTGACCTCCAAGCCAAATGGCGTCGACCGTCGAAGGCAAGCTAACCCCTTGCTATGAGCAGTCCCGCAATATCGTTTACTATTTGTTTATGGTCTTGCCCAATATTATTTGCTTGTCTGTTTATTTATGCATGACTGTTTGTTGTTCTTATTTAATATGAGACTGATGATATTACTCCTGCCATGTTTTATTCATCATCCGTGTATGCATTAGATTGATGTATGAATTATCTGTGCGCCTCGCACTTGCGTGGCTTTGACAACTAAATAACAAAAACATGCGTTGATTGTTTGCTTCTTCTTCAACGCCGAGGCTAGGTGCGGACGAATGTCGGCCCGTGATCCTCGGAGTTGGGGGCATTTGCCAAAAGAGTTATTTGCTTCTTGTCCCTCCGTCAAATATGGTTGGCGTAGACCACCCGGACTGCGACGCTTGGGAGCTGACTTTCCATTTGGTTCTTTTGCCGAGATTGCTGACACCACGTCGAGGGAACCCTCGAGTGGAATGGATGCTCTCTCATTCTTATGATTGCTTTTCGGTTTAGTTTTGGAGACTATATGCCCAACTCCCCACTTCCTGGTCAACGGTCGGACGATCACGCCGCCAAAGACTTGCGCGTGGAGGAACGGATGCGTAACAGACTCCGCCTGTGCTATATTATTACACTAACCCCCGAGTGGCACCGGCCGGGTTGCCCGCCACAGTCACCCGGGTATGCTTATTATTATTCTGTGACTCCAACCCCCGTGTGACACCGGCCGGGTCTCCCGCCACCGTCACCCGGGTGTTCTTGTTATTCTGTGACACTAACCCCCGTGTGACACCGGCCGGGTTGCCCGCCACAGTCACCCGGGTATTGTTATTGTGATGTGGTTATTTATTCATACAAGTGTTAGGCATGTTCTAGGCTATGTTTGTTGTGCTTGTTTGTGTTGCTAATGCCTTGTTGGTTGTGGTTATAGTGTTGGACTAATCTTTTGTTGCTTGAACATGTTAATGCTGAAACTTGATTAAAGGAAACACCCCTCCAAACAACGATGAGGTCTATTCATAGTGCCACTAATCTGAACCCTTGAACGCGATACCACCGTTGTCCCATGGAAACCGTGACCTAGTAGGTTGTTGAGCCCCTTTTGTGCCATCCGTTGGGCGCAGTCGTTCGGTTGTGCTGTCCGAGGAGAGAGGTCGACAGGCACGGGTTCGACTGCGATAAGGAGTCCGGAGCTAGGCATACCCGGTAGCGCCGGGGGATGTGCCGGATTTACTTGCCCGTTGTACCATGCGTATAGGGTGGTGCAGGAGAGTGTCTTAGCAAGTGGACCGTCGCGAGAGTGTATTTTACTTGGTACGGCTTTGGGCGTGATGAACCTGAGGTGTCGGCTGAGTGGAGTGCATTCTGATAGGTGGTAAAGCAAACTCTCGAGAGCATCAACCTAGCCAGCTAGCCCCGTTCCTGGGATATGGAACAACAGTTCAGTGTCAGTCACACTATGTGTCTTTGTCGTGTCCGGAGGTTAACTTAAGACCTGTTTGAAACAATTGATGAACGACCTGACCTCACTTAATAAACAATAAGATGGTGCAGGGAACGTGACCCGAGATAAGGAAGTGTGAAAAGGCCAGTGGGCCTAGCAGTGGTGACAGATGAGATTAGCCTTGGGAGGCTAGAGGCCAGTGGGCCTAGCTGTGATAATATGATCTGTTGTGTTACTTACCAACTGTTACACCCGTCTACTCGTCACAGGTAAGCTCGTTGTTTGATTGCCGGTACACTATCCAACCCCACCTGGCTTGGACTCTGTACTGGTGATACCCCTGTTGCTTGCTTATGACATGTTTGATTGTCAATGACATGCTACTTTTATGCCATGAGTATACTTGCCATGTTTAGGTTATTATCGTTGCTGGTTGTCTGTTGCCTGATTGCTTGACCGTTCATGTCTTGTGGTTATTCTCTTGCGAGTACATCATTGTACTCAGACTGGCTTTTCATGTGGCCAGACTTGAGGGGATCCACCTACTACCATAGCAAGGAGATGGAGCAGGAGCGTGCTAGGATCAGTAGCCCAGCCAGATGCCTGTGGAATGGAGCCGCACCAAGCCGTTGCCGTATCTTATCTTCCGCTGCCAGTTGAACTCTGTCCCGTGCCATACTTGGCCATGATAAATCTTCATGCCTTGATGGCCATGTAAACCATTTGTAGCCCTTTGGGCCTGATTGTGTAATGATATTTTCGCTATGTTGCATTGTCGTAACGTGCGTCCAGATATCCTGGGCTGGCGCACGGGGCGACCACCTCTCTGGCGATATGTGTCAGAGGGGGGTGCCACATTGCCTCTTGGGGCCTTGCCTTGGATGCTCCGCCGGTTGGAGGGACCAGTGGAGTGAGCTGGTGGTTTTTGGACGGCGAGTTTTTTGTCTTCGGCTTGGTGATGCGCGGCCCTAGGACGGCGTGGATGTTAGAGAGGCGGCTCTGGGTTATCGCCTCCGCCATGTTGCGTTGAGGTGTTAGAGTGTCGACTTTGGTTGTCCGGGCGACTTGGTTGTCGGCTCGTGTGGGTTCGCTGCTTTGGGGCTGGCGTGGATGTCAACGATCGGAGGTTCCGAATGTTCGCCTCCACCGTGTTGCGCTGAGGTGTTTGAGTGTTGGCTTATGTCGCTAGGGTGACATGATCATCGACTCGTGCTGGGGCGCGACTTTGGGCTGGCGTGGTGCGTTGTGTTGTATGGTTTTCGGCTGGCTTTTCTTATAAACTGTCCAACTATTTTTCGATTTTATCAATCAAAGGTATTGCCGAAAATCAATAAGAAAACACCATGGCACAATAGTGCAACCTTAGTTTATAGATTAAATTCCATGCATATACGTTATTAGCTATGTTTTTTTCATAGAAATATAGAGCATACGTAGCTTGCCAGTTGCTCGATACATTAAGGCGAGAAATATGAATGACATATTTGACCACAAAAACCAATAAATAAGCAACGCGAAGACAACAGTACAAATTCTTGCACACTATGTACACTCTAGAACTTTCTACTCACACCTAAGGTGGACAAGCAGATATTTTATCTAAAGAATACATCCTTCAGGGAACCCTGAGGCTCCTCAGAGCTTAGCAAAATCCGACCGTTCTATAGGATTCACTCCGATCGTGTCCGTCCGTTCCCTAGCGATCCCTGGCCGGCCTGTAGTTTTCTACACGCGTCGAGCTGCGCCGTGGAAACCCTAGCCCCGTGTCCTCACTCTCCACCCAATCCCCTCACGTCTCTCCCGCCGCCTCGCTCCCGCGGCATCTCTCTCCTCCCCGCGTCTCTCTCCCACCAATCCCCTCTCCTCCCTGATCCCACCGCCACACTCCTCCGTCCCTCACTCCCTTCTTCTCCTCGGTGCTCAGCAGGAGGAGCTCGAGGCGCCGCTGCTGGTGAGATCCGTGGGGGGACGGGGTCGTCTGGGATTCAGGCTTTTCTCCTCCTTCCCGCTCTGCTACACGAGGACATGGCGGCGGCACCAATTTCGCGTCCAGCCAGGGAGTCGGCGGCCTGCCGGCCCGCAGCGGCTGGGCACGGCGGTGGCCAGGCAGAGCGGCGGCGGCGGGCGGCTGGCCCGCGGTGACTGGGCACGGCGGCGACTGAGCAGAGCGGCGGCCGTTGCAGGCAGGGCAGCGGCGGCCGGGCTGGGTGAGCGTGCTCGGCGCCTTCAACCTCCCCACACGAGGCCCTGATTTTCTGGTCCCTTCCTCTCATGATTTTCTTTCTATTTTGCTTCTAGGGTTTGATGTCAAGCACGCAAGGTCAGCTGCCATCCTGATCTAAGGGGTTCCCTATCCCTACCAATTGTCCTCCCCAAGCTGAGTTCATGCGTTCGTGCTTGCTCATGGTGAGATTCTTTCTGTTACTTCTCTTTTCCTCTTCAGTTCTTTTCCTCTTCAGGTACTAGCGCTCTCCATTCTTTTTGTCTACCTACACGAGATTGGAAATAGAGGGTACAGAGGTAGACAGTGAGGATGAGGTTGATTATTTCTTTTTGGTTCTCTCAGATTGAGAGAGAGAGAGAGGTTATTGGCTCTTTCTTCTTGATCTGTTCAGAGAGAAAGGGTTTCTGGATCTTGATCTGGTCGGAAAGAAAGAGTAAGGTAGATAGAATTTGTTGGAACTGTGCTCTCCCGTTTGTCAAAATAATCAGTGCCTGACATACTATTTTGGCTTCTCATCTATTTGTATTAGGATTCAGGAGTAACAAACGAAGCTAATAAATTTTCCTTAATCATAGGTTGGTATTTTTTGGCTTCAGATACAATGGAACATGGATTGGCTGGGACTCTGAAGAGTGCAAGCGGATATGGTGGTAGCTATTATTAATTTAAGGATTTTTGCAATGCTGCGAGTTAGCTTCGAGTGTTTGCTTGCCTCTCCTCTCTTCTATATTTTTATTTGTTCCTAGATGAAGTAGATACCACTATTGCTTGATTATTTCTGTATGATGCTAATATGCTGGATTGGTTAGTTTGACTTTCAATGCATTCAGTTCTTTTTGTGCAGGCTAATATTTTTTAGTAAGTTTTATGTTTATTATGCACGCTAATATTTTTTCCCCGTATGTGACTCTGAAATTAATGTTCTGCTGACAATATATGTTTGGTTATGGTGCTTTTTTCTTGGTATTGTGCACGGTGGGACAGAAGAAAAATGGCATGTTCAATGGTCAGTGCAGTGGGGTAGGCGTGCGCTTGCAAAATACTTTCATAATTAGTTTTGATCAAATGTATGCAGAGTTTGCAGAACCTATGGATGAAATGGGAACTTGCTTACCTGAGAAATCTGTAACTGATTATGATGATGAGGTCAGTGGTGAGTTGTGTGGATCTGTAGGCACATTAAATTTGCCTTCCAGCTTATGTTGCACAACTGGAAGAACTACGTCGACCTTTACTTCTAGAAGGAGGCAAGTTACTCTCCAACTTAAATAGATACTAAGATTTTGCAGGACATGTTACTCGGCTATTTGATCACATATTGTAGTATTTTCGATCCTTCAGGTGGTAGAAATAGCAGGATCACGAAAACGCCGCGAAAATGGTGAGATATACTGCAAGGGGTCTATCCGTTCTCAAGAATTATTGTCTTTGAGCACCCACCAAATGGGGACTCTCTACGATCATCTTTATGGTAAGATGGGAAACCATGGTGCTTCTGTGGGTATGACACTATGATGCCATTTCACTAAAAACTTATTAGCTTTGTTTGGTTTTTTATGTTTTTCAGATGGGTAATTATGTAAGCTATCTTGGCCCAGGCGCATTGCGTACATTTTAAGATAGCGCACCGAGCTGCAGCCTCCATTCGCCTTACCTGCGCTGATGTCCGGTTATTCTACCTCATTGAAGATTTCGCACCAAAGGTTGGTCTGTTGGCTGTAATTGGCGTCTTTAGTGAAGTTGGCTTCAAATGTTCTGATGATGCAACACCTGAAAATGGGTTTGGTATCGCAGATAATCGCAAGGCAAGCAGGGGAGACAAGGGCGCCGGCTGACTACTTCTTCATGGGGTAGCCACTCCTCTGGCTCCCAACGCATCTCTCTCTCTTAATATGAAATATGCCTCTTTATTCATGAGCCCATCTTGGTTGTTTGATTCACTGGATAGAATATCAGGCCATTAGTGAATCACTTTGGTTAATTACATTCCCATGGAGGATTTTTTTTGGTATTCTGTTCAAAAGAAAACATGTCAGTCTCATTTCTATGCATTTATGTGTGTATTCTTATTTCCTCTGCAACTTGACATCTTTGCAAACTGAAGCCTCACAGAAATCTTCCGAAAACAAGTCAGTGTATTAAAATTGACGGATACAATAGGTTGTATTTTCACTTAAGATTGACCCATGTGCTACAGGTTTGTAAAGTAGTATCTGCGCTCCACAGTTACCAAAAGAGCACACATCCTGTTGTTTAATCTTCCTCCCTGCTGATTAGCCTCCCATGTGAGCTGGTCACACGATGCCCAGGTAGCATATCAGTAACTCACCTCTCTATTTTGTAGATGTGTTCATCTTGGTCTGAGTTTGTGATTTTCTTTTTTTCCAGGATATAATTTCATTTGCTAAGATGAATTAAGCCTCGATGGATGGAGGTGTCAGATATGTGCAGGTTTGACCACCAGATGTTTGTTTTAAAGCCTTACTCAAAGTGAGATCTCTTTTCTTGCTGCCTATAACTTGTATTCAGTTTAGTTCAAAGCTGAAAATGGCAGCATGTTTTCTGGTTCTTATTTTCAAAGTGTGCTTGACTGTTTTTCGGTTATAACAAACTGCAGGACTAATAACTGAAAACCTAATTGGGTATGTATAGTTCTGGCTTAATTGGCATTCTTTGTTTTCTTTTACGAGTTGAATTTCAAGTGAATAGAGAAAGGATATATTTTCCAACAGCTGCCTCCATGTTCCAGCAGCTGCAGCCCCCTTCTATGTTCCAAGGTCGGTGAGCTGGTCAGGTACTCAAGCTCTGGATATTTCTATTTGTATTGGCTGTTTTTTTATTTTCCTTTATTTCCTTACTCTTTTTTGGTTATTTTGTGCAGATGATGGGCTCAGCAAAATGGTGAGAGATAGCTTTTCCATTTGTGGTGGTGGTTAGATAATTTCCTATTTCTAGGTTTGTCTCCTATTGTTCTTTAAATTGTTAATTGTCTCCTTTTTCCCTAAAAACATAAACTGCACAGAGATTTGAGTACTTGCCAATTTATATATGTACCCTCTAATGTGGGTCTTAGTTTGCCACAAAATACCGATTTTATATAGTAGCACACAAATGTAGTTTTATTTTCCAAGACTGAAATAAGCACATCACTTGGAAGTCTTTTTTATGCTATATTGTTTCGTAGCAAGTTTGGTCAAATTTATTTGTTTGGGTGGATGCTAATTGCTAAATAATGTTTGTGTTTTCTCTTAACAAATGACATTTGGAGAGCCTATACTGGCCATAATACTCTTCATATTTCAGTTCACATAAGGTTTAATTTACCGGTTCTTATAAAATAAAAAGGAATATGTAAATAACATTGCCAAACTGAAATTTGCTTGAGGAGTTGAACATATAGTTAATTTGTTGCAACGAATTCAATTGTTTTGTACTTTCTCCATTCTCCATTGGTTTTTAGAACCATCATCGTGTTGTCGCAGTAGTATATTGGCTGCCATTAGGTGATCATATACGCACGCCTCTTTGATCTTAGTTTGATGTATGGTCTGGTCATGTTCTTCCTTGCAGGTGATGATGCATCTCTCGGTTACTAGCAGAAAAACCTTGCAGTGGACTTCCTTGATTCAGGTTTGCTGCCTTCATCTGCTTCATCACCTTGGTGTTACGGGACATTCTTAAACTTTTTGTTCTGCAGCTGGATGTGCTATTTTGGTACGCGGGTGTGTTGGAAGCTGGCAGGTATGTCTCAAGGTTTCTTATGTGTGCCCATATGTGCCAGTCATCTCTATATATTGTTATATTATGTCGGATTAGATAGTATTCTCTGCCTGCTGATGCTTCTTTCAAGGAAGCATCCTGGTTTTTCTTTTTGGTGCACATTACATGTCTCAATCTATATATTTTACTTTGATGCTCATGCTTTTTTTGTTGCTTCTACATGTGTCTGCCTGTGACTATTTTATTGGAGTAGTTGTTACATATTTGTTGCATGCACATGATTAGGGATAGATGTTGTGTGGTGATGTTTGTAATTTTTCATGTTATGTATTGATGTTTGTAATGTTATTTTATGTAGTTTGCAAGCCTTTGGATGCTAATTTAAATAACGCACGTTATGCTACCAAGATAGCTCCTGGTAGTCTGTCTTGGTTATTTAGAACACGTGTTTGTTATCACGTGGTATCATTTTGTTTCTTTATCCTGGAACGTGAAACAATAACCATATATAGTCTACTAAAATTGTGTGGTCGTCCATGCATTTCTTATCTTTGGTCAAAGTATTCATTTATATATAGCAAAACCTATTTCAGTGAAATTTCTGCAATTTTTTATGGGAATAACCAATCAATTTGTCTTATTTTCTTTGGGCAGCAAACAAATACTGATTTCTACATCTGATAAGGCAATCAAGTGGGGCTCTGTCTCTCCCTTGTCCTTGGCTCTCGACAAGACGAGCGTACCAAAGGCTCTCGACAAGAGGAGAGGCGAGCATGACTTGACTTTAGTGTCTTCAGGTTACATGATAGGATTCTTGTGCTTGATGAGCATTATTTAAGTAAATTATGTGATTGTGATGCTTTGTCCTCAATGTGTCGACACCCCACATCTCAGCAATTTTTTTTTGCTTGGGAACACTAAATTTTGACTTCAATTTCTTTATTCTTTCTTACTGATATTATATTGCTATATCTGTGCAACAATCTCTCACTTTATCTTGGTAAACTGTGCTTGAACAGGTTAATTGCAATTATCACATGAGGAACACCTTTCAACTAAGAATACCAATAGTGATATTTATCATGTGAACATGGTGAGCATTCAGCCACTGTATTTATCTTATGTGTTATAAATTCTGGAGGATCATTTAGGATTTATTGTGTGTATGGTTGTTGTTGTGAGTGAAGCCGAAGCTAATTTTCTATATTGGCCAAGTTATGGATAATTTGAAATAATAGTGGGTGCATGCATTTTTTCTCACTGGGGTGCTCATCTATGAAGTGAAGGAAGTGTAAGCTTTCTACCCAGCTTCATCAACTGATCAAAGAATGCAAAAAAAAATTTTGCTTTATGGGCACTAGGTTGTGAAGGTTTATGACCCTATCTTAGAGGCATGAATATTCTTCAAGGTTATACGGAACATACTTATCAGGTTGTCACTATACAGATGCCCAAAACAAAGATTGTTTCCTGATAGTCAATTTGGAAAGCTGGATACTGCTTGGACTTCAGCTAGCTCTAACGGCATAGATGTAAGTTACAACTATTCTGTGACATATGATGCAAATTGCTCATTTTTATTGCATCAGTCTGAATATGCTTTACCAACTAAGACAACTGCTCCTTCTGTCAGCAAACTTCCAAATACCAGGTACAACAATTAAAGTAATTCATATGTTTTGGCAAGTTCTTTTCTAATGACAGGTCCAACCTCACATGTTCAGGAACAAAGATGTAATGTCCACTTCAGCTACACGCAAGGCTTTGTTTCAAGGACCTGACCATGCAACTAATGGTGTACCTGCAGCAGCAAACCCCACTAAAAGTACTTATAGGTATTGTGGATAACCTTTATCCTATGAACTCCTCTTAATGTGTGACCTCATCTTCTCTCTTCACTCCAGGTGTGAAGCATCATCACTGAAAGATGGAAACACTGATCTGGTGAAGAAAAACGCCACCTAGGGCGCTCTCTAGAGATGCTGCTACTCAAGGTACGGGCAGACAACGCTTATTGCAGTTTGTACCCATGCAACTACACTCTCGACTAATTCTGAATTTTGTTTCTGCAGATCAAACTTATTTTGCCTATACATACTGTCTGCGCGTGACTGCCCAGCAAACTATGGTCTTTAATATTATGTAGTCTCATTAGGTATTTGAGATCATGTTATCATTACCTAGCTTATATCAGTGAAATGGTCAAAACTTATGTATTCAGAATTGCTTCCATGTGGGCATGTGTTATGTACTCCCTAGAGATGCAGCTATCATGAAACAACCTTATGTTATGTCAGTGTGGTACTCCTAGATGCAGCTCTCATAAAGCCACCTTGTGTTATGTCAGAGTGGTGCTAATTTCTATATTACTTTCCCTGTGTATTTCAGCATTTCTCCGATCTTTCTGTTTCTTAAGGTTTGGATAATATGGTGTGGTGATTGTTAATTTCATATGATCCTACAAGTATGCTTTCAAATTTGTAGACTTCTGATAAATTCTTTGATCTACATAGGCCAAACATACTATAGTTGTTTCTCTTATACATATGAACATTATTCATCTATTTAGTAATCTGTACAAATTTTAAGAACCACGGGAAAAAAATTCAAAGAATCTTTAAATGTTGCGCAGCGAGCTGCGCCGTTCGAATCTATTTACTTACACTCTTGAGATAGAGTACCATACACTTTAGGAATCATGTATCTAATTGTTTGTTAGTGACGTTAGTTTTAAGTTCTCCACCAAGATATTTAAGGATTTTCATGTATACCAAAGTGCATCACATACAGATTAATCATTTGAGTACTACGTACTATTCATCGTCAAGACACATTCTCTATTTTTGTTTCTCATACATACATAGCACACAATATAATGAAAGGCTTCTTAATAGACTATATAAAAATACCAATAATTTAACCTAAAAATATACAAATAACTAAAGTAACTTTTTTTTGTTAGAATATACTACGTAGGTTTAGTGAAAAAATATATTTGCAGTCCAAATCTCATAATTGTGTAAAATGGAAAAAATGTATTATAATATTTAACAAGATATTATATGATCAATTTAGTTAAGTGTAATAAAAAATATTTTTAACAAAAACATTACAGATTATTTCAGATAAGTGTAGAGAAGCTGGAAAACTTACACATGCTCTAGAGACGTTGCCGACGCCCCCGGACCGCGCTTGTGCGGAAGACGCCGACAATGAGTCATATAGGTGTTTTAGTGTTCTGAATTGGAGCATTCTCAAAGTGGAAGCTCGACACTGAAGCTCAATTGCAAAACTTGAGTGTAGTTGATAGGTTAATTAGTGAAGTTAAATAAGGTGCTACATGTATTTCGACTGAAATCAGTGATAATCCACCAATCATGAGGAGGATTGATTAATTCATTTAAAAGATCTTGTTGTCTTCGTTCGGCCCCAAAGAACACATGAATATGCAGCAACTTTGTTATGTCGAAGGGCTCTTCTTGAGTAACAAAAAATAGACAATGCAATGCAATCCACTTTGAATGGTTCCCACTAAATAACACGAAGCATAAATTTAGTGAGACTATTTATTTATACATTAGATTTTTTCTCATTCGTACAACATGTACGGTCTTCACCGAACCGAAACAATTGGCTTTTGTGCCCCCGGGTTACTTCCCCTCGTCTCAGATTTGTTACACTCTTAGATCAATTCTTTGCATGTGCTTTGTTTGCTTATTATTACGCGAAAGAGAGTAAAAAAAGACCCTTACTGCGTCATTTAATTATATATATAAAGAACATGGGGAATGACATGGAGTGGGTGAGTGTGCTGCTTGCTCATAGGTAAGAGCAATGTTATACCTAAAAACTACCTTTTATTGTGCATGGTCAATATTGTTTTTGGATCTACACCTCACCGGGAGGGCTATACGTGTGGGGGTAACGAGCTCTGTCAAAACACATTTCAGCCCATGATTTCGCTTTACTGTAAATAAAAAAAACAAATGTAACAACCGTGGGAATTCTCGGTCCTGTGAAATTTGTTGGATTTTGTTGATAGCTATTGGATTGTAATTAAAAGCATGCGTGTTACAATGTTTATAGTTATGTTTTTTAATAAATAACATGTAAATTTTATGTATAGCACATAGATATTTTAAAAATTAAGTAACTTTTTGTGTACTCAGTTACACATAATTTGTTTGGAATATGTGAACCTATTTTATGTGAAGTTGTGCAATTTTTTGAAAATTCATAGCATTTTTATGTTAATTTTTTACCTTTTAAATTTTGTGTGTTTTCCTGACTTCTTGAGAAATTCTATTTTCTATTTTCTATAATTATATATAATGTCGACTGGAGTACAATGCTCCAGTCGGAAAACCGAATAATCATGGACTTGTTGGGAACACATCAGGATAAGGGAGTGATTCTAAGATTATTAGTTGGAAATTGAAACACATCAGGATAAGGGAGTGATTCTACGACAGGCGCCAGCTTGAACCATTTTCTTTATTTTGTTAAATCCACTTTACAGACTCATTTACAGAAAGATAAAAAGGAGAGTGGGTTAAAAAAAATTACATAGAAGAGATAGCTGCATACACATTAAACCTAGTGGCGGAGACAGGGGGACCAGCAGGGGCCCTGCCCCCCCCCTAACATGCAGAATTTTCTGTTATACCTCCCCCAATTTCTTTGCCAAAATCCCCTCAAAACTATATGTTTTAGTACTTTTGGCCCTCCCCAATAATTAGTAAGAGAGATAATCTTCATTTGCCCCTCTCAAAAGAATTCCTGGCTCCGCTCCTGATTACACCCCAATCTAAAAGAATGCTCGTGGCTGCCTTGTTTAAGAACCGGTTTTACCATAAGAAAATGTCATGTGCAAATTTTAATAAAGATTGTGACATGAAGGTCCTCCTCCTCATCTCATAAAACCATGGTGTTCCTTTTTTGCGATTAAAATGATGGCGTTTCAACCCTTCCAAATACTCCAAAGAAGATCAATGATTACTGTGGAGTGAAACTTTGTTTCCACTACCGGAGCTCCATATGCCTTGGATGGCGAGGCATGAGTTAGTAGAGAGTTCTAATGCCGGTATAGCCTCCCAGAGTGACATGATATGCGGATGACGAAGAAATAAGTGCTCCGTGGTTTCAATTTCCACACAAACCACCCAAGCTATCCAGGTGCAACCTCCCTCCTAAATCTTCGGTCGTTGGTGCACAAATGACGCCGACAGTGAAGCCACGTGAATAGTCCACAGCAGTTTGGGGCCTTTTTTGTATATGATCTGCAAAAAGGGCACGTCGAGCATCTTCAACGGGCACGGTAAAAATCGTGCGTGTTGTAAAACCTGTTCATTTAGGGTACGGGAGGCAGGCTGCGGTGCTTCAGCAGGCGCAGGAAAATAGCGCGCGTAGGAAAAAGCGGCATCGCGCACTGGATAGTTTGGACGTCGGCTCCCCGCACGCGCAATAAATCCACCGCTTATGTGCCGCTCAACCCCCCCTGAAAATTCCATGTCTCTATCCATTCCCCATTCCCTACCGCCCGCGCTTGCGCCGCGCCTCCGCTCCCGCCTCCACCCCCGTCAGATTCCCCATGTGAAGCTTAGAATCTGAGTCTCCAATCGTGTTGAGACCTAGAGGGACGATGGGACCAGTGGGAATGGAACATGGTTGCTAGATGCGAAACTAGCGGGGCTCCCGCGAGTCAGATTCGTCGTGGCGAACCTGATCAGGTAAAATCAGACCCAAGAACAAGGTAAGTTGTCGTAATTTTTCTGATGTTGTATGAGTGTTGTTAAAATATTGCAAGCTCATGCGAGTTTGCTGAATGCACGAGCGAGATGCTGCAACGAGCCTCTCTTACAAATATTGCTTAAAATGTTGTAAATGTTTTTGTGAGGTGCTTCAAACATTGACCTGTCATGTTGCATATGTGTTTGGACTTGTGATTTTGTTGCTGATGATAGGGATATGCTGCGACTATGGGGGTTGCTGTATAACTCATTTTTTGTTGCATTGTTGTTTCGAAATGTTGTGATGCTTTTTGCAATGTATTTATCCACTAGGGGATGACTTGTTGCAATAATGCTGCAATAGCTATCCAGATTGAGTATGGTGGAAGGGTCGGACAAATGAGATTTTGTGTTTTAGCGACGTCCAACAGTGGGAGATACGGAAGATCGACTCGATCATCTGGATGATGCCTAGCATCCTCCTATAGTTAATCCTGCACACCACACAATTTGTTGACCTGTTCGGAGGCAACAAGATTTGCCTGAGTTGTTCCCTCAACATCTCGAACTAGTTGGAAACAAAACGTTAGAACGTGAGCAGTATCACCTTCGCTAATCCAACGATCCTTAGATTTCATCCACAACTGTGTATTAGCGTGTGTTTGCTTGATGGACCAATATGCATGGAATGGAATGGCTAAGATTTTAGAGATAAAATGGTCCAAATTAGGTGATTCCACTTCTTGTTTGCTTTGAGGGATAAGAGGTGGATGGATCAGATGTGTTTACTTTGTAACTGTTAATAGCACTAGGTCAACAAGAGGTTAAAATCTGATTAAATACTATTAGCCACGATGTGCGTAGAGCTTGCGGCAGGCCGGCGGCGTGCGGGCCAGCTACGGCGAGCTTGCGGCGCGCGGGCCAGCTTCGACGAGCTTGACGCGGCCGGCGTCGGGTCTGTGTTGTGCTGTTGTTACTGTTTACAGGGAGAAGAAGGAGATTTACAGAAAAGAGAAAGATTAGGAAAAATGCGCCATTTGGTGCGCCCGATTTTGCCGAGTCTTTTGGTACAACATATTAGATGAACGCAATTTCTAACTTACTGTCGACCTCGTCCTGGCGATTCGCGAGGTCGCGCGTCTCAGCCGGACGATCGCCATCCTACGGTGCGCGTGGAAGGTTTTTTTTTCGTGGCCACGATCCGGTGTGCGTGTAGTGGGCACCGTTTCAAATTTCGGGGAGCGTGCCATTGCGATAACTCCACCGCTCCATTTCTTCCTCCTCGCTCTCGTCGGTTCCCCTCTCCTCTCCGTGCGCTCCCCTCCTCCCCCTTCATTTCCACTCGGAAAATCCGTAGCGACAGCGAACGGCGGAGCCCTTTTCGGTGGCGGCACGCACGGGCGAACGGGGGGTTTGCATTAGGTTCATCCGTCGGTTCCCCTTTCCTCTCCGCGCTCTCCCCTCCTCCCCCTTCATCTCCACCAAAAAATCCGCGGCGAATCTACGGCGACGGCGAAGGGCGGAGCCCTTTTCGGCGGCGGCACGCACGGGCGAACGGGTGGTTGGCATTAGGGTTCATCACGTTTCAGATCCTAAAGGTCCAAGGACTCGATTTGTTTTTTCCTCCACTGGTTCATGAATCCCATCTTCTCAGTTCCTTTTTGTGTATGCGGATTGATGACTCACAAGTGTAGGGGATCGCACCAGTCTTCGCGGGTAGTATAACCCTAATTTATTGATTCGACACAAGGGGAGTCAAAGAATATTTATAAGCCTTAGTAGTTGACTTGTCAATTCAACCACACCTGAAAAGGATTTCTCTCGAAGCAATTTATCAGTAGTAACAGTAATTTGACGGCAGCAGTAGATCAATAACAGCAGTAATAAAATAAAGACAGCAATGGTGACAGCAGAAATATTAATTGTAAACAGCAGGATTTAAAAACACCGTAGGCATAGGGACAGATAGACGGGCGCTGCATGAATAAGATAGCTCATGAAATAAACATAACTAGGCACGAAGCAAAATAAATAAATATAGCATCCAAGTATTAAACAATCATAGGCATGTATTCCTAATTTAGCCATACGTGCTTGCAATAAGAACTTGCACGGCATCTTTTGTCCTGCCATCCGGTTTCAGCCGGGCCAATTAAGGAAAAAATGGCAATTAAGGTGTTCCTTTTAATAGAACACCGGAGCAAAGCATTAACACACAATGAATACATGTAACCCTCGAGTTACCAACCATTCCCATCGATGTCCCCGTTTCTGTCACTCGGGGTCTCCGGTTCCGGTTAACAACAAGTGTATATAATTAGTAGATAAGACCCAAAACATCAATTATATTCATGAAAACATAAAGTGTTCAGATCTGAAATCATGGCACCCGGGCCCAAAGTGACAAGCATTAAGCATAACTAACTGTACCAACAATGATTAACACAAATAGAGCATACTAGGCATCAAGCCCTAACAATTTGGCATCGAATTACATGAGCAATCTTATTCAATCCCTTCCATACCCTTGCCTACAGCAGGGAACTACTCACACATGGATGGAGATGTCATGGATGGTTGATGGAGAGGCGTTGGCGGTGACGATGGCGGCGATCTCCACTCCGGCAGGGTGCCGGAACAGCGATCCTGGACCCCAAATTTAGGTTTCGCGATGGCAGCAGAGCTCCGTAAGGTTTCTGGAAAAAGTGATCGGGGGCCTGTCGTTTTTAGGTCAGAGGGGTCTTATACGCGAAGGGGGCCAAGAGGCGACGCTCCAGGGGCAGGGGCAGGGGCGGCCCCCGGCCGCGGCCTAGGGCCCACCCGCGGGTGGGACCCGCCCCTGCTCCTGGGGTGGCCCCCTCGTGGTCTTCTGGCTCCGTGGCTATTTCTTCTCAAAAATCCTTTTTATAAATTTTCTGGAATTTTCCGCGAACTTTTCAACCCTGCACAAAAGAAAGACACCAAATGCAATTCTGCTGAAAACAGCGTCAGTTCGGGTTAGTTCCAAACAATTCATTAAAAATCAGAGGCAAAACAATAGCAAAGTGTTTGGAAAAGTAGATATGTTTGCGACGTATCAACTCCCCCAAGCTTAGCTTATTGCTTGTCCTCAAGCAATTCAGTTGACAAACTGGATGCGATAAAAGAAACTTTGACAAACACATTTGCGTCATTTAAAGCATAGAAATTTAAACCATGATCAGTATTTTAATAAGCATACGAAAGAAGCTGCAAAAATAATAATACTTGAGCAATCATGGAGACTCATGCAAAACACACAAAATGCTAACAAGTAATAATTTAAACATGCAACCAATAGCACCGATGCAATGCTTATAACTAGGCATGGTATAGTGATCTCTCGCTTGCCCCTTTTGTAGGGCAAAACATAAATGCCGGGCACCTCTTGAGATATTAAATGGAGACTAGATGTAAAGTTTTCAGAACTGAGAGAGTATCTCAAACATGCTCCAATCATTAAAACTTTGGGACAAAGCACATTATACTCAGAATGACAGCAATGCTCTATAAGATGGTGCTCAAAGAAGGGTGACGACTCAACATAAATGTAAAAGAAAGGCCCTTCGCAGAGGGAAGCAGGGATTAGTCATGTGCTAGAGCTTTTATTTTTTATAAGACAGGAGTAAAACAATTTTAAGAGATGCACGCTTTCGTCAGCGATTTCACAACAGAGAAGCTATCTAGTCCCCCATAACAAGCAAGGTTTTTAGACTTGTGAGAGCAGCTGGTTTTTGGAGGAGCGAGTACGCTTATCTTTCTCCTTGGTTTCACCACTGTCCAATGTTTAGAGCTGATTTCTCATATTTTCATTGCGCGGAGGAGAATGGTGAGTTATATTTATATTTTGCTTAAGCTGCTCTCGGGTTGATTCAGGTAAGGACGTAATCCATCAACACCGGGTGAAAGGGGAGAAATGACCTCGCTTGTCACAAGTTATATCTAGCTCTCTACTGCTCCCTCATGAGCTAAAAGCAGATACACGAAAATGAGCATTTTGAATAATTTAAAGGTAGCACATGACAAATTTACTTGGAGTGGCAAGGAAATACCACATGTAGGAAGATATAGTGGACTCTCATGGAATACTTTTTGGCTCAGGGTATTGGATGCACGAGCAGAGTTCCCACTCAGTACAGGTGAGGGCTAGAAAAAGATTGGGAAGCGACCAATTGAGAGCACTACTGTCATAATCATGCTTTGTGACAAAATTAATCAATGAATAGAGCATATGAGTGATACTACAATTCTAAGCACAATAAACCGTCCATATTTTTGGTCTTTTGACATGTGTGAACATGTGCCAAGTCAATCCAATTAAATCTTTTGGAGGAGGATCTCACTTCACCATACCATGTTATAAACAATGCAAAACATGCTCATGTCTACATGACAAATTATTAACTCTTAACAAGTTGAGGCTAAGCATAAGAATCCATAAAGGCTAAGCAATATCATCTACACAACATTCCATCATAGCAAACTAAAGCATGAGCACGAGGATAAACATCTGTACACAAATGAAAGCAAATAGAGTTCATACCAATTTTCCTCATCATATCCGTGTCGCCAAATATCATCATTATTGCATAGATGCTTGCACATTCGAAAGATATAGCAATAAAAGCGTGCAAGCGTAGTCACAGACACGGGTTGAACTCTGAACCGACTGTACAAAATAAGGAAGAAGAGAAAATATTTTTGTGTTTTTCAAATAGTGAAAGGAAAACGCAGAAGCTAAAAGAGAAATCTTTTTGTTGTTTTCAGTTTTGGGAAGGAAGCAACTTAAAATGAAGAAGAAAAAGACTGAACAAGAAATAAAAGAAAAATATATTTTTGGTCTTTTTGATTATAAGAAAGAAAAGCAAACAAAAAGAAAATCTTTTTGGGTTTTCAAGTAGTAAACAAAAAGAGCAACAAAAGAAATTAAGCAAAACGAAAAGAACAAAAGGAAAACAAACAAAAACAAACTTATGGATATACAAAGGAATAACGAACACACCGACATATAATAATTGAGTGAACAAAATAAAGAGATGTCGGTGAGAGATACGTACTCCCCCAAGCTTAGGCTTTTGGCCTAAGTGGGACTCATCTACCACGGTGGCGGCACGCCCCAGTTGGTGCCCGGCTGTGGCTGCCATTGCAAGTCCTGTGGCTCCTCCTCTGGAACGTGTGATGTGAGGTACTCATCTAGCACCTCCTCAGGAAATGAGTATCCGTCCCTATCAACAGCGTTAAACAAAACAGGAGCAGGTAATCTCACAAAGCGAGGGTTATCCAAATCAAAACCAAATAATAATCTATACTACAGGTTCACCAAAGTGGAATCATAAGTGACAAAGTGATGAGATTTCATTACAGCAAGATCAAGCCCGATAAATTTCAACTCTAAATCATCCTCTCTAGGAGGAAGCATGGCAGTAGAAAGCATGATTGAGGCAATAATACCTCCATAAATAGTTCCTCTAACTTTATTAATGCTAAGACGACGAGCAATAAGAGCGCCAATGTTATAAGTTTCATCATAATTAATTGCGGCGGCAAGAATAGCAAGATCAGGACTAGACATGTTGCTCGTGTTATCCCGGGGAAGGATACAACGAGCAATGACATAGCCCAAATACCTCACAGCTGGAAACTGAATGCTCCCAAATTTTGCACGGGTAGAGTCCCTCCAATCATCCTGACAGATGCCGGCATAGAGCTCCTTGAGGTATTGGGGCACTGCAAAACTCAGACAAAGGCATTCTCCAAGGTTGTTCATATAACATGAACTCCACACTTGGGTGATATTGATCATCAATAAAATTAAAGCTTTGCACAAAGATGTTAGTGAGCTTAAGATATTGGGGCCTCTCCACTAATACAATATTTGTCAAACATGCATTAGTAACAAGACTAGTGAATTCATCACGTATACCTACAGCTTGTAGAAATTCATAACATGGGTATACCGATGAACGCACGTCCGACTCTCGGGCAAGCACAATAACACCAAGTGGCTCCAAATCTTCATTGTATGAGGGCCTCATTGGTGTATTAGAACTTGAACCTCTCGTTTCTCGATGAGAAGAGGGCTCCTTCTTCTTAAAGATCCCACCTAAATTGAACTTAGGCATAATCTTCTTTTTCTGAAATTTTTCAACAAACCTCATAAAATTTAGGAAGTGCATTCAACTAATCTCATAACTTAATACTAACTAATACATGCATCAAAACCATCTAACGAATTGCAAATCAAGCATGCAAGCTCATATTAAGAGTCATATACAGTAGCAAAATACTCAACTTACACAAAACCATTCAAGATTCTAATTGGAGGGGTGAAGGAGTCACATACCGAAGAAGATTTGCACCAAATTTCAGCAAGATTGATGGGCTGAACAAAGAGATCGAAAATCCCAGCACTCAAGAGCAAGAACTCGGGTTTGAACAATGGTGGAGTGATTCTTCTTCGAGAGAGAAAGATAGTGGGAGGCAGCTCACCTGGTGGGGCCCTCCACAGGACAGAGGCAGCCCTTGGCCGCGGCCTGGCCCTCACCCGCGGGTGGGACCAGCCTCTGGCCCTGGGGGGTCCCCCAGGTCAGGCTCAGCCACTTCTGTGGCTCTTTTGAAAAAATAAAAATTGTGGAATTTTTCTAGAATTTTTCAAAAACTTTTCCCGAAGAACTTAAATGAGATTAAAATAAGCTAATAAAACAGGATATTGATATTCAAAAGAGATAAACTAAGCAAGGAATAAAAATTGCAGAAAAGTAAAAGATAATTATCAGAGGAAAAACTAATGGTTATTAAAGTCTTTATGTTGCTAAAATTGATTTGTTAGCAAGGTTGATCAAGTCTTGCTACCACACCAAAAAAATTTGACATGAAGAATTCAATTTCCAAATGACAATTATGTTACCTCATATTGTATAGCAATTGCCCCAATCAAAAGAGTTTCATATTTTCTATGATGCATAAGAATAGGACCATCAATAGCTCCAACCTTGATGACTTCAATATTTTCAATGGAATTCAAACCAATCTTAGTATTAATCTTCTTTGGGAAATATACCATGTGCTCTTTATCATCAACATTAAAAGTAACTTTTCCTTTATTGCAATCAATAATAGCCCCTGCAGTATTAAGAAAAGGTCTTCCAAGGATAATAGACATATTATCATCTTCAGGCATTTCCAACACCACAAAATCAGTTAAGATTAAACAATTAGCAACTTTAACGGGAACATCCTCACAGATACCAATAGGCACAGCAGTAGATTTATCAGCCATTTGTAGGGAAATATCAGTAGGAATAAGCTTGTCTAATAAAAGTCTCTTATAAAGAGAGAAAGGCATAACACTAACTCCTACACCAAGATCACATAAAGCAGTTCTAACATAATTATTTTTAATGGAGCAAGGAATAGTGGGTATACCTGGATCACCAAGCTTTTTAGGAATCTTGCCATTGAAAGAGTAATTAGCAAGCATAGTAGAAATCTCTTCATTAGGAATTTTTCTCTTATTTGAAACAATATCTTTCATATATTTTGAATAAGGAGGTAATTTAATAGCATCAGTCAAAGGGATTTGCAAAAAGAGAGGCTTCATCCATTCACAAAATTTATTATAGTGCTCCTCCTCTTTGGTTTTATGGATTTTGATGGAAAAAGCATAGGCTTTTGCAACCATGGCTCTCTTTCCCTACCATGCTTCTTAGCAACAGGAGGTGCAGTCTCTTCCTCCTGTTCTTCAGGTTTATTGATATCACTCTCATGTTAATTACCACTTTCAGTTTCAGCATCAGAAATAGAAACACCATTAGGATTATTAACTACTGGTTCTTTATCAAGTTCCATATTACTAGTTTCTCCTAATTCTTTATGTTTCTTCTTTTTCTTTTTCTTTTTAGGGGAGCTAGTAATATTATTTTCAGCCAATTGAGATTCTTGTTCAATTCTTTTAGGATGCCCTTCAGGATAAAAAGGGTCTTGAGTAGTAATACCACCTCTAGTTGAAACACCACAAGCTTGTTTATTACTTTGTATAGGAATACCAGCAAGCAAATCTTTTTGTACTTTAGTTATTTGTTCAAGTTGAGTTTGAACCATGTGAAAATGCTTAACAAGACCTTTAACATCATTAGCAGTTTTCTCCAAGACAGAATACAAATTTTTAATAACCAGAGTGTTATCATTTAATTGTTCTTGAATTTGCATATTAAAATGAGTTTGTTTAACAATAAAGTTATCAAATTCATCCAAACACTGACTAGGAGGCTTGCTATAGGGAATATCATTGACAGTAAAATCATAAAGAGAATATACCTCTACCATAGGTGGGTGTGTGGTAGGCTCACATAAAGTTTCAATTGGAGGTAAATTCTTCACATCTTCAGCTCTAATACCTTTCTCCTTGATAGATTTCTTGGCTTCTTGCATATCTTCTGGGTTTAAGAAAAGCACTCCCCTTTTCTTCGGGGTTGGTAAGGGAGGAGGCTCAGGATCACTCCATTCATCATGATTTTGGGCTATCTTAGCCATTAATTCCTCAGCTTCAGCTACAGTCCTTTTCCTGAAAACACAACCAGCACAGCTATCTAGGTAGGTCCTAGATTCATCAGTTAGTCCATTATAGAATATATCGAGAAGTTCATTCTTCAGTATATCGTGCCCTGGCCGAGCCCTGAGTAATGCGCCAAATCTCCCCCAAGCTTTAGGGAGATGCTCACCCTCCACTTGTCTGAAATTGAAAATTCTCTGCAAAGCCTCATGCTGCATGTGAGCGGGAAAATATTTTGCAAAGAAAACATCAAGCAATTCATGAGGACTTTTAATGGAACCATAAGGTAAAGCATTATACCACACTTTAGCATCACCTTTTAATGAAAAAGGAAACAACTTTACTAAATAGTAACGTTGTATCTTCTTGTCATCAGAAAATAGTAAGCTAAGCGAAGCTAATTTATTCATGTGTTCTATAGCATCATCATTCTCAGTTCCACAAAAAGGATCAGATTCAACATTTGATATAAGTGAGAGATCAATAGAGAAATCAAAATCATCATCTTTAATGCATATAGGAGAAGTAGCAAATTCAGGATCAGGTGTGAAATGATCTTTAACAACATGTTTTTCAAGCAATTTCTTTAAAGCATCAGGATCTGTTGAGGCTTCACAATTCATATATTGTCTAATAAATTCATCATTAACATCAATTTAAGAATCAGGATACCTACTCTCATAATTATATAATTCAGGAGAGCTAGCAGGTGTAATAAGTCTTTCATCAAGATTTGTAACTTTCACATGATTAGAAATAAGAGTATCCAGAAAAAGGACCTAAAGAACCAGAATCATCAAGCATAATAGAAGCATCATCAAATTCATCAGAAACAGTAGTAGACTTACAAAGTGATGCATCAACAGTACGACCAATGTTTGCAGGTGGTGTAACAAGTCGATTTAAAACAGCAGGTGAATCAAGAGTAGCTTTAGAGTTTAGAGCATTACCTTTCCTTGTTGTGGACGGTAGTATCGGAAACTTGGGATCACGCTTACCCTTCATAATGAAGAATAAATTATAGCAGACAGAAAAACTCCCAGGTGAACTTATAAATAGAGATATGCTCCCTAGCAACGGCACCAGAAAATAGTCTTGATGACCCACAAGTGTAGGGGATCGCAACAGTCTTCGTGGGTAGTATAACCCTAATTTATTGATTCGACACAAGGGGAGCCAAAGAATATTTATAAGCCTTAGCAGTTGAGTTGTCAATTCAACCACACCTAAAAAGGATTTCTCTCGAAGCAATTTATCAGTAGTAATAGTAATTTGATGGCAGCAATAGATCAGTAACAGCAGTAATAAAATAAAGGCAGCAATGGTGACAGCAGAAATATTAATTGTAAACAGTAGGATTTAAAAACACCATAGGCATAGGGACAGATAGACGGGCACTGCATGAATAAGATAGCTCATGAAATAAACATAACTAGGCACGAAGCAAAATAAATAAATATAGCATCCAAGTATTAAACAATGATAGGCATGTATTCCTAATTTAGCCATACATGCTTGCAATAAGAACTTGCACAGCATCTTTTGTCCTGCCATCCGGTTTCAGCCGGGCCAATTAAGGAACAAATGGCAATTAAGGTGTTCCTTTTAATAGAACACCGGAGCAAAGCATTAACACACAATGAATACATGTAACCCTCGAGTTACCAACCATTCCCATCGATGTCCCCGTTTCTGTCACTCGGGGTCTTCGGTTCCGGTTAACAACAAGTGCATACAATTAGTAGATAAGACCCAAAACATCAATTATATTCATGAAAACATAAAGTGTTCAGATCTGAAATCATGGCACCCGGGCCCAAAGTGACAAGCATTAAGCATAACTAATTGTACCAACGATGATTAACACAAATAGAGGATACTAGGCATCAAGCCCTAACAATTTGGCATCGAATTACATGAGCAATCTTATTCAATCCCTTCCATCCCCTTGCCTACAGCAGGGAACTACTCACACATGGATGGAGATGTCATGGATGGTTGATGGAGAGGCGTTGGCGGTGACGATGGCGGCGATCTCCACTCCGGCAGGGTGCCGGAACAACGATCCTAGACCCTGAATTTAGGTTTCGTGATGGCGGCGGAGCTCCGTAAGGTTTCTGGAAAAAGTGATCCGGGGGCCTGTCGTTTTTAGGTCAGAGGGGTCTTATACGCGAAGGGGGGCTGAGAGGCGACGCTCCAGGGGCAGGGGCGGCCCCCGGCCACGGCCTAGGGCCCACCCGCGGGTGGGACCCGCCCCTGCTCCTGGGGTGGCCCCCCCCTCAGGGTCTTCTGGCTCCGAGGCTAATTCTTCTCAAAAATCCTTTTTATAATTTTTCTGGAATTTTCCGCGAACTTTTCAACCCTGCACAAAAGAAAGACACCAAATGCAATTCTGCTGAAAACAGCGTCAGTTCGGGTTAGTTCCAAACAATTCATTAAAAATCAGAGGAAAAACAATAGCAAAGTGTTTGGAAAAGTAGATACGTTTGCGATGTATCACGGATTCGCGTTTTCTCGAATCGGGTCTTACTGATTCCCGTTTTCCATGCACAGGTCAGGACCGGGGCGGTGGGGGATTTGATTTGGCTATGCGCTGCGGTGGGAAGTTCCAGGTCTTCTCCGGGCAGTTCCAGATCTTCTTCCATCCCCGGAGATAGTTGCCTGCAGCAGGTCAGTGTTCCATCCACACGAGCTTTAGTTGTGTGTTTTCTATAGTTCACGATCTACTGGTAGATGGAAGATATTAGATGGATTTTTTGACATTACGAGTTTGCATCTAGTGATGATTTTTGGTGGCCCCTAGTACATGGATTACTCCTGTTAGTCTCTAGGCTTTTTTTGTTGACATGCATGGAAGTTCTATGTTAGAAGTAGTTTAGGAACTGTTTGAAAATGATGGAAGTTCTATGGATGTTATATGGATAACTTCTGTTAATTAAATGGAATTTTTATAAAACCAATGGAACTTTTACAAGCATTTTTTTGTGTGATTTGTGCTTCTACAACGTGCGGCACCTTGTCATGTTCGTAGATGGAACCCCCTTTTAGATGAAGAATTTCTTCTGTTAATTTCATAGGGTAATCTCATTGGTTAATTTCATAGATGCAACCCCCTGGTAGTGGTATAACTAAACTGATTTTTTTTGAACAATGGAACTTTTTTGTACAAAATATATGAAATATCTCGACATGCATTGTTCCATCCTGATCACTATTTTTAGATGTTTTCCATGTTTTTCATGCATGATGTTTAAATGGAAGTTTAACTAGGAAATGGAAGTTATCATGAAGGTTTTTTGCTTTGCAACAGCTTCTTTTTTTTGTTAGTTGCTAATTAAAATATTTATTGTACTGATAGTTGCATCTTTTTGTTCTGCGACTCTGATTTTTGCATGTAGTGGTAGTTTAGCATGTTTAAATTTTGCCCATTTTTTCTGATATAAACATGGTTAAATCCTGCTAGTTGGAACTTTCAGTTTTATATTTTTTCACTTATACTTTGTGTGTTTCATCCAGCATCCGAGTCCGTAATCAACTGATCTTTTTATATTTTTTTATATAGACAAAAAATGGCTTTCGTGTCTGAGCGTAGGAGTCCCACAGTGAATGGCTATGTTCTCGATCAGCTTAGAGTGTCACCAGGGCTAGTGAATGACATTTTCATGGTTGCTGCAACCGCATGCCATCACCCCGATGGCATTTTCAAAGCCATGCACACAGTTGTGTCAGTGTTGAAGAAACCAGTTACATTTGCCATTAACGGCTCTCAGGAGGCCTAGCTGTTTATTCGTTGCACTGACACCCATGAGGCTGAAGCCATGGATGCCGCTAGGGTTGCATTTAAGTTTGATCACAACTACATAAGGTTCTACAAGCTTGTGGCGATTAGTAGGCTTCCAGCACAAGAAGATTCTGCATCACTTGAACCGCACAAGACTTTTGCTGCACTCCATGAGCACATGAACTCCATCTTCACTGGTTACCCAAGGGGGTACAGTGTTTTTGGCGATGACTTAGAGCTCATCAAGAACCCTACCCTGTCTGCAACTGCAATGAAGATCCTTGGAGTAGAAGAAGGCCCTGTGAGTGATGTAGTCAAGGCTCACATTAAGTACCAGCGAAACGCTCAAGACTACATGGTTGCTCTACGGGGTGTTACTTTCCAGCGCAGGTTCAAGTTTGTAGTTGATCAGGATGAAGGACTCTACTTGCGGTTTGAAGAAGAGCGCCATGCTGAATTTCAGTGCCTTTTCCACAAGATGTGCTTAGGCAAGCTTGTAAAGTTCTACAGGGTGGAGTCTGTGAAGAAGCGCGAGAGGTGGGAGGACAAGACGGTGATGTCTCGGGTCTGTAGCAGGGCAGAGGGCCAGCGGGGGCGCATCGTCTGGGAGACTAGGGCTTAGGCAACTTTTTTTTCCCAGCAGTTAGATGCACTATTTTTCTAGATGCACTTTAGTGTTTTGTATTATATTTTCCGTACGCTTTTATCCCGTTATGTTTGGTGACTGAACAATGTTTTCGCGTTTTATTTGTAAGTCAGGCACGATGAAATATATGTCTGTGTTTTATTTGTATGATACTCGTATTACATAAAGTTTTGTCTGATGTGCAATATATATATGTGTGCTTCCTGTGATAATACGTTTACACATATTTTTTACATTTTTTGTGGAGTGTACACATGGTGCGTAGAGATGGTCTCTGGTAGACAGAACTTTTTTTCACAACTGTGATTCTTTTAAAGCTTGCTATCCATGCGCTGGCACTGTGTGGTTATATCATGTGTAAAAGTAACTAAAATAGTCAGGTGGAATTTTCTTCAAAAACAGGACATATTCATGTTACTGAAATGGGAAGTTACAAGTTAGCTGCATTTTTAGTTTTAAATCAAAGGTTACCCCTTTTTTTTGTACAGAATGCAAAATTATAGACGATAGAATTTTCCATTTACTTTTTTGTCTATTTTTTGATAGTGGGAACATGACAAAGCCCAGCAGTAGGAGTGGTAAGAAGCACAGCAGCAATAGCGGATGCAAGTCGGACAGAAAGATGTCAAAGCTTAGTGCAATGCGTAGAAGGCTTACTCTGAAACATTCACCGCACGTCCATCAACGATGTTCCCCACGTATTCAAAAAAGGAACTCACCCCTCATTCAGGTTGAACAAGTCAACAAGCCTCAGCAAGCAGGAACCAGTAACGTAAGTTCATTTTTTTTCTTTTTTGCTGTTCCGATGGTATATTGCTGCACCATGAGTTTTAGATGGAATTTATGATACCATCTAGATATGACCTATATAAATTTCCTAGGTTTAAGCAAAAATATATTTCCAGAGAGCATCCCCTATGAGGCTAGTCAGGGTGTACCCTCACATCTCTCCAGATCAAGAAGTTGTGATTCGACGTGTTGATTATGGCGGCCTCTTAGACATCAAGTGTTCGAAGCTGTTCCCAGAGCTGTGCAAGTTTCTGATGGAAAGTTTTGACCCAGTGTCTTGCAAGCTGGTTTTCCCTGGACGTGGAGCAATACCTGTGACGGAACCATCGGTGCAAGAGGTTCTGGGACTACCACGAGGCAACAGGGATGTACGGTACGAGATTGATGCTGAAGCTATTGCTTTCATGAATAAGGAGTTTGGCAAAACTGGCAGCAAGCAGCCCTTGCTGACATCATTGGAGACGAAGCTTGTCGCAATGAAGAAAGCTGATTCCCGGTTTCTCAGGCTATTCATTGCATACGGATTGTCTGTTGTGGTGGCTCCGACTACAAGCAGACATATCAGCCCAAGACTGTATCCGTCACTCGTGAACATAAAAGGAGCCAGTAAACTGAATATTTGCAAGATCGTAATCACGATGCTTTGTGAAGCAGCTGGCTCCAAGTCTGATAAAGCAATCCTAAAGTCCTGCATGCTATATTTTATGGTAATAATTTCTGCACTACACCAAAAACATTTTATTTTTTGTGTCCCCCCCCACATATGGTACTTTTTTTGCATCTGGACTTTCTTCTTATTTCTTCCTTTTTTTCTGCTCACAGGTCAAATATGTTGATTCATTAGTACTGGAAGGCATTGATGTTAGTGACGGAGGAACTCGGGTATCTGTCTGGACTAATGCTTTGGTTAAGAAAGCTATTATCCAGGATATGCGTGACGACGGAAGTTTTGGAAGGGCACCGGTAATGGCCTTTATCTTCATCGTCTTTTTTGTCTGAGCGTACATGTGTAGTAAGTTCCATTATAGCAATATGGGGGTTCACTTATCATTGTTTCTGTTTTAAAAAAAAATGGTGCAGCTAAAACGTGAGTTTGCAAACGTCGATGTTCAAAGTGAGTCCCAGGAACCAGTAACCGTTGAAGCACCCCAAGAGGTAGATCAAGTTGAACTGAACCCACTACAAAGCCAAGAGAACGAAGAGGGGATGGAAGATGCCCCACATAATACAGAACAAGATGAAGACGCAGGGAATGCAGAGGGGATGGAACAAGATCAAGATGAGGGGGAAGGGAAGCAGAACATTCGTTTCCCTGATCCAGAACAGATTAACATGTTCATTAATGTGTACACCCCACCTGACAGGACACCAGATGTAAGTTACTCACACCTTTTTTTTATATTAGCACTAAGTTTTTAAAAATATACACAATTGTTTTGTTATTTTTACCCTTTTTTAACTATGTAATATACTCTCTTTGTCTAGGAGACAACAAGGTATAGAGCAGCTATTGAGGCAGCTTGCCAAGGTTTTGAAGCAGGGTTGCAGACACTAGTGAAGAACCTGACTGTTAGAGAAGTGAATCAAAGGAGATACAGAAAGAGGAAATCCAAAAATTCAAGAACCAAAAGTTCCAGCCAAACACCCAAGGAAGCACATATCACTTCAGGCGCGGAGAATCAGGAGGTAGCAGTTAACAAAATGCCTGAACCGTCTGCAAAGACCGAAGAACCAGCAGTTCCATGCAGCGGATCTGATGAACAACAAGAAAGAACGACCGTTCACGAGACTGGAGGTACAATACAGGCTTCACCATTTCCAGATGAACAACTGCCTGAGCAACATCAAATCAGTGAAGAGACAAGAGTTCCATGCAATGGGTCCGTTGAGCACAAAGAAAACACGCATGTTGAAGAGTTCCAACAGAAGACAGCTGAAATAGCTCCACCATTTCAACCAGCATCAGACACTGCGTTGAGCAGCAAATTTCAGATAGAACACAATAAAATCGGGGACGGCATGATCACTGGTGAAGAACCAAATCATCAACCTGCTTCGAGCTCTAGTGGTGTTGGCATCAGAGGAACCAAGCTTGGAGATCATCATGCAGGACCATGTCAGAGCAATCAAACAACAAGAGGAATTTGCACCCTAGTAGGGGATGATAATCCTGAGGATGGAGATAGCCTAGACATCATGAGTGCAAACACCAAGCAACAGGTCCTCGATTGTGTGCGCTGGTCACCACCTCGCAGGCCGCCGGTTTTTGACATCCCGAAACTCGAAACCCCCATGGTAATGGACTTAGAGGATGGAAGGCCAAGCAAAGCTATGCTGCATAACCTGATTACGACCATGAAACCACTAGTTATTGAGGACATACATGATGGTTTACCCTCTATTCTAGATGGAACCGCAACCACCCAAGGTTTGCACAGACTGCTGGCCGAGATGGAACCTCAAAGAATTCCATCTCCAAGGAAGTGAAAAAACAATGAAACAATCTCAAACTCACCATCACCGACTAGGTATAGAACCAGGGCGGCATCTCGTGCAGAGATAACTGCTACCCCCGAAAAGGCAGAAGTGATAAGAGGCCAAGAAACTTCAGATAGGAGCGGCAGTGCAACTACCAATGCAATGGATTATCGAAAACTCGGAGGTACATCTGATATGACTCCGCGCAGATCCCCAAGGCTGAGAAACGATGGAGTCCCTTCCCCTGTCAAGTCACTGGCTGAGAAACAATCACCACAAAAGAGAACAACACCGACCGTGCCAGAGTCTCAAGCCCCACCCCACGTCAGGTCTATGGTTGGGAAACAATCAGAACCACCAAAGACAACCACACCAACTGTACCAGCGTCGGCTGGTCAAGATTCGATGAACAGAAAACTGGATTTTGACAGTTCAGAATATGCAAGGAGAAGATCAGCAGCAGCAGAAGAAGCCCCTGACGCTCCTAGTTTCGACCTATGCACACCTCCTGATCAGAATGAACATGAAGCAGCACCTATGACTGATGCATGTGAAGGGAAAACCACCACCAATGAGCCTACAGGGCCGTCAGGGACCAACATTACTCCTGTCGAACATGCATATCAGACTAGAATTTTAAAAGCTGGGAAAATGCAGAAATCGCCTTACATCGATGGGAGTAAGAAGGTATACAAAGCCACAAAGCCCATGATCGAATTGTACAACATGGTGTGTAAGCACACTTCTAAGTCCAGAACATCGAAAGTCAAGGATGAAATCATCATAGATTGCGGTTCCTTGTTCGTGCCCCTCAAACATGTAGCAGATTCAGTGTTTCCGGGGAAGGAACTTGTAAATTTCGTTGCAGAGATTGCCATTGACATCATCATCAAGGAGAACCTCAACCCAAAGAAGGTTATTTTGCCTCTTCGTATATCTGTAAGTTCCATCTTTCGAAACCTTCATAATTTTGTTCTTCCCCCCCCCCCCCCCCCACGCAGTTTTGGAAATGGAACCTAACATGGGACCTTTTTTTTCCTGCCCTACCTTTATGTACAAAACACAGTCATACCTCATGGACTGCAGATTCGACATAAAAGAGTTGAAAAGAATCTTCTCGTTCGATCCAAACAACAGGCTTGACCATAAAGAACAGGTTAGCGCACTACAGAACTATGCTTCCCAACACTTCACAAAGTTTCAGCACACTAACTATGCAAAGTTAGCATCATAGAGGGCATTTTTTATTAGCACACTAACCATTTGTTGTTTATGAAAATAACACAGATATGCTTCCCAACACTTGCAAAGTTACCAAGTGATCCTAAAGGCCCTTCTGGACATTATTGGTTGGTAGTTCTCAACATCAAGGCACGAAGATTCGAGATATTAGACTCCCTGGAAAGCAAAACAGAGGCGCTAATGATGGATGCTTGTCACTATCTTATTGCGTCGATAAAGTCAATGTGGGCTAAAGATTACAAGCTCTCCACACTCAATATATCGGATTTTCTGATCGAGCTTATTGAGAGTCCACGACAAACAAACACGTAAGTTTTTGAGGCTTCATGGAACTTATTCAAGTCAATATAGAAATTACATCCTACTCAGAACAAGCTTTTTTTGTGTGGTGTTTTTGGAAACAAAAAACATTGACTTTTTTGCCTGACATTTTTGTTTCGTGTTTGCCTTTGTTCACGAAAAACAATGCACAAGCATGATTGTGGATTTTTCATGCTCACAAACTTAGCGGAGTGGGATGGCAGAAGGGTTCCAACGTACCAACAGGAAGGCATACCAGACATAAGGAAGATATACACCAATAAATGGATAAGGTGGCATGAAAACATGATAGAATGGCAGCTACTACTCTAACAATATCAGTTCAGGTAAACACACAATGCTTTTTACTTCTCATCATAAATGTAGCACAATGCAAAACTGTCTGGCAATTTTTTATAAGCATACTTCCAAACTAGCTAAGAAAAACTAGATTTTGTTGAATACAACATTTTTTTATATCTCTGCTAGAACTCAATTGAACAAGGAGAGCAAAGGGTATCTTTCCGGATCTGCTAGCCTCACAGAGCAGTTGCGCGCGTCATGGTCCTTTTCTTTGCAGACACTACAAAAGGTGGGACGAGATTGCTGCAGCTGCATACCACCTTTCTTCCTCTTCTGGCCTGGCCTCCCCCTTCTAGTAGTTGTTGGCGGATTCCTAGCGACACTGTTGCTAGCAGCCATAGGATCGT